>OX421493.1:56499092-56886197 GCA_949126835.1 Anisus vortex
TAGTCACAATGCATTTGAAAATTATTTTAGCCAGTTCGGAGAACTGGTCGCCTATGCTACTTTAGCAAGAGTTTAAATGACTATTAGATCTTAAACTAAATTAATAATAACATTATACACTTCTCTTAAAGAACTAATATTCGTCCTAAATGAAGCCAAAAAACACATTTATAGAACACTGGCGCAGTACATATGTACAGTACAGAGTTCGTAGTACATACCGACGGAGCATGTGAACCCGGTGTATCCTTCAATACAGACAAAACATTGTCCTGATGTTGCATTACATTGGCTGTCGACACAGTTCACTGAACACGTCAATGTGCAGTCCTTCCCGTAGAATCCTGGATTGCATGCTAGAGAAGAAAATGTTGTGAATCAAGTAAAGGGGTTGTTCATAAATGACGTTACATACGTTAGCGATGTGAATTTATATAATGTAATTACTAGGTCTACGTTTAATTATATTTCTTTTATGTTATATTGCGTTCCATTTAACTATGATATAAAATGTCAACGTTCATAGTCACCAATCTTTCATTTCTACTTATTGTTTAAAAAAAAAATAACATCGTTTCGTAAAAGAGACCGGTGTTAAGTGAGGACTTAAGTGCTCATCTTTTCGTTGCTTTGTCGAGTAATGATAGCTTTAGTCTATCCAACCTGACCACGGGGGAAATGTCGGCTAATTTCGCTTCTTGTCTCGTATCTTTAAATCAATTTCGACGATGCAGTTCTTTTTTTTTTAGAGATTTTTTTTATCCGTTAAAATAAATCCGACTGAAAATTGTGGCCATTTAAGCTAAAATCGGATTTATCGCATTATGAGGAAGTGACGTCAGGACGGAGTAAGGTCAAGTCTTGAAAGAAAACAATACAAAAATAAATTTGAAAACAAAAATGAACTTAAATATGTTTCTACCTCTCATCCTTAGATACTACTAAATATGTGTACGCAAAATATTTTAACCCTTCCTGTAACGACCTACTTTATATCTATGCTATCTTCAGTCCCGCTATATACGCCCCTGGACTGTAAGGGTTAAGCTGGCATTTTTTAGAACCCTTCTTTCGTGGTAAGAGGGCAAGGTAGCCGAGCGGCAGCACGTTCGAATGGCGATGCTAATGTCCTGGGTTCGAATCTCTTTTATAGTCAAGGATTTTTTTCACGGGACTTGAGGGTGTTCCTGAGTCTACGCAGCTCTTATGGGTACCTGACATTAGTTGGGTAAAGTAACGTATAGGCGGCTGGGCATTGTGCTGGTCACACATCCCTTCATATGCCGTGGCCACAAAAAATGGTAAACACTACTTTGCCAGCTTTATGATCAGTTTAGTCCATAGGTTCTCAACGGGGCGATATCACCCCCAGAGGGGGGGGGGCGGTGAGAAGCTTTAGGGGGGCGCTGACATTCCCGGGGGCGATTGGGGGCGGTGAAGGGCATGTGGGCTATACAAACGTACCTGATATATTCACCTCAGCTATTTGAATCGATTCGTTTTTGGAGGGTGAAATGTGATGTAAACGCAAGTCAATATCTGATATCCCCCAACAGTATGCCTACATATTGTTATATTAATAAGAAATAGGAATCGCAGTGACTTTTCGATGAAGTAAGGGTCAGTCTTTTGCAAATATAGTGTGAGGCCGGCTGGTCCTAAGGTTGGTTTACCGGACTGTCAGCCCTGCTGACCGATTACTGTCGCCCTAACATCTGCGAATATTAATGATATTTTGATCTCAGTTTTACAGAGATGTCCCTTAATGTGTTTTTCACCATTACGACAATAACTATAATATTGTTAATCGGTGTATGTAAGTAGTAATCATACAAACAGGGTAGCTATTGTAATGCTTGAAAATATACATATAAATTCTTTAGTCATATAAAATGTATATAATTATCAAATACTTTTTACAGTTTAATGATTTCAAAGTTATAAATTGTAAGCCATTTATTATTTTATAAAAGAAAAAAAATATATTAGCTCAAATAAAACGGGCTAATTATCTACCTTTAACTAAAAAAATGTTTCCACATTTGATTCAATAGTGATGCTGAATAAGTTATGTTTGTAATATAACAAATATGACTGATTATTAGACCTAAAGCTTTTGCAACCGAAATTGAAACACACATAGTCAAATTGCTAGCAACACACCAGGCAAACGATTCGCATTAATAGTGATTTATTTAAACCTTTTGTTAAGGCAATTTTTTGATCTAATAATTCTTAAAATAAGTTTAATTTTAATTTTTTGTAAAGATAATTAATGACTTAAAAAGTCTAGTCGGCTAAAAAAAATGCGGAAACCATAGTCCAGATGGGCGGAAAGGGGAGGGGAGTGGGGGCTGAAAGAATGTTGGGGGGGGGGGGGGCGGTGAGCGGAACACAATTGTAAAAGAGGCGGTGAGCCGAAAAAGGTTGAGAACCTATGGTTTAGTCCAAAGGGTACTTTACTTACTTTTCGTGGTATTTTTACACCCAAAAGTCGACATATTATTTAGATAGTCACATAATGAAATGTAACACATTACATATTTTAATGTTTAAATTCATGATGTTGACATATTTAAAGTCTAGGAATAAAAATACTTTACAATTTAGTTTTGTAGAATGTTTTACCCTTTGTACAGTTTGGTGGATCAGAAAATGCTTGACGTACAAGTCACAGGTCTCTGACGTGTAATTGCACGTTTGATAGCATTTGATTTGATCACATCGTTTGGAATAATTTTGTCCCCACCAGCCCAATGTACATCTAACCATAACACATCGATACTTAATACATTTGTTATTTGACACAAAACACATGATGCTAGCACACTGTAAATCGTATCCTGCTGAGAAACGCGCCCCCTGGCGGTCAAACTTGCGAGAATGCACGCAAATAACCGAGGCCACACTCGACAGAAATGAGCAAAGAGAAGCAAGCCAGTAAGAATGCGAAGGGCAGAATAAATGAGATAACGGCCATCGTCCCTTGAAAATAAAAGGGAAACCTCTGAGGACAAATCTAATTAAAACAAAAAATTGACATAAGTCGCCATGAAAATGTGTGGCCTGACCAGGAAAGAGTGACCTGTTAGAGATATATGTATGCCTCTAGATGCTTATGTGTTTACTAAACGGTATTGAAAATAACATTAATAATAAAAAATAAATAATGTTTAAATAAACATACATTATCTCTTTCTCTCTCTCAATATATATATTCTTAATATCTATGATATAATTAATAATATCACATTTAAAATGCACTGGAAATGTACTTACTCTGAGCGTAAACAATTGGACACACTATAGATATAAGGAACATTGAATAAACAAGTATTTGCAACATTTTGTATTGCGTCACTACAAATTCGCAGTTTTTGACTAAATGAAAAAACAACAACAGACAGACACGTACAATATGGCTTATTGGGCACACCTATACATACGTATAACATCTTGCTTAAACACTTGACTTTCTGAAAAGAGACTATTCATTGGTTGGAAACATCTTTACAGAATTACGTGCCTTACTTGTCACTTGAAGAGTTGTACGGGCTAATTGCCCAGGTTATAGAGACAAACAAACACACGAGATCAAGGGTTAACCACTCACAAAGTTTAAATGCACAAGTAGTTAGTTAACACAATACAGATACTTGTTAAAATTATGGATGTCACAATTCAAAATTTTCCTCAGGTTACTACCATTTCGCCTTGAATTTTACAGACGTTCCTTAACCCTTAAAGCGCGTAGGGCCACGATCGTGGCTCAGCGTTAACAATGCGTTAAGTGCGTGAAGCCACGATCGTGGCTTAGCTTTTTTTCGGCTATATTGTGTCGTTTTCATTCGTTTTTTTCCGTAAAAACGTACACATTCGTAAAGCATAACAACTTCCGTCTCTTCTGGTAGGGAAAGGCAGCCATTTTTTACTTTAAATTTTCCTCGATTCGCAAAATGAACGAAGGTGTTAGTGACTATTCGAAAAGCTACGATGGAATTGATGCATAATTTCAATTATATTTTATTGATTTTGATGAAATTCTAAACAGTAAGAAGTGTATTGAATTCATATTTGTTTTATTTTAATGATTTAGTTTTCAAAATACTGAAATAGGTCAAATAGCCGGCAAATAGTTCAATAAATTAGCCTCGTGTTTGTTGTTAGCAAAAACATTGTTTTCGAAAGATGGGCGTGGCTAATGATCGTTTTTATTTTAGTTATTATTGAAATAAATTTGTATTTAAATCTGTTTATATTGCGGGCCTAGGTTAAAACTACTATATTCTCATCATAATTTTAAAAAATGTGATAGTTAAACAACATGTACTATTTATGATATTTTTTTTTCGAACTGGGTGGGTGCGCTCTAGTTTTACTGAGTGCAATGTCGGACTGTACCCTGACTAGCTTGTAAATATTACAGGAGACTCTAATACTTACTAATATACCTTTTTTTAATACATTTCTTTAATTTAATACATTTATGTCTAAAATTTAAGTGTTTTTTAATTATTTTTATTCGAGTTTTACTACTTAGTTGTGTGTTAAATTAATAAAAATATTTTTTCGAAGTTTTTATTAAAAAAAATTGTCGTGTATTTATTAAATTTTTACATTTTAGATGCGAGATATTAAAAAATTAATATGTTTTTCCAATTCCCCAAACTATAAGCTTTAATAAAATGTATAGGTTTATATATCTAATGTAAAAATATCATAAAAGAAAACCCAAATAAAAGCAAGATGTTTTGAACGTTTAATGCCCGTCAGTTTTAGCTACACTTTTTAATGCATTTTTGTGAAAATAGCTACGCGCTTTAAGGGTTAAAGATAGTATATTATTACGCCAAAAGCCCAAACATTCTGAAGGGCGGCATGGATTGGTCGGCGGCAGGGTTTAAACTTGGGTCATCTAGTCGACAGCCTGGAGTTCTAACCACTGGGCCAACGACGTATCGTATGACACATGCCATTTCTGTTAAAATAAGCCTAAAAACTATGAACATTGCAAAGCATTACAATAAATTATAACATATTTAGGTATTTTTAAAGAATAAAATGTTATAACCGTCATTTCAAAATAGTTTAAGTCCTTACGTAACATTCAATAGAAATACTTTAAAATTTCACACATATAATAATTAGGGGCGAAGCCACAGTGAGGGGAAAGCTGAGGGGGGACTAAGGCCCCCCTCCCCCGACATTTTGGAAAAAAAAGTTGTTTGTTTATTTTTGGCTGAACAGCTGAAATGATTTAATGTGTGCGAGAAAATTTAATGAAAAAACGTGTCCGTTAGTCCTTTCAGTAGATTCGGTAGACTTAGCGCATTTCCTTTCCAAGTCGGGTGTGTAGTAGTAGTACTCTTAATATCAAGATGTATGCAAACAAATTCTTTATATTTTGGGTGTATGATTCCTTACAAAATGTAAATTTGTATAACTGTACTAACCAGAACTTCATTGTATCGAACTGCTTTTTCTCTTTTGTAGTAATATCGACAGTAAAATTTTCTTTCATACATTACATTTTTGTTTAGGACGGTTGGATAACATTTGGGTACACTATCTCTTTCTCTCTCTCTCCTTTTCTCATTCTCTCTTTATCTCTCTTATACTTTACAAACAATCTAAACGACCAGGTAATAAGGAAGACGGTACTGCAATTTACACAGTAAAACATACATGTTATCTGCACTAATACGTATGTTTGTGATGTATGTGTACCTACCCATAAAGCGAAGTAGTGAGACTGTATTAGAATAGAGTAAGCGTGAATAATCGGAGTCTTACGGTAGATTTTGTCAAATGAAAGGTTATTCTTGTTTAAATTATGTAAAGGACGTTAAGAAATGTATTCATGTACTTTAAAAGTTATAATTTGTCATAAGGTTTTTTAATCTGGATTGTTACTGGACAGTCATAGTCTTGGGAATACTTCTAAAGTTATTATACAGACACTTGTAGTGACCTAGACTATTTGACTATGACAGACCGGCGACAGACATGATTTTAACAAGCCTCTTTAGTGTGCCGTCTTCAGGGCCGGATTTAGACCTGATGGGGCCCTAAGCTATTTGAGAAATGGGGCCCTTTATAAGCTTACATGTCAGTGTCAAATATGATTTTCGGAAACCTAGAGGGTTAAACTGAAATACAATTATGAAAAAGGTTATAGACCTATAGATAGTGAAATAATAAATCGAAGTCTATAATAACATGGACCGCTTGCTTTCATATTTCGAGATCTGCTATTTGATAACTTGAAACACTGAGCTTCGGAATTTCCGATCTCACAAAGTCCTCTAGACGTCCGGTTTAGAAATTCGCTATGATTTGCTCAATGGAAAATTTAGATTTAAATCGAAAGTTGTATACAGCGGAAACCTTTAATGCAATCGTAGAAGCGTATCGGTTGCGTACGGAAAAAAAGAATACATAAGCTCTAAAAATAGAGCAAGCGATTCATCTTATAATAGTCTTTAAATAAATCTTTAACTTACAAATCATTTTTATTCATAACAAACTTAAAAATGCAAACTCTGGTAAAAAGAAAAGCAAGGTTCTTTTAAAAGGCACAATTTACAATGGCTTATTATCTAATCTCTTGACACATGTTATAATAAGAATTCAGGAATTATATTAAACTATTTTCTTTCTTCAGAGCAAAGTCATTGATGACATTATCAAATGATAAACTGCGTAGTTTCTATGAACATGAGACAGTGGGAACATAATTTATCTTGAGTCAATGTTGTTCTAAATTCATTTGCTATCCTCTTCAGCTGAGAAAAAGATCTTTCTCCAGAGCAATTTGCAACCATCATACTAAGAAAATAATCTCAAAATTGCTTCAAAATTAGGGAATGCTGATTGGACACGATCGTTAAATATTACTCTATACCGATCCTGATGTGTTAGACTAACATGTTCCACTGAATCTTAGGCTTGACTATGTCTAACATATAGATGAAAATGCTTGATTTCTCCTACACGATTCATGTGAACATCTTTAGGATATGTTAGGCATAAAGCAATAACTCCTTCACGAATGTCTTCTTCTGTAGTTTCTAATTTTTATAAGAATGAAAACTTTTTTTTTGCAGCATCATTGTATACTGAGGCACTCTGTGTCAGACTTGACTCTAATGCATCCATCACATGTATACAGTATACATGTTTTGATTCTGAATGTCTCATGACTCAAGGTTCTCTAAAAACCTCATCTTCATCATCACTTGTTTGCCTTCTTCTATATATGATTTTTTTTTAATCAACATCATGCATTTTTTTCCTTTGCTTTTTCTTCAAAATGATCGAACATATCACTGGAACATGTATCGAAATCAGAAAGTGAAGCATACAATATCCTACACACATCTCAACTAATTTGGGGTTCTTGTAATCTTGTGAAATCCATCCAGCAAGTAACTCCACCAATATAACATTACCATAAATTCAAACTCCTTCATTTTATTGAAAATGTTTATGGCTTGATTTCTTGTTTCGCCTTTTTCTGTAGTATCAATATGCAGCTGAAATTATTCCATCATAACTATTAAGTATTGCACTTGAGGCCATTGAATGTGCTTCCCATCTAGTCTTTGACAAAGACTTTGGAACTTGTGAATCGTCTTTGAAGAATGACAACAGTACTGTCCATCTATGTGTAGATTCAGGGAAAGACCACCACATAGAATATACATAGCATACTTGTTAATATTCAATATTATTTCTTGCATACGCTTGCATTTGCCAGACATATCGGCATGACTAGACTTGACACTTACTAAAATCTATTGTGCACTCATTTGTAAGGTACTTGTGAACCACCTTAGCCATAATTTCCCTTGTATGGCTACCCATCTCTAGGAAAATTAGAAAAAATCCAATTGGGAGCCCATCATCTAGTGAAACGTACCTCACAATAACAGTGAACTGATCAATATGAGACCGGTCTGGAGTGGAATCTACAGATAAAGGGAAGTACCCTGCAGTTTTTAAATAATCCAGGACTGAGTCTCTTACTTCATGTGCCATAATTTAGATAAATTCATCATATATTGTTTTAGAAAGATAAGATGTGACACCTGATCCGTTATTTCCAATTATTTTTATAAGGCTTGCTAGAAAAGGATCAAATGTTGCGATAAGTTCCAGTAAACCAAGGAAATTTCCAATGTGATGAGAACCAAATGTTACCTTATGGCTACAACAACTCGCTCAAGAACATTTTTCCAGAAATGTCGTTTATTATATATATATATATATATATATATATAATAATAATAATAATAATAAAAATGCTGCAGTATATTTAAGTATATATGACAATTGTTCACTCGAACAATTTTGTTTGGGGCCCCTAAAAAGGAAAATTATAGCTTGTTAAGCTTATAGGTAAACCCGGCCCTGGTCATCTTCACTATTTGTACATCATAAATAACTGTATTAGTGATGTACCATTGAGTGTGTGTGTGTGTGTGTTTGTGTGTTTGTTTTCAAGAGCGTTAATAAACAAAAATGTACAAGTGTCTCGCTAGAGGGGCGTGATTAATTGAGTAACACAAACATTTCTGAAAGTACATACATGTTTTATTTAAAGTGTATATATGTTCGTGTCTTAGTATATGTGCTTTCGTTTAGAAGAGGCTAATTCGGAAATTTGAATGTCTTCGTGTTTCACTTTCGGGATGACATCTCATTGAAATTGCGAACGCATCAATACTAATGTATAACGTACTATAAATCTTATCTTATACATTACAGACGCTCTTTCTATAAAGAAGATTACTGTGTCCTACGCTCATCCGTGGTCCGAGTCTAGTCTTGCATGTGAACAACTAACCTTTTTGTTTGAAATGTGCTAAACAAGAGGTAATTCAAAATGTTGCAAATAAAAGTGTATTCAATGGTCATCATTTCTTTAATGTGTCCAATCGTTTACACTCAGAGTAAGTAGCCTACATTTCAAATATATTTGTTTTGTTTATTATTATAACTAATGAGATAATTGAAAAGCAAATTAAAATCTATTGTGAAAAATTAATTGTCTTAAGTATTATTATAGTTATGTAGTTTAACATTTTGTAAGTATAAAATACCCAGCGGGCACACAACGACGTATCGACGAGGAAAAAAATTGCTACGTTTTCTTTCGTGATTTCCACGTTTTTGTCCCAGTCGATACTACGTGGCGCGACCGCTGGGATATAATGTATAAACGAACTTTGGTTTATAACAAAAACCATTAAAACACTTTTTACTGTTAATGTTATTGCATGAAATTTTGATACCTCAATACGAAAAACAGAACATTCTCGGTTTTTGTCAGACAACCGTCGCAGAACTATCGAGAAAATCCGATAACTACGAAAAACAAGGACACATTTTCATATCCATTGATATAAGTATAATATTGTTTGTTCTAGACATTCTAAACGGCACACAACAACTAATTTTATAGATTATAAATGTATCGTTTAATGATAAAAAACACTACGAAATGAATATATAAAAATAGATAATAATAAATGTGTTAAATAATACATGGGCATGCATCATTACATTTGCTTAAACAATCACTCTTTTGGCTATCGAAGCTGTTGAGAAGGGTAATCGAGTTACAGATAACACTGTTATGATCGGAATTCCCTTTTTATTCTAACCCTAAATATCAATGTACTTTCAGTTGTAATGGACCTGTTTCGGTCTTTAAGCACTAGTACCAGGTGCAGAATCAATGAAAAATCGAGACTAATTTTAGGGAAAAAACAATAAAATATGAAAACGAAATTCGATGAAAACCCAAGAAAAAGAAAATCAAAGCTTCACTGTCATTTATTTTAATTTAATTTTGTTTTATCATTTTTATGGTATGTCTTTGCCTTCAGCTATATAGGCGACTATTCGTTAACAAAATGCATGATCTCTTTTTATTTTAAACTACTATCGTGTAATTGTTTCTTTTTATAGTCTAAAACAGTGGTACATAATCCGTTAGTTCAGAAGTGCGCAACAGGTGCACAGCGGGTCACAACACGGCCCACCTAGCCTCTTAATGTGGTCCTCACATAGTTTCTAACTGTCGTCGTCGGCGGCATCCGTCCGTCTCCAAGAGACGATGGTGTAGCTTCACGGCAAAGGTGACCAGCTGCACCGCCGAGAATGGCTGTGAGGCCACCTCGGGAGTGGCAATCCCTGCCGCACTTCAGGCATTTGAAGGTGGATGGCTGTTGTAGCAGAACCTTCCGCCTCGCCCTTTTCTGGATGGCAGCTTCCATGCGCCTAGTTTCTGCGCGGGATGTGCCAAGCCTGACTGCGAGCCTCCAAGTTGGTCGGTCAGAAGCTTGGCATTCCCATGTGTCAAGGTCAATTGAGCTCTCGTTCAGGTCCCTTTTGCAAAAGTCCTTGAAGCGCAGTTTTGGGCGCCCTATCTTCCGGTGGCCTTCGACCAGTTCTCCATAGAGGAGGTCTTAAGGAATGGTTTATATTCATTATATTTAAAATGTTTATATACATTGTCCACATGTGTGGCTCCGCTAGTATCAAAGTCCTTATACAGGCCCAGTGTTGAACATTGTTGCACAACTTTGCACTTGCATCGGCTTGAATGCCGATAGTTGATTCATAGTCAAGCCATCAGGTAGTTGGGCAGTGATAAATGCAATAGGCATTTTATAGTAACTTTAAAGGATCATCGAATTTTCTGTGCTATATATTTTTACGTTAACACAGAATTTCTTCTGATGCTAGATTCTTTCAACGGAAGCCAGAACCAGTATTATTTCTATACGACTTAGTATAGTTTTTTTCATTGAGCTTGCCAACTTTGAAAGCAGGGATAGAAGCGCTATAAAAAAATGACCATTATTATTACTATACAGTCGTAAATAGTAAATGGCATGTGAAGGGGAAAATGTGACTTCTAAATGATTATCTTAATGGCTACTGTGGCTGAATTTAAAATAAAAACGATCGTTGGAGATATTTCTACTCTTATTCTACAAATGAAATAGATTCTTCATTTTATTCATTTTGTAAAGTAAAAAAAAAATGAAATTATTAAGTATGTGGTGAGAGATGCTGCATGTAGATTTGAATTTACGTTAGATGTGGTCTTAAAGTTCTCCTTAACGGAACTTATTTGCCACGTTAGTCGGCATAAATAACTGTTCAACAGCACCTCCATCCCAAATTAATGGCTTATCTTTTGTGGGCATAAAGAACTGTTTAGCAGCACCTCCTTCCCAAATAAAAATGGCTTATCTTTTGTGTCTCAATGACGATGTGTATCCACCGTTTTCGATGAGTTTGGGCACTAGATAGAGAAGATTGCTTTGTTGATCCAAAATGGACATGTGGTTTGATTACATTGATTTATAACATCAATTAATAAACAATAAAAACATTCCAAGCACATGCACAACAACCAGAACAGATACAACACACACACGCACACGCACACACACACCCTAGTCATCTTTAAATCTGTAAAACACAAACACCTGGCTCTTGTTTATGCTTTACAGTCAAGGAGCAGCTTTGATAGAGTCTCACAGAATAATGAACAAACGAGTTCCTGGACCTTTCAGTTCGTGCTCGAATTGACAAAATTCGGTAACTGTGTGTCGATTTGACATAGTTGTAAAGTGGATGCATGCATTCCTTAATTATTTTATACACTTTCCGTAGGAATCATGATTGCAAAAGTTCGTCTAGAGCAAACATGTTCCCTTTCCTGTAAGTTATTGCATAGGTTGACAGGTTTCGTATTGCTGCACTGTAAAAGTGATGTATAATGTTTAACCATTCTTAGGGCAAAGAGGAGATGCGGCAGCCCCAGGCGTGAAAATTTAGTCTAGGCGTTAAACTAACGACTTCTTAACAGATACGTACGTTAGCGTAATAATACATGAAACAAAACATTCTTAATGAGAGCCAATCTTAACTTCCCCCCGAAGAACCACTTACCCTAGCTATGCCACTGACTATATATCGGACTACCAGAGTGTGGTCATAAAAAAACAACTATAAACATATCAAAACTTATTCCGAAACGTGTACGAAACAGCAAATGAAATCACCTGCATGTAAGAAACTACCTTGGCTACCGATTACAAAAGCTCAATCTAAAAAATGAATAAACTTTACATATTATATATATATATATATATATATATATATATATATATATATATATATATATATATATATATATATATAACGGGACAGCTGCATTCAATAAACATATTATATTATCTCATTGGCTAAATGCCTTTTACAGTGTTGGAGTGAACCCCCACACACAATAACAATTTCGGAAAAAAAAATTATTTTTTTCCTTTTGTTTGAACAATAGTATAGTGTCAACGTAAAGGTATAGTGTTAAGAATAACTTATTCCTAAAAAGCGCTAGTAGATTAATTTCTGACTCGTAGATTTTGAATTATTTAAACTAAAATGAAGTTTATTAATCGAGGCCCTCTGATGACACTACCATTACATATTAAGTCAAATGCCTTTCTGTATTGTTATAATGGTCATTTCAAATTTACTTACCACTAGACGCAATAACATTTTCATTAACAAGGATGTAGGAGAGTCATCAAGTTATTCAAGTGGACAATTCGGTTTTATCCATCCTTAGTATTCCATAACACACATATGTTCAAACTAACTAGGTTTATTTGTTGTTGTTTTTTCGCTCACTGTTGTATTTATTTCCAGGATGTTAAATTAAATGTCACATTTAACACACATAGACTCATAAAGTGTTCCTAGCACTTAATTGTTATATTTTTGTTCTTGCATTGTTTAGCATTCATGTTCTGATTTATTCTATAAATAGATTTAAACATTACAGTGTTCTTTTCTGTCTTCTTTTAACCTATCTTGGCTTAGAACTATTAGTAATAGTCGCATCGATTATGTCACATAGTATTTTGACAGAGTTTTGCATTGAATCTACAAGAGTAGAATTCGTCTTGTGTAATACCAAAGACTATAATAAGATGGACCGCTCCATTTTTAGAGCTTATATGTATGCATGCGCAGCCAATAACGCTTTATTAAATGACAACTACGTCTGACTAAAGGTTTCCACTGTATACAACATTCCATGTTTATTTTCCATTGAGGAAACCATAGCGATTAAATAAAACGGAAGGGATAAATGCACCGGGAATTCCGAAAAGAAGTCATTCGAGTCATCAAATAGCAGAAATATTAAAGAAAGCGGTCCATCTTATTATTGTCTTAGGTATTACATAGAAGAAAAATACCAAATTGGGTTGTAATTTTTCACCTTCTACTTGTTTTTTTCTTCTCTTCAATTTTAAATATTTAGTTTTCTGGGGACCCTTCAGATAACCCATTTTAAGCCCGATAACTAGCTAGTTAGTTAGTAAAGTACCCTTCGGACCAAATTGATCATATGACTGATGCAGCGTTCACCAGTTTCTGTGGCCACGGTGTGGACAGCACAATGGCCAGCCGCCAATTCTTTACCTCAACTATTGTCAGGTACCCATCAGAGATGGGTAGACTCAGGGGCACCCTGAAAAAAATCCTAGCCTGCACCAGAATTCGAACCCAGAACTTTCGGCTTGCAATTGCTGCAACCATGCCCCGATAGCTAGTTAAGTAACAAGAAAAACGTATGAGTTGTTCTACTAGCTTAGGAAAAACACAGTTCTTTGTCTTGTGTGTTACATCATAGATTATTTACGTACACGGCGTGTTCTGTATATTTACAGTGAATGCAACACCTATGTCTAATATAGTGGTTAATATGCTTACATTACTTATCCTTTGTGTATTGTTTCTGTTGTTGCTTTTGAATGTATTAATGATATTTGTTGTTATTATTTTATTCTCGCTAAACTAATAGTTAGCAAAGGAAAATAAAAGTGTTTTACATGTCTATTTTAGATTGCGCCAATGGTTGGTTTGGTCGAAATTGCCAGTTTAAATGTAGATGTCAAACTTGTTATAAAGATGGATCGTGTTATGGTAAATGCAGAATAGGCTGGTTTGGTTTCAAATGTCAATATGGTAATTTTGTTATTAATATCTTTATCTCTATTTCTTTCTATCCTTCTCTCTCCCTTTTTTCACTTTCTCCCGCTTTCTTTCTCCCTGAATATTTGAGTGACGTAAGCTATCGCTCTGACTATAAACTGATTATTTTTATCGCTCATATTTTTGTTTTAACTTTGTACAACTTTGCTACTACAGAGAAAACATTTAGAATTCAATTAACATTGTAACTACTTTACAGTTGATCTTGTGACAACTGCTTCAATAAAAACAACCCCTTGGAAATCATACTCCAGTTACATGGCTGATGGTGATGATACAACATGCTATAGATACACTGACCTCCACTCCAATCTGTGGAAGTCATTCTTGACCAAGTTTACCCTTTCAACTGGATGAGGTTACACGTCCAGAATGAGAGTATGCTATAAATATTTAATAATTTGTTCTTTAATTAATTAATAACATTTACAATTTAAAACAAGCGATCAGAATAGGCACAAACAAATACAGTCAATTTGCAACCATAGAAAAAAACACAACAGCCAAAACTATGTTGCGAACAATAGAAAGCAACAATAAACATCAAAATCAAACTGCCGCAACAAACTGTTAAATCCAACTACACAAAAAAAACTGCAACAATCACATGCATCCACAAACTGTTAAATCCAACTGCACAAAACAAACTGCAACAATCACCTGCATCCACAAACTGTTAAATCCAACTGCACGAAACATACTGCAACAATCACCTGCATCAACAAACTGTTACAAGGTGCACAAAACAAGCTGCAACAATCACCTTCGTCAACAAACTGTTAAAAGGTGCACAAAACAAACTGCAACAATCACCTGCATCAACAAACTGTTAAATCCAACTGCACAAAACAAACTGCAACAATCACCTGCATCAACAAACTGTTAAATCCAACTACACAAAAAAAACTGCAACAATCACCTGCATCAACAAACTGTTAAATCCAACTGCACAAAACAAACTGCAACAATCACCTGCATCAACAAACTGTTAAAAGGTGCACAAAACTAACTGCAACAATCACCTGCATCAACAAACTGTTAAATCCAACTGCACAAAACAAACTGTAACAATCACCTGCATCAACAAACTGTTAAATCCAAGTGCACAAAACAAACTGCAACAATCACCTGCATTAACAAACTGAATAAATAACATGCTGCTAAAAAAGCAACGAAATTAAGTCGTCATGTATACAGAAACAGCTTATTCAATAATCTATTATATTGAAGTAATAAAACTATCATTTTGTATAAAAGTGCATAGGTAATTATTATTTTCGAAATATGGGGATTGTATATTTTATTTGTAAATACACATCAATTAATCACAAATTCCTTTCGTTCCGCAGTTAGAAATAGGGCCTCGACAATGTTTCTTTACTTATTGCAGTCTTGATAAAGTCTCGTCATTTTTAGCCGCTGCATCGTAGCCTCTTTTAGTTCTTTGTCCAGTGTTCTAGGTGGTATTCGGCCGGCCCCTTTATCATATCATGTGGAGTCCACTCTAGCGCTTGACAAGCTATGTCGTCCAGTCCTCTTCTTAGAATGTGACCAATTCTCAATGTGACCGTTTTCAAATGTTTCGTTTATGATGAAGTCATTCCATTTTATTATTAGGATAAGTAGAAGGCCACCAATGAAAACACTATTGTATTATACGCGGTTTATATTATTTTTAGACAGTCCAATAGTAAATACAATAATAAAAATAAATTTCCTTAAGCAATACAATCAAAATATTTATATAAAATTAATGATACCTTTTATGTTCTGAATAAAAAATTAATGATACACCTTGCTATAGTAGCAATCACATAATAAAACATTCAAATCTCTGATACAAAAATGTTAACAAATATTTATTAAACTGTTTTACGATTTTACATTACATAGAAAAACATTTCTTTTACTTCTCATAGCTGTGCTTACTAAGATAATGGTGACCTTCAAAAAGGCCAATACAATTGTTACCTGTCCAAGTCTAAAAATGATTATTGCAGACAGTCGAACCATTGATGTCAAATGTCGAGACTATCTTCCCATCAATTCAATTTTACTTCAAGGAGATATTATCCAATATTTGTGTTCAGTTTACGTCAGTGGAGGTAATACAGTTTGTTTGCTTTTTTTTTAAATGTATACATCTCAGTTAGGTTCTATACAGTGATAACAAAATCACATTTAACCACACAGAAATGTGCTTTTAAAAACTTGTATCCCGAAACTAGAGAAAGCGCCAAGGAAAAAACGAAACTAGCTTATTATATGCTTAGAAAATCAAAACAAATTATACTCCACACAGAACAAAATATGGAGCGATGTATTTATAGAATTTCTATCATGGTGGGATGGTTCAATATCCAGGTCTATATGAATAAAATATCGTTTTTAAACGTCGATTTTCATGGTTAGATGAGATTCCAGTTAAAATGTTCAAGGTTGGGCTAAATCCGAGTACATTTAAAAAAAGATCACACGCATGGATGTCAAAACTGTACCCCGGGAGGAACTGAATAGAACCAGTCCCTCCAATGAAGATATTGCTACTACTCGTTGTGGCTTAATACATCGTTTTGTGCTTGGAAGTTGGCTAACTTGTTCATCTTTCTTACGCAAAGTGTCCGCTGGCCAACGTGCATTCTGCTGGAATCCGCCTGGAATCCCCTCTCACTCCATCTTCGCAAGAATCCTAGCCTCGACACCTTCGGGGGCCGGCTGAAGATTCACCTGTTCCAGTAGCGTACATATATATATATATATATACATATATCTCTATATATATATAATATATATATATACATTTGCATCTGTTATTCGTGTTTGTACTCAGTAATTTTTGTCAGCGCATAGAACTGTCCTCAACAGGATATGGGCTATTTAAGCCTTATTATTATTATTATTATTATTATTAAAGTGCAACATTTGTATGTGCTATTCTTGCCAGAATTTCCAGCTTGGACCATGCATCGGATATTATGGGTCCCACATATTTGAAGGAGTAGACTTTCTCCAGCCTCTGACCACCCACTTGTATTTCGGATTCAAACTCTTTGTTTGCCATAGCCTTGTATTTTTTTTTCAGCGTTGATTCCCATGCCATACGCCGTTGGTATTTTCTCTAGCTTGGCAGTTAACTCCCTCAGATCATATTCAATGCCAGCTAAGTCATCTATGACATCGGCAAAGCGAAAATTGGGTGACAGGTCTCCCACCAAGTAAAATGAAAAGTAAAGTATCTGGTCGGACCAAATAGATCCCTAGGTGCAGAGAAGCAGCGTTCACCAGTTTCTGTGGCCACGGCATACTAGTGGATTGTGTGGCCAGCACTATGCACAGCCGCCTGCAGTTTACCCCAACTAAGGTCAGGTACCTATCAGAGCTGGGTAAGCTCAGGCACACCCTCCAGACACGGGAAAAAATCCTAGCCTGCACCAGAATTCGAACCCAGGACATGCGGTACGCCAGCCGAACGCGCTGCCGCACGGCGCACCTTATTCTGGAAGCCCCAGGTAATAATGAAATAAGGCAGACCAAAAACATCCAGATGACGAGAGCGTAAATAAGACTGCAGAAGCTTGCCTATGACAGGGATGATTAGATGGACGGCTTTTGTCTGTGGTCCATGCCCCAGGAGGGGAAACATGCGATGATGATAATGATGAATGTATTTAATTGACAAAAAGCCTTACATGTTTACCCTCATCTGGCAGTGACATCTACTCTGGCTATGTGCTCTGGTTATGAACGATCCCGAAAGACATATAAAATCACAATGGAAAGCGAGAAAAATGTCATCATCATATTTCCTTCTAGAACATAGAACACTCATACAAATCGTATACGTTAGGCAATGCTGTCATTAGAATACCACTACGTAATACACATTAAAGATGTGCTTCAGAAAATGCCATTATTTGGTGGGAAAATGCATCCACTTCAACAAAGGTTAGATATCAAGGCCGGTTTCTAGCTAATAGATTGTAAACATGTAAATTTAAAAAAAAATGTAGTTGTAGACAATTTATTTATCTTTGTCTTTTTAATTTAATATAATTTGAATAATTTGTTTTGTTAATACTTAACTTGACTCAATTCAAAAATCAAATTAGAACACAAAATATTTTTTTTTTTTTCTAAGCACCAATTTGTCCTCATTTGCATTATATTCTTAGTTGGTTTAACAAAATACTATGTGTACGTAGGTCGAAATGTAGCCCTGAAAGGACAGACAAATGCATCCAGTAGTTGGGCATCACAAGCTAATCACATGCAAGCTGTTGATGGAAACACTGATAGTCATGGAAATAACTGTACACATACCGACGAGTACGACAAAACACCAACCTGGACTCTGACTTTAAATGAACCATTTTTAATTGATAGATTTGTGCTATATAACAGAGGTAGGTCTCTATGTATTAAAACTATTATGCTGTCGTTATGAATTAAACACTATTCTAGGCAATAAGAAGATAGTATTCTAGACCATAAGGAATAAATGTTCTTGACCATAGGGGATGACTGACAGTTCTAGGCTTTATAAGATTGCTGGTGTTCCTTCTAGATAGAAGACCATTACGACATTAGTAGAACTTCTGCAAGGCGGAAGGGATCGAACAGTAACAGTGCTAAAGTGGATCTATTGACAATTCAATGTACTAGACATGTTGGTCCTTCTTTATGGAATAAATGATTGGTTTATTGCTTTAGGCCATAATTAATTAGACTATACGATTGATCAATTGCATAAGGCAATAATCTTAAAAATATTTTCTTTCCATACTTTTTTTCATTCTTGTTTTAAATGTATCATATTATTTTATATTTTGTTCAATTGGGTTATCACTTTTATAGGTGACTGTTGTTCAAACAGACTGGCTAAATTCCTACTAGATGCTTCTGATAACAAAGGTGAAATAAATTTTAACTACACTGGACCTAATGCAGTCAAAGAGACCTACACGGTTTTACCTTCTAATAAATTAGAAATTAACGTTCTGAAAATCCAAGGCACTTTAGTAGAAGAGAAAAGCAAGATTGTTCTTACTCTATGTGAAGTGGAAGTTTATGGGAGTAAGTGGCATATTTAAACAAATTATCCTATTCTTAAGGAATATAAAGTTTTGCTTGAAGTTAGTTTTTTTTTTTAAATAATGACATAATGTTTAGGCCTAATAGTACAGTTTATATCCTTAATTCAAAATATACCAATTAATAAATGTGTGTTAGGCCTAATAAGCCTAGACTTAAGATGAATCGTAAGGTTATCATCATCCTGATCCAACAACCATCTGAAGCTATGGGAAAGAAATTGCATACTTTTTGTAGCTATTTATAGTTTGAATATAGGGTGTATTACGTTCTAGAATTGTCATTTATTGTTTTCCCCGTGTTTACTTGTGTGCGCTAATTCCCTCTTTATCTCCCCTGCTCCCAGTATTATTATGTCTCTCTTTTCTCTTGTGTGTAGGCTGGATGTTGGTAACGCTTGACCGCACACCTAAGAAATTTGTTTTTTCCTTTTTCTGTATTGTAGTAACCAATAACCACTGTTTCTGTGTGCTTGCTTGAGCCCGATTTTTTTTTCTAACTTAAACAGTGTGTAGTAGTTTCAGTATTATGTATGTCAGTCTTGAGTAGACCGGTCTTCTGTATGCGAGTCTTCTGTGTACGAGTCTCCTGCTGTAGGATAGTCTGTTGTCCGCGTAATTTTTTATTTGTAGCCTACATAGTGTTTATTTTTGTAAGTAGAGTTTGTATTTGATTTTCTTGTGTAGGCCCTACTTTTTTTATATTATATATGGTAATTGTCCAATTTATTATTAAATCACAAAAGTATATTTATGGCTTTAACGCTTGACTTTAGAGTAGTTTTTGTTTTGTTGTGTGTTTTACTTTCTTTGTTTATTAAAGAGTCCAAAATTTAGTTTAGATTATTTTGGGGGTTTCGTTTAATAATACTCTTTTCTCCATTAGCCTACCTTTAAACGAGCCAATAAAAATGTATGATTTATACGTAATAGAGATATTTAGTATCGTAAGGTTTTAAAACCAAACCTAAAACAAAAAAAACTATTTTGATTGTATGTACTTATGCTTATTTCTTATTGCATTTAAAAAAAATAAAATACGACTTTAGCTTTTTAAAAAACATAGTGATAATACAGAGATTTTTCCCCATAACGCTGAGCGATATATGGAGATTTTTGGCTGGTCACGTGACGATTAATTTATAATTTATACAGTACAGTGCTACTTGTCTATTAGTTGGCTTATCTACTATTTGTTGTAATATTTAAACAAGTTACCTAGCCTAGGGGTCAGAACTGTTTGCTGGCAACCGGTTCTACCCCAGCAAACTCCCAATTTTTTATATTTTCTTAACATATTCAATTATAGTAAAACGAGATATTTTTAGTTAAATAAGTTAATTTTTTGTAACTAACCATTTGTTATTGTTTATAATTAATTAAAACAAAAAGTTTTTTTAGCCTACGACTCTTAATCACAATTAGTTCAATTAGAAATTGACGTTAGTATTAATAGGCTATTGTAAGCTAGTATTGTTAGGGTTAGGCCCGGTTAGGGTTTCGGCTTTTTATGTTTATCAATAAATATCTTTTTTTTAGCTAGAAATATGAATCTAATTATGCTTATTAATGATGAATAGGCCTAATGAAACTTTCGAAAAAGAAAATTACCGAGGGCGAAAAAATTCGGCATGTGCTTTATACGGAGATTTGTTTTTCTGAAAGAAATCTCCGTATAACGCCCTGTGTTATTTTGAAAATTTTCCGTATAATGCCTCCCTTTAAAAAATGACATTATGTAGTTGGGGCGTACTAAACAGGTTGTTATTTTGTTTATACATTTATATTATATCTGTTTTATCAAGCTTTATAGTTGTTTTTTTAAGGCCCATTTTAATGTTTTGAATAGAAATTGTATTAAAATCGGGTCATATTTAATTTTCGTATCAGATTGTCAACCATCCAAATGGGGACTTAGCTGTGACAAAGACTGTGACGCAAACTGCCCGGACTCGTGTCACTTTGAGGATGGAAAGTGTGACACAAACTGTTTGGGTCATGACAACCCTCCATATTGCACGAACAGTGAGTTAGGCATTATTATTTAATCCTGTATCAAGTTCGGTGGCTAAACTAAATGAAGTTTAACAACATATATATTTTTATTATTATCACTTGTTGCCCCACATGGAGCGTAAGACATAATCAATGGCTTTTTAGGTATTTTGAGGTTATATTAAGGATGTCACAAGTTTTTTTCCTGCGATAGTTTCTACATGTAGGCCTATTCCGTTTTGTCTCACTATGCGGGTATCTACTTTGTTAATTATTATATGTCCCCAATTTTATTTGATTTGGCTGATTTCTGCTTTGGCTAGTTTACAAATGTTTCTATTGTTGTCATATTTTGCTGGAATCTGATTGTGTTAGTTTTATCTAGCCGTCTATTGTTTTTGTCCTTTCATGCTACATTACATTTGCCTTGCGTGTTCAAAGAAATAGGCCTATATTATTTTTATAATTCTTGGTAATAGTATAGTCTATCCAGCTTCATCTTTGATAGCAGAGCTTCGCGTTCCTTATCCTGTTAGCAAGTGTAGGTGGAACATATTTCAAAGGCACGAGCTAAAGAAAACTTTTTTCTTCTTGTTTGTCACAAATACAAAAATGTTTCATTTGATTGAAATCTTTTCACACAGCCATGTCTGCGCCAGCCCCTCTATTTTAGTCAAGTGCACATTGATTTAGGTAACAATTTCGAGTTATATTCTTACTCTTTGTCTAGCTCTGTAAGTATTAAAGGTAATTATTTGTTCTGTAAACTTTAAGAACATTTTCTGTAGACGTTTAGACTAATGCAAAATAATATTGGTTTTACCTATTTTGTTGATGTGAACTCTTTGATTTACAAATTAAAAAAAATGCAATAAAATATTTAATTGGAGATAGTTATCAAAACTAGGGTGATACTTCTAATCAAATAACACTTGATTTATACAAATATACTTTTATTCTAGAATGCTCTTCGGGAAAATGGGGACTAAATTGTACCAATGAGTGCAGCTCTACGTGTTACCAAAGTTCCTGTGATGTTTTCTCTGGCTATTGCCATCAAGGCTGTATTGGGTTTGATAATCCTCCTTACTGCAATCTACGTAAGTAAAAAAAAAGTGAAGAAACAACTTCTTATCTTTCAATAGACAAAAACTAATAATATATGTGCTCTGAGCTTACACACTGTTTTTTAGCAGCGATATACAAATACAATTATTATTATAAAAAAGACGATTACACTGTGTACGTTTCTTTGCATTATAATGATAACATGTACAGTTTCAATTATTTATATTTTGTTTATTAGTTTATTCATCTGTTCATTTAACATGTTTTGATGTATGAGGATGGGGTTAGAATTAATTAACTCCCTTGTTTTGTTTTTTTTGTTGTGATCACCTTAATTTATAACTGATGGTCACATTCTTTTGGTAAACCTGTTTGACCCTTGTCCATTTGGCCTGAGTTAGCACGGGAAGTTTTCGGACAATAAGGTGTGTAGTTTAGAGAGTAGAGTGTAGTATTGAGAGACTGTTAGGCTGTGATGTAATGACGCTTGTGTTTTTCTTAAGTCCGGTTATTATTGACTTGTGTTAAGCTTCGATGTTACGTCTTATGATGATTTAAAAGTAATGCTTACTTCGTTTCCAAAATATTTGGATGAAAGTTGTAGGCGTGTCATCAGAAAAATGTTAAAGATTATTCAAGGGTTCTAAATGGCATATTATTGAAGTAAACTGTCCACTCTAGTCAGCGAGAAATAACAGTAGATTGTAGATGTGTTTTTTTTTTCTTTTAACAACAGCATGTGTGAGCGGAAAATACGGCTTCAATTGTGAAACACCATGCCCAGATAACTGCAGTGACAATGAATGTAAGCCCGCTACTGGTGAATGTACTGATTGTGAAGATGGTTATACTGGAAAATCATGTCAGGATGGTAATTCTTAATTTATATGTTTGTACTTACAATTTATTATTTAACAATATGCTACATGTCTTAAAACATCCGTCAAAAAATATATCTATTATACAATATTTTAATTAACACTAGGAAATATTGAAATTGTTTCTGTGCTAATTTATCGAAATTATATTAACGTGACTTTGTCATGTGTCCCCCTATTTTGGTCGAGCAAATTTATTTGTCTAATATTATCTTATATATTACAGCCGCTCCTTCTATAAAGAAGATTAGTGCTGCCTTCGTCCGAGTCTAGTCTTGCATTTTTATTAATCTTTAAAATGATGTTAAGCTACTGGTTTTCCTTGTTTGTTCAGGCAATCCGTTTCATGCCCGGATGCCACTCGAGAAGAAATAGTACTTATATGCATTTGTTTTCGAATAACGGATTATCTTTATCTGAGCATTGCAACAGGCTGTTATTGTGTTGTATTTGTAAATTAGAGTTTAATGCCTTATGTATTATTACTACTTTATTCCTTGCCCTTCTGTCCACTAGTGTTTCTAGATGTAGTGATTTAACTAACTGCTGGTGTTTCTCTTGTTAGATTTGAATATTTGATAGTCATGAACCATGCTGTTCTTTTGTTATCTCTACTTTAACCAATAAAGGTTGAACGCTGTAACATCCAGATTATGCTGTTAAAAATGTTTTCTTCAAAGTTGAACCTAAGAATTCACCAAAGCCATTTTCTTTATCAACAAGAACAACAACGTCAAGCTGGTTTCTCCTCCTTTATGGCTATGTTGTTGTTTTTTTTTAAATTCTGATATAAACAAAAGGCAACATCGTTAGCAATAAAACGTGTAATAAAATCATATAACTATTTATAAAAAATCCAATTATTCGTTTAAGTTGTAAAAAATCTAAACTTTATAATATTGGGTTACTCGGTGTAACTCTAATTGTCAAATAAAAATTGTGTTAACAATCCATGTGTTTTGGTTATATTTCAGAATGCCCGTTAGGCTGGTGGGGACGAAATTGTTCCAAACGATGTGATAAGAAATGCTATCAAAATTGCAATCACATGTCAGGAATCTGTGACGTTGGATGTGAAGGATATTCTGATCCACCTAATTGTAGAAGCGGTAAGCATCCTTGAGAAAATAATGTTATTGAGCGTTTGCAATAGGCGGAGCTTAAGATTTTAGTGACGTCTTTTTTAAATAGAAGCCACTTTCACTTGAGGAACAAATATGGCATATGGTGAGGTTGTTCTTATCATGCCAGATTCACATATTATTATGAATATTGGCTATCCTACTAAAAAATATTGAGGTAAATAGTAGCACTGCAGATTAATTGATTAATACGATTAGGCTAGGGCCGGCTAGACCTATTTACACTTTCAATTTCACTTTATAGGCCTAATGGCTAAGTAGGGCAGCTACGATGCCAAGTGATAGAGTTGGTGAATATCTAGTCTAGTCAATTCACTAATAGGCTCACATCGTCTATGATAATAATAAAATAGCCTATTTTATTTAACAGACATAATACAGCTTAAATCTTAAAAAGACTTAAAACACAAAACATCATTTAAAAAAAGCTCGAGCCTATATGAAACTTTATTAATACAGCGGCCATTGTACTTGTACACCACTACAAAAAGTAAACAAAAATCACGTGCTTTTCGTCACGTGATTGCAAACGCCCTATAAAAAGATGCTTAGATTTAGAGCGAATAAAATCTTATTCGTAGTCAATATATTTTAAAATGTATCTGTAATACAGTCATTATGACTAATTTTTACATGATACAACTACTTAATCTAGTTTGATATCCACAAATCAGATATGTTGTGTTTGTTGCTATGTCCCTAAAATGAAACTTTATAAAAGTATTATGTAAAAATTGTTTAAACTTGTTTTTTATCTCCTTCGTCACATGTGAAAAGAATGGTAAATTTAGATACGAATACATCTGCCACTGCAATTCTTACCGAGAGCGCACTGAGCATGCTAAATTGATAGAAGCGCTATAAAATGACCATTAGTATTATTTCGATACCCCAATCGACTCATAATTTGTTAGCAGGTATAAAGGAGTGAGTGGCTGCTTAAGTATGTTTTTTAAATGAAATATAAGCTTCTATTTTATTCCTCATTATATGGAATTCCTATAAAAAAATAATTTTTAAATCCCCCCCCTGGGATTAGGCCCTATGTAAAATACGATCAAAAAATGTTTTATACAAACAATTGCAAGGAATTAGTGATATCGTAATTAGGTTGGAAAGTAGTTAGACAAAAAATACTGTGATTCCAAAAAAAATGAAGGCAATAACGAGGATGTAAAAAAAAAGAACAGGAATGTACTAAAATTTTTTATGAACAGCCGTTTTGCATTTCTACTGACATTAAAACGCTAGGTAATTCCCCCCCCCCCCCCCCCCCCCCAGGATGTAATTCAGGCTTCTACGGAGAGAACTGCACATTGACATGTTCAGTGAACTGTGTCGACAGACGGTGTAATGCAACAACAGGACAATGTTTTGACTGTATTGAAGGATACACCGGGTTCATATGCCCCGTCGGTATGTACAATTAAATGATTTATTTAATGATTTTATACAACTTTAGACAGTTTCAATTGTTACAATAATAATAATAAATTGATTCTCTAGACTAAAGGTAGGAAGTAAAGGGAAACTATTGTTACTTTTTTATTCCACTATTCCAGATTTAAATCGTTTTAATATTTAAAAAAAATGTGTATTTCTATTGAACCTGTGGCATTTGTTTTCTATAATAAACTTTAATCACAAGTAATGCTTTAAGGCGGGTACTACAGAATCGGCAAGCTAAACAACTTAGGAAATGATTTACAAAGATGAAATATTGTATTTTAGATTATTAATGTATACAATAAAATATTTTGGAGTGTCACTGTATGCGTTTTTTAAATTAGTTTTCTTTTTTTTTTCTCTCGATACTGCATATTTTTTAAACATAGAAACACATAATATAGCTCTTTGCGTTATTGCCATGAATTCGTAATGGTAATTACCGGCATTTTTTAAGAGACTCGATATAGTATAGCAGTAAACAAAATATTTCTAGGAAATTCACACGGTAGTTGTTTTTTTTTTCTCAATTAACCCAAAGCTACCCAAGAACAATAATAAAGTAGATATAACAGTACATTTTTTTTTTTCTTTTTTGGACAAGGATGTTTCCACGGCCGTATTTAGGATTGTGGGGGCCCTGTTCCGAAATGTATGTGGCGGCCCATCTTGGTCTCGCCCCTGCCTTCTGACATTGCTGTTTTAGCCTGTGTACAGTGTTGCTGATGCTGAATGATAACTAGTAACCCACTCTGATTGCCAACCTGCATTTTACTTTAATTAACTTTGGTAGTTAGTTTGAACACTCATACATGAATAACCATGTAGGTCTACAGTGTGTCAGTGTCAGTTAACTACCAAATGCGATTTCTAATTTACAGAAGATCTTTTTTGTTGCATTATTTCCTAGTTCTGTTCAGTGTCTATCTGACTGTTTCTAACAGTTACATTCCAGCTACAGTCTTTATGATTCATTCTGGTCTGAGTCTTAATTAGTGATGTAAAGAAACATTGTTTTTACTTGTGCTTTAAAAACAGCAAATTCTTCAATAATGTCATAAATGTTCAATTCTCGCATTATGTCTAAGTCAATACTGAGAAGACTTAGGGCAGACTTTTCTTCTGAGTCATGCTTTTTCGCAGCCTGTTTTTATCAACTCAATTTGTAGAATGATCGTTCACCGAATACATTGGCAACCATAAGTACCAGATACATTCTTAGAGCAACGTTTTTGTTCGAAAAAGTATCTACCAGACGTTGATGAACAATCAATAGATAAATTAACTGTTCATATCCATTATTATGTTTTTGTTTATCCTTCATTAAATCAGCATGTTGCTTGGATAATTCAGCGAATTGAACCAGTTCATTACCGAGGCAATATGCCAGATCTTTTTTTTAAATAAGAAAACATTTCACAGCTGCATGTTGAATCTTATCAGCTGACATATTATTAAGTTGACCAAGGAATTAAAATATTTAACAAGCAATTATGCATGCATTAATGCGTTTTTGAATGCTATACTGTACATAACGCTATTGTTTATGATTAAGTGATTGCTTCAATTGAATTGTCCTGCGCTCAACCGTGGTCCGAGTCTAGACATTAAGAATATAAAAAAATACACAACACAGTATTCACCTCCATTCCTTCAAAATCAAAAGAACAACGAATTGCACAGTAAAAAAAAATGGCTTTTTCCCAAAGCCTACAGTTACCACAGAAACACTTTGATTGAATGTGATGGTAAATAACTTTAATAAATGTGTTAAGTTACATTTTAAAAGTAATATAATTTAAAATGTAAGCCTATATATTACAATCAAAAAAGTGCCCTGTTCTCCGAACCAGCTCAAATTATTTTCAAATATACTCTAACTATGCATGCAGTTACAAGATAAACAATAGTTTATCCCGCACTTTGTCGTACAAATTTTAACGCTCTACAAAGTTTATTTAATCATTAACAAAAACATTTGCCCTCTACAAAGTTTTTAAAGCTTATACGACACGAATTTAAACGTGAATGACATTTTGTCACCGGCTATTGAAAAATTACCCGCTGCAAAGTTAATTTAAGTCGTTTATGACACGAACACAATTTAAACATAAATGAAATTGTGTCTCTTCGTTTGATAAAAATCACTGATCTATAAAAAGAATTGGTTGCACCTTCTTAATAAATTGGTTTGAACAAAGTGAAGACTGAAAAATCTAAAAAATTCCACCGCACTTATCGATATAAATAAAATTGTGTCTAAAACTTACTGCGCCACTGATCTATAGATGAATCGGAACAGAATCTATGTTGCTGCCTTTTTACTCCCTTTATTTTAAGTTGCAATTTATGTCTGGATGGTTGAAATCATCCTGCAAAAATTGGCTTTCGATTTCCCGTGGTTCAATCAAGCTGAAATGTGGACAGCAGACTTGTGACAACTAACAATACATTCTATCAAATTTTCAGTTAAAACAACTTAATAATACTACACTTATGACAATATTCATTTCTTAAAAGGAAAGTATAAGAACAATTTTGGTTTCACTTTAAAAATGCCTGTGCAACTTTTTATAGTTTTTCGGCGCAAAGCTAGAAAAAAAAATTATGCGCAAAGATTATTTTTAGAACAATTCATTCGGAGTAAGCAGATATTTTTAAGATTTGCGACACAGATATTTTTCTGTGCGTTTCATTTGCAGTAGTCAATCAATTATTTAATTACATGATGGTAAACTTAGTTTGCAAACAAAGGGAGTATAATAAAAACTTCGTTTTTATGGTTTTCTTGTTACACAATATGCTCATGAATTGTTGCTGTCAAGCTTCTGATTTCTTATTAATAATATAAAAATAACAAAAATACTATCAAAAGGAAAAAAAAGAAAACAAATATAAACAATAACATAAGTTAATAATAAAATAAGTAGACAGCAATATTTCGCAGTACGGGATAACCCGGTCCCTAAATACACTAAATTTGAAAGCATTTCAAAGGGACATCATTTGAAAATTGCGCCCGTTTTATAACCTTAACATACGGTGATTAGTAATAGGTCTAAGTTTATGTTTTAAAATAAAATTTACGAATTAAGCAATATTGTTGATAAAATAAAAATTTCTTCTGGAGGACGTTTACAATTTATACATGTAACTTGTAAACCGATTATTTAAACGGCTTAGGAGAATATAGAGCAGAAACAAAGATCTAAATAAATAAACAAACTCACGGTAATTATTTAAATTAATCAGTGACAGTAGAAACAAAATGGCGGATATTTCTTCAAGGATGTTACTTCCTTGCCTAATCCATTCTCTTGATAGATTAGTGATAAAAATCCATTAGCAAAGTTTGTTGTCGTCCATTGAATCATGAATGAAATGTTTTCCCTTCAATGATAAAAATCCATTCGCAAAGATTTGTAATATCACAAAAATAAACTCAGCGCATAATTTTTTTTTCTAAATTTGTGAAGACAAATTATACAAAGTTATACCTGTAATTTCAACGTGAAAAAATAATTTTCTTTATTGTGCCATTTTTTTTTTTACAAAATTTCATGTCATTCTGTTCAGTATTAAAACAATCTATAGTATGTACTTTTACGTCCACAATCCCCTTGTGGCCAGAGCCGTGTATATATCGTTGATAATTCTCGTTGGTCCTAGGGTAGACTTTAGTTATTATTATTTATGTTTCAGTATTACACGAACTCTCTTTATAGTCCTGGGCACAAACTCAGGATTTGGGTTCTAACAGTTCCTTTCCTTGACGTTAGAGTAGTAGATAAATATTATAGTATTGTAAACAACACAATAGAATAGTAACTTGACAAAGAAGCTTCAGTGTAAAGGTTGTTGATAATTTAATTCAGGTGATATGTTCAAATACATATATACAATATGAAGATTATGTACAGTTAGAATAAAATAGTGCAAACACAAGCGTCCTCAAAAGAAATTATCTCGAAACTCACTGCCTTTTTGACAAAAAAATCATTAAATACTATTAAAGTGGTGCGGGGGACAGACCTATTACTAGGAGGGGTGAAAATAATGGTATTATTACAAAACTCATAATAAAAATGATATGAACTCCCCCATGCAGAAATAATAAACCATTCCTAGCCACTCCGAGAATTTGAGGTCAACACGAAATGCCAAAATTACCAAGAATCTTTCGCTTTCGTACTAAAAGTCAAGAAAATGGAAAAATAAGCCCCGCCCACAAAATCGTGTGTAGGGAGAAAAAGAGAGGAGGAATATGCAATGTTTTTTTTTCAATATTGGAACCACCAATATGTGACAGTACACACACACACACACACACACACACATATATATATAAATATATACTAGCAAAGGTGCCCATGTCTCCTTACTGGTTAAAATTAGTTTTTAAATACATTATAACTATCCATGCAAGAGTCTTAGGCGGTGATAAAGTAATTTTCGGTAATTAAAAAAATTAAACATTGCCCGCTACAAAGTAAATTTAACACGAATGAATGTTTCCCTTTACACGCAAAGTTTGATGACGTCATCAAAAAAGCCAGCCAGCTATGATGACATGATAAAAAATAATTTGTGCCCCTCTTTTTTTTTTAATTTTGCGAAGGCAAATGATAAATTTTGGTTTTGGCAATTTTAACGTTAAACAAAAGTTGTCATTTTATTCCCGTTTTTTTTTAGAAAACTTACCATAGGGGTCATTAAAAAAAACTTTGACAGTTTCACCGCAGTAACACAAAGAATATTTGTAGCAAGTTTCATGTCAGTCTGTCCAGTATTAAAATAGCCTATACAGTATGTACAGACATATATTCATACATACCCACATACTCCTTTTGAGATTTATATATACATATATATATATATATATATATGTATATCATAATTGATAGACATATTCGTTAGTATTGAATTTAATGAATTATATTCTAGCCTACTGCTCAGGAATTGATGGTGAATATTGTAAAGAGAGTTGTTTAAAAAAGTTGTTTTTTGTTAGTATATTATTATGTATGCTGTAGATATTTCTTTAATATGTTATAAATATAATATCCATTTTTACCAATATTTTATGTAATTGTATTATTACTGTTTCCATTGGTGTATATATTGTCTTTATATTTATTACTATTAGTATTTTTTAAAAGTCATGAACAATCGCGATGCCAACATTAATACTTTAATTGCTATTTTTGATTAAATGCGCTATCTCATATATCGTATTTAATTTGCTCGCCAAAAAACGTATGAAAATTTATTTAGCACATTTAAGGTACATAATACGTTAATTGTTAATAATGTCAATGACAAAGATAATTATGTCATTATTTTAAAGTTTGTGGTTTTATTTTCAGAACATCAATCTGAGGACAAACCAATATCTCCTTATAGCTATATGGGCATTGGAGTTGGACTTACACTGAGTGCTGTAGGAGTACAAGCAGTCATTATATTCATTGTATGTTGTATTTGGCGTAGACGTTTGGCTGCAATCAAGCGAAAAGAAACTAAAACACATATTTATAACAGGCCTGATGAGTCCATCAATGAAATACATAACTATGAACAACACAAACAATCAGATATTACAGAAGATGAACAATACGTAACAATTAAAGACTATGAAGAAAAACTAAATGAAGTAAAAGAAATTCAATATCAAAACTTTTAGGAAAATAAAATTTTATAGAACAAACATTTATTTGGACAGATTCCAATTATTGTTTAAGTTTAAGCTATATATTTCCAAAGATATTGTTTAGGCCTAATGGTATTTAAATAATATAGACCTACATATTTTCCAAAGTTTAAAATTTATCTTGATGAAACTAATAATTGAATTTATTTTTGATTTATCATGAGTATGTATGTTTACTCCAGTTAAATTACAAATGAATTTACAAAAATCTGACCCACGTTTTCGGTGTTTCACAGCTTATCTTCAATTAATTCAGTTTTATGTGTATAGTATCAATAGAACGAATAAAAAAATTGGTTCACGTAGCAATTTCTTTCTTTTAGCGCCCCTTCACCTCCCCTTCCGCCCATCTGGACTATAGTTTCCGATATTTTTTTTAGGGGAACTAAACATTTTGTGTGATTAATTATCTTAAAAAAAAACTGAAAAGGAAACATATTGCAAGAACTAATAGATAAAAAAAAATGCCCTAAGAAAAGGTTGAAATAAATCAATATTAATGTGAATCGTTTGCCTGGTGTGTTGCTTATAATTTGTCTACTTTTTGTTTCAATTTCGGTTGCAAAAGCATTAGGTCTAATAATCAGTAATATTTCTTATATTACAAAACAGAACTTGTTCGGCATCACTATTGAATCGAACGTGGAAACATTTTTTAGTTAAAGGGAGATAATTAGACCGTTTTATTTGAGCTAATATTTCTGTATATTTTCTTTTATAAAAAAAAATGGCTTACAATTTATAACTTTGAAATGATCAAACTGTAAAAAGTAATTGAAAATTATATAAATATTATATAACTAAAAAATCATATGTATATTTTCAAGCATTACAATAACTACCCAGTTTGTATAATTACTACTTAACTATACCGCTTAACAATAGCGTCATATTCTTTATAGCATCAAAAAACGCATTAAGGACATCTCGGTCAAACTGAGATAAAAATACCATTAATATTAGCAGATATTAGGGCGACAGTCCGGTGAACCAACCACAGGACCAGCCGGCCGCACACTATATTTGCCAAATACAGAACCCTACTTCATCGAAAAGTCATTGCGATTCTTTTTTCTTGTTAATTTAATAATATGTAGGCATACTGTTGGGAAACATCAGATATTTAGCAGCACTTGCGTTTACATAACATTTCATCCAAAAACAAATCGATTCAAATAGCTGAGGTGTTAAAATATATCAGGTACGTTTGTACCGCCCACTTGCCCTTCACCGCCCCCCAATCGCCCCCTGGTATGTCAGCGCCCCCCTAAAGCTTCTTACCGCCCCCGTTGAGAACCTATGATGTTGACTGTTTCCCATTCTCTTGTTGACCTTGCATGTTTCTCTACTTCTAATTGTATTTCTGAGATACATTGACGTCCACTGCATCTTGTTTTCTAGCACCTACAGTGTTGCCCTGCAGGATTGACTCATCAATCAATGTGATATGTTGATATTGTCATGTATTAATAGCGAGCTCTCTCTCAACGCGAGTTTTGTGGGAGGTACTAAGCCTAGACTGTTCTAAGAATCAATTCTCGTGCCGACCTAAAATTATCGGAATGGCTAGGAATAGTCTATTATTTCTCGTGCAGGGGAGTTCATGTTAAATTTATCATTTTTATTATGAGTTTTGTAATGATACCATTATTTTCACCCATCCTAGCAATAGGTCTGTTCCCCGCTCTTCTCCGCGAGTATTTAAGGCTAGGCGTCTGGCTAAGCAGCCAGTTATTGTGCAGAGTTTTTGCAGTGTTTTGCAGAGTTTTCTGTAGATAGTTTATTTTGAGTCTGTTGGATGGACGATTGTGTTGACTCTATTTTATTATTGCTGTAAATACTACATTTATTGTATATACTTGCAAATATCAGAGTTATCACCTGAATTAAATTATTAACGACATTTACACTGAAGTTGCCTCGTCAAGTTACCATTTTATTTTATTGTTTACAATATTATAATATATATATTTATTTACAACTACAACGTCAAGGAAAGGAACTGTTAGAACGCAAATCCTGAGTTTGTGCCCAGGACAATAAGAAGAGTTCGTGTAATACTGACACATAAATAATAATAACCAAAGTCTACCCTAGGACTAACGAGAACTATCAACAACATTTACACGGCTCTAACCACAAATGAAATTGTGGTCGTAACAATATGACTATACGATTATAGTTTTCTCTTCTAAACTGTTATCAAGGGGAGGTCGTATTGCTCAAATAATTGACAAAAGCTGCTTTGTACTTATTCATTGTTGATGCATTCTCTATAGAAGATGCCAAGCATGTGAATCTTATCTGCAGAGTGTGTATCCTTTTCCACAGATTTTGCAGTTAAGTTCTATTACTCTCAGGCATTTAGAAATATGGAGAGAACTAGAGAAAACAATAGCTAAATTCCGGAACTGAGTGTTATGCCTTGTCATTCCATCTGTTCTATAAGTTAACTTTCTGTTTTCAGACAAAAAAATGGTTCAGAGCGCAAGTAAAGCAGCAAGCAAAATGTACCGTGATTATCAGGGCGATTTATTTTTGTTAATGGCACAAGTGACAATGGGTGTTTGGTATATCCAGTAACAGATAAAGTGTATCCATAGTTTGCAGTATTGATGCATTTTAAAGATACATTAATTTTGCTAAAGCGTACTTCTTTGGATTAATATTTTCTTTTTGTTTGTACCCCCCCCCTCTCTAATATTTTTATATATATATATTTCTCTCACTCCTGTCAATCAAAGAGTTTGGACTAATAATCTAAATGTAACCAATAGAAATTATAAATGAAGTCCCGTCCATGTCTTATGGAGAATGTATTTTATTTTTAGTTTGAATATCGTTTTAGTTAGAATCTGATATAGAAACTGAGAGAGGCTAGTCAGACCTTCAATTTACTCCCATGTTTTATGTATATTTTACCACTTGTATGTATATTATATATTTATATAATTTACGCTTAACAAATTTATTTACTCATACCATAAGATATTATTATTGAAATCAAGTTTTTGGAATAAACTTCAAAATTGTACATTACATCAGTATTTTAATTGAATAATAAAATAAATGTACGTTGTCCTGTGTGTGATTGGAGTTATGGATCACCCTAGTTAGGGCTAGCGAAAAAGACAAATAATAAATATACAAGTGTTTGACGTCTTTTGAATCGTATCACTATAAATGAGAAAACTCCTTTAGACACAACCGTTGAATAATACAGTCAAGCTGAATTCCTATTCCCATAATATGACAGTTGAATATCATCCACCAGCCTATGCAACCAATAATGTGACATAATTAGACCACGTTACGGAACTAAACATCCACAACTTTGTCACACATAGGCTTACGTCCAGATGTAGTAACAAAATATATTCGAACTGTCACCTAAACTAACAATATACATATATCATGTACATTTTTTTGGACTTCTATTGAATCACTGCACTATAAATGGTGTGATGTGAAAGGTCAATATAAGTTATCTTCCTTTCATTGTGATCACCTCCCCTTGTTAACTGCTGGTCACATTAGTTGGGGACCCTGCGTGATCCTGGTCCTTTTTTATGTAATGATAGAGATCACTGGTGCAAGAATTTGTGGTGGTGGGGGGGGGGGGGGTAACCATGTGGTGTAATAGTTTAGAGAGTAGAGTTAAAAAGAGAGTCTGTTTTGACACTACTTGCTTTTACTTGAACTCCGTATTATGTAATCGTTTTATAGTATATTTCTGTCTCCTATCACATTAAAGTTGTTAGGAATTGTTCTAGAGGTCGTAAAATAATTGCTTGGACGAAAGTTGTAGGCGTGAGAATTCAACATGTATAAAGGTAAAATAAAATCATTAAAGAGAAAGAAAATACCAAAGCCAGCAAGACATAACAATGGGAAAACCCATTTCGACACCACTTGCCAACAACAGTTGATTGACACAGTCGTATCAACCCGAAATCCCCTGTGCGACAGTTAAATATCATCCACCAGCCTATGCAAAAAACAATGTGACATAATTAGACCACGTTATGGAATTAAACATTCACAACTTTGTCACTCACATGAATACGTTCAGATGTATTAACAACTTAATAATCAAAATGTCACCTCGTTTTGGAAAATAGATAATTCACATTGTCACTAGCACAATAATTGTCACTTTCTCCTACTTGTTTAGTTATTTCGGTTTGTTTCAACAATCCCATTATATACACAATAAACTAAAACTAATTACAGTTCTATACTAGGTACAGTTCAATACTATGTACAGTTATATACTATGTACAGTTATATACTATGTACAGTTATATACTATGTACGTTTATATACTTTGTAAACTTATATATTATGTACAGTTATATACTATGTACAGTTATATACTATGTACAGTTATATAATATGTACAGTTATATACTATGAACAGTTATATACTATGTACAGTTCTATATTATGTACAGTTATATACTATGTACAGTTATATAATATGTACAGTTATAATTTATGTACAGTTCTATAATATGTACAGTTCTATAATATATACAGTTCTATACTATGTACAGTTCTATATTATGTACAGTTCTATACTATGTACAGTTATATACTTTGTAATGTTATATACTATGTACAGTTATATACTATGTAAAGTCATATACTATGTACAAATATATACTATGTACAATTATATACTATGTACGGTTATATAATTTGTACAGTTATATATTATGTACAGTTACATACTATGTACAAATATATACTATGTGAAGTTATATACTATGTACGGTTATATACTATGTACATTTATATACTATGTACAGTTCTATACTATGTAAAGTTATATATTATGTACAGTTATATACTATGTACAGTTATATACTATTTACGGTTATATACTATGTACGGTTATATACTATGTACAGTTATATACTAGGTACAGTTAAATATTATGTACAGTTATATAATAAGTACAGTTATATATATGTACAGTTATATACTATGTACAGTTATATACTATGTACAGGTATATAATATGTACAGATATATAATATGTACAGTTATATACTATGTACAGTTATATACTATATGCAGTTATATACTATGTACAGTTATATACTATGTACAGTTATATACTACGTACATTTATATACTATGTACAGTTATATACTATGTACAGTTATATACTACGTACATTTATATACTACATACAGTTCTATACTACGTACAGTTATATATTATGTACAGTTGTATACTATGTATAGTTAGATACTATGTACAGTTATATACTAAGTACAGCTATATAATACGTAAAGTTATATACTACGTACAGTTATATACTACGTACAGTTATATACTACGTACAGTTCTATACTATGTACAGTTATATATTATGTACCGTTCTATACTATGTACAGTTATATACTACGTACTGTTCTATACTATGTACAGTTATATACTACGTACTGTTCTATACTATGTACAGTTATATACTACGTACAATTCTATACTATGTACAGTTATAAACTATGTACAGTTATATTCTAAGTACAGCTATATAATACGTACAGTTATATACAATGTACAGTTATATACTATGCACAGTTATATACTATGGACAGTTCTATACTATGTACAGTTCTATACTACGTACAGTTCTATACTACGTACAGTTATATACTAGGTACAGTTATATTTTATGTACAGTTATATACTATGTTCAGTTATATACCATGTACAGTTATATACTAAGTACAGCTATATAATACGTACAGTTATATAATATGTACAGTTATATACTATGTACAGTTATATACTATGTACATTTTTATACTATGTACAGTTCTATACTACGTACAGTTATATACTACGTACAGTTCTATACTATGTACAGTTATATACTATGTACAGTTATATACTATGTACAGTTATATGCTACGTACAGTTCTATACTACGTACAGCTATATACTATGTACAGTTATATACTATGTACAGTTATATACTATGTACAGTTATATACTACGTACATTTATATACTACGTACAGTTCTATACTATGTACAGTTATATACTACGTACAGTTATACACTATGTACAGTTATATAATATGTATAATTATATACTAAGTACAGCTATATAAGACGTACAGTTATATAATATGTACAGTTATATACTATGTACAGTTATATACTATGTACAGTTCTATACTATGAACAGTTCTATACTACGTACAGTTCTATACTACGTACAGTTCTATACTATGTACAGTTATTTACTATGTACAGTTATATACTATGTACAGTTATATATTATGTACAGTTTTATACTACGTACAGTTCTATACTATGTACAGTTATATAATATGTACAGTTATATACTATGTACAGTTATATACTACGTACAGTTTTTTGTTTGAGGATTAGACAATCAGGTATAGGTCAATATATGTTTTTTTTATTTTTTCAAACCGCAATTAAATTATAGATTGTCATTTGTAAAGGTTCCGCCTTCAGTCGGTGTACGAATCGACCAACCGAAAAGAAAGTTGACCTTTTAAGACGACAAAGGGTACGGGCATATTTAAAGGGCATATTATAAAGGCCATATTTTAAGGGCATATTTAAAGGGAATATATGAAAGGGTGTATTTAAAAGGAATATTTCAAAGGACATATTCAAATGGAATGGTTGAAGAGCATATTTAACGAGAATATTTAAAGGGCATATTTAAAGAGCATATTTAGAGGGCATAGTTAAAGGTACCGCTTCCCTTTCACATCATAACACGGCGTCGCTAATATTAATGTCATATATAATAGAGTCATTCTTTGTGCAATACAATTTGTTGTATTAGTGTAAAAAGCTTAATATCATGATTCAGTCGAACGTTAGAAATCAACAAAACAAAAGACTTATAAAAACCCACACATAAGAAACAGCATAAAGTGAATACCGCGTACATTTCATTTCTAGCACAGAACAGTCTTTCAAAATCACCAGACGAACTATAGATTGAAACTATTAAAAGCAATCAAGTATTAAACATAATAATAATAATGAAATTATAATGTCTTGCATCAAATGGTAGATTGATAAAATATTGGACTCATATATCTTTATGTAATTGTTTTTTTAAAAAAAGCTTGTATATAGCTTGACTGCACATTTTATGTGAGATTATACAACCAACATGTTGTAGTTTTTTTACTAATTGAAACGAAACGTTAATTTTGTATTAGATATCTTACCTCCTACAAAACCACACGACATGCTATTAAAAAAATTTACATTGATTCCTTTTAATGTTCTTTTTGTACATTGCTCTGGCGCCTTTTTTTCACTGCCAAAACTGAAATCAAGAATTGAATAAAAATTGGCGCTTCTTTGTCATCAAAGCCTTTAAAACAACAAGATGCCGTCCAATCTTAAAGAAATAATTAAACCATGAGTTCCAAAAGTAACACTCCGTTCTGCCGACTCCTCGCTTCTAGAAGTGCCCCGTTTCTCTCGGACAACCGTTGGCCTTAGAGCCTTCTCAATATTTGGTCCGGAGGTATGAAATTTACTTCCAATTCAACTCAGGCGAACAAGCTCTATTGTTACTGTTACGAAACGTAAATTTATACATTGTACCATAATTAAAAGAATAATAACTGTTCATAACAATTGGTGTACTAACGATAGAAAGTATTTCATAAGCCTTGTTTTTTTTTACAACTACGTCACGAGTCAACATCGACGATACTTGTCAGTGATACTCGACTATTCCATCGCACGCTAGTATTTTATTATATATTCTCTATTTACAACAGCAATGATGCAATCTATTTTCTAGTATTCGGTTATGGTATCGTATCGACCCATATCATGGACCCATAAGAATCATTCCAAGATTACATCCGTTCTTTGGCATCTATCGACAAGTAAACACATATGCTCTGAGATATAATTCTTACGGATTTATACTACAAAGAATTCAATTTTATTCTACAAGTAGTTTCAATGATATTCATAGCCTATTGAATATTTTTCGTATCCATTCTATGAAATATATGCTATTCTTAACCACTTTTGTAATTATCATTCTTATAATTGGATTTTAAGTGATGATTCTGTGATTTAACCAATACTATTATTCCTTTGTTTACATAACTCGATGTATATCAGTTCTTCACGTCCCAGTATTGTGTGTTTTATTTATACTACAATAGTAATTGGCAACACTACACAAAACAACACGATACTTGCTGTGTATTTGAGCAAAAATATACACCTAAATAAATCAAATAAACTCTAATCAATGTTATTAAGATTGCCAGGGGATAATTTGAACTTGGACCAACATAGACTACACTAAACTAATATCAAAATGAACTAATAATGATACTACCAATTGAAGCAGTATATAGGCCTATAATAACTGCAAGACAACGTAATAAATAAATATGAATTAGGGGCTCTAGCCAAAAAAATAATACAGTCTACAATTCGGTACTCATTATTCTAAAGTCATCTACTAAATAATAATCATCTACAAAAAGATAACAAAAGCTGGCTTGTCATTTAATATTTTTATTGAATTAATACTTGAAAAGTATATCAAAGCGACTTGACAAGTAAAATACTAAAATTATAAATTGTGGCATATATGACAGTACATAGATGACCACTGATATATCGCCTTTATAATAATAATTAATAACTCAACTTGGGGATTTCTTATGAAGGACAGGCGTGTCGTAAAAAAATTGGTTTGCTCGTTAAAGATCTATTAACCAATGTTTAGAGGATTTACTTCAGTTTCAATAATCGTTATACTATTTACACAGAATATTTTAAACTGCCGTTATACATAATCTTGACTTGGATTGTTTACGTTATAAAATATGAACAGTATACAATACCAATATATTGAAGAGTGTTATTGAATTGAATATTTTTTTTATTGAGGATTGGAATTCTTAACTATTCAGCCTGAAAAATCATCTTGTGTATTATCTTGTAAAAGCAAAGTTACTCTCAGAAAGTATAAATTTTACAACCTTAGTGAGATAAATATGAACTGAGTGGTTTATTGAATTATTTCAAGGACAGTACGTAAGTTGAACTCTTTTATTATTTTTATTATTAACAAGATTTTTAGTAACTTTAAATAATAGTGAAAATGGACGCAACGAAGAATTTTACACTGGACCCAAATATATTCGCTCTAACTTCAGAACAGCTTAATAAAATGCCAATGACACAATTGAAAGACATGGCTAAATCATTGAGCATGTCTATCACAGAAACTAGGCCATCAAAAACAAAATTACTTTAAGAGGTAACAGAATGCCTAAGAAAACCGGGTACACTAATTATTGAAGAAACTACTGCTAATGATAATAGTAACGATGAATCAGATGAGGAATTACATTTCTCAACAGAGAGAGCCAAACATACAACTGGCGAATTATGTGAAGAATTAAAATTCAAACTCGAAATGAGGAAGATGGAGTTAGAAATGGAAAGAGATAACAAGAGAATAGAGATGGAAAGAGAAAACAAGAGAATTGAGATGGAAAGAGAAATAACAAGAGAGAAAATAGCAAGCCAAGAAAGAATTGAACTAGCAAGGTTTCGTACTTCAAATCATTCGAATGCAAGCTCTGAAGCAGAAGCAGACCTGTAAAAGTTCAAGAAACATGTTATAAATAATAACGCTACTGTTTAAGCAATTTATTCTATTTCTTTTTGCCGAAAAACGTTCATAATGCCCACTAGCGTGATAAGCAAAAGGTTCGTAAAAAGTATTTGAGCGCTTCAACCTTGACCTACATACTGTCGCTATTCCTAGACCAAGTAAGTCATATAGATGTTAAACGAAAACCGGAATACCGGATTCCAGTTTTGAAACCAAAAACCGGTTTTGATGTTCAAAACCGGATTTTGGTTAGTTGGTAGCAAGGTAATCATTACTTCAAGTAGCATACCATTTTTTTAGGTTCGGACGGAAATATTTGTATCCAGTTTTACTCCATATGAAAACAGTTTTTGTTAGTGTTTTGTTAGAAAGTGACATTCTTATTTAGCCTTAAACGCTTACGATGCTACATTATAAAGAAAGGTTGTAATTATAAATTTGCAAGATTACATTAGAGGCTGCCATCTGACCTCAAGACCAACGAAGCCAAGGGTGTGAGTTGAAATCTCCACCACACAACCACAACTACCTGGTTACAGGTGGCCTTCGATTCAACCACAGACAAACAAGCTAATGGATGACCTTCGATTCAACCACAGACAAACAAGCTAATGGATGGCCTTCGATTCAACTACAGACCAACAAGCTCTAAGTTATCAACATATTCCATACGCCAAGAAGAATTTTTTTTATATATAAATGCCATGTTACGTACTCATTTTTAACGCCAGTCTTTTATATATTTTTACCACATGCCTTACTGTCTTTGTCATGTAATTTGGTGTGTCTGTAACGATTTAATTATATTTATTCCGAGTCATGTCAAAATCATTGTCTCGGTTTTCTTCTGTTGAAACCTACCCGATTGTTTTCCCACGGAAAACGAATGATATCCAAGTATTTCACTATTTGCTGTTCTTTGTATTTTAATTTTAAATACATATCATGGAAGAAATATATTGTATTTTTTTTTAAAGTAATATATGTGATATATGTAATGCAACGTGTCGTGAAAAAGTGGTTTTACTATCTTGAGATTATGCAATACATAAATTCTTTAATAAATTATATTTTATATTATTTACATTTTTTTTTTATATCTGTAAAACTACTTAAGTAAAATATTTGTAAGAAAAAATATTTCCTTTTAATAGATATTGTTATATATTAATAGCGCCCAGAGCTCTCTCTCTCTCAACGCGAGTTTTGAGGGAGGTACTAAGTTTGGACCATATTTTACTTTTATGGTTGTCATTTTTGTCTACTTTAGTCACCAGTGCAAAATTCTAGAAATCCACTCTTGTACCGACTGCAGATTCTAGGAATAGATTGGTATTTTACATACAGGGGAGATCATGTTAAAACTATCGTTTTTATTTTAAGTTTTGTAAATAGTACCAACATTGTTAGTATTTAAGGCGCTTCGCGTAGTCTTTCTAGGTAGTTAGCTAGATAATTTCTCTTGCGCCGGTTAGTTGACGTTTGTGTTGGCTCTGCTGCACTGTTGATGTATATAATGTTTGTAGTGTACATAGTTACAATAATTGGATTTATTATCTGAAATAAATAACTTCCTGATTGAAATATTCACCTGAAGCTTATGTTGTCAAGTTACTATTGTATTATTTACAATACCATATAATATTATATATATATATATATTTACAACTAGGATTCAACGTCAAGGAAGGACCTGTCAAACGGCAAATCCGGAGTTTGTTCGCAGGACAATAAGGAGTACGCGTAATACTGAAGTATAAATAATATTAATTAATGTCTACACTAGGATGACCGAGTATTAAACCAAAAACATTTACGCTACTTAGACCACTACGGGATTGTGGTCGTAACAATAATGAAATTTAATACATATTATATAATTTATAATAATAAACACATTTATAATACATTGAAAATGTACATATCTGAGCGTAAATAATTGGACACTCTATAGGTATAAGAATTATTGAATAAACACGCATTTGCAACATTTTGCATTGCTTGAATTTGTGCATTCACGCTAAATTTGTCGTTTTTCACAAAATAAAAAAAAAACACTTCTCATGTAAGTGTCGATATCTTTGCTAAAAAAAAACTTTTTTTTTAAATTAAAAATATTGCAGTCACATAGACACACACACATACAGTAGCCTATGTTTTCTTGGGCACACTTAGACATCCGTATAACATCTTGCTAAAACACTTGACTTTCTCAAAAGTGAACATTCATTGGTGGAAACATGGTCGCTCAACCACGTGAGCATCATTTAAGTGTACTGGCTCATTGACAAGGTTATAGAAACAAACACTCACACACAAGGTCAAGGGTAAACCACTCACAAAGTTTAAGTGCACATTTAGTTCAGTTAACCCTATACAAAGACCTGTTAACCCATTTATGCCCAAGGGTATATCATAATGACATTTTCTGTGTTTTTGTGTGTTTTCCTAGTTAGAATGCATACAAAGTGGCCATATACATGTGCTTTGATTGGTTTTTGTTTTTCTCGAAAGTTACAGGGGTGTACTCTGGGAGAGTGCAGGGACACGAATGGGGTACGTGTAATTTTGTTCATAAGCACACTAGAGGAGTGCAATGGACATGAAAGGGGGTACGGAGTTTATTAATGATAAATGCATTACATGCTTGCTATTAAACGTATTTAATAAGTAATGCTTGCATTGGAAGAATAAAACATAAGAAAGAGATAAATCAGAACAGAGGCATTTATTTATTGTATGAACGTCATATCCCAATTTCTTTTATTGTAAACCACATTTAAACGTAAACACCGCTGTGGTATTTTCTATACAAAAAAAAATAAAAATAAAATACTTTTTTTTCTGTAGGCTTCTTCTTGAAGTATGAAAAAAACTTTTAATTGAAAATTCCTATGCATCCATCGCGTTTTCTCTTCTTACTTAGTATTTGTTTATGGACAATAGGCAAGTTTATGATAAAGTTTGAACAAAAAATGCACAGAATACGAACCTGCTATTTCAGGCAGATTTGTCCAGTATTGCGACGGCATTTTGAGAATCTTTTTTGTACAGAGCAATAAAAACAAATTGTCCATTCCAATCCAACCTGACCCTCTCGCTGACCCTAGAAAACTGTGGTGTAGGTGTGGTGTAGGTGGTGGATTCCTTGGAATACAGTATATCATGCTGACACACAGACACTATTGGATACTTTGTGATGAAAAGCCAAAAGCTCAATAACTTCATCAGCACGCCCTTTCCTGTGTAGTTACCATGTATTCTACAAAGCAATATCAAAAGTATGAAAGACAAAAGGCCTACACCACTTTTTGGTTCTTACAGAAGATGTACTTTTTGATATAGCCCTATTCACGCCTCACATTGTGGCAACGCACTGTATGTTTAGGTCAGGTTGATCAATCATGATGTGTTGTCATTGTTACGTGTCAATGATATGTCACTAATATTTAAAACCCACATGTACCTATCTTCCCATTTATATAATTAATCTATTCATCTTAATAAGTCAATACTGTTAATTTTTTCCTTTCGTTTTAAAACCAAATGTGTAATTTTTTTCCTTTTTAAAACAAAGGCGAGATAGCAAAACTGCTTTTGTTGGCATAAATCCAGATTAAAGTAGCTCGTCGGCAGACAATGATCGTCTGCTAATAAACCAATCACCGTCTCTCCTTCTTTCTGTCGTACGCGCGGATATGCAAATTATTACCTAGAAAAACTTCTCATGATCTGATGCTAGCAATCGGATTGGTTCCGGCACTCTTAGCGGGGATGACGTATTTGGCTTTCCCCCCAATTATTGTTAGTTCTCGACTGACTATCTTTGCAGACGGACGTATTTTAGTTTCGCTCTGTTAATTGTTCTACGATTGAATGTTTCACATACTTTGATGAATTCTTACAAGTTTGACGCAAGTTATATTAAATAAAATTGTTGAATTTTTACAACTGAAGATTTACTTGCATTGATTGTTTACAAGTTAAGTAGACACTGTTATTTTCATCATTATTGAGGGAGTTTTTTAATAACCCACGTCAAGAGACAGTGGAGGATCTGCCGGACTCATCGAATCGTACCTAAAGAACCTAGATATCTAGATAGACGCAGCTTCAGTACTGAAAGACAACTTTTAGAGGAGGTCTTCTATATCACATCATTGTTGATGAGACCATTTCCTTGATTTTCCTACTGGTAAAACAGGGTCGCAGTTTGTTGCCATGCTTGTGGTTTCATTGAACGACAAGCAAGTTGTGGTTGGTGTCCAGTTGAAAATCAGTTGAACCTCGATACCTTTAACAAAGCTAGACGCATCTTGTACGGGGGAATTTCTGTTTTATAGTTCCAGTGGCTCCAATGCCCTTGCAGCAAAGCAATGCAATTGAGATAAAGGCGTTATCAAATGTCAAAAAGAAAGCTTAGCTATTTAGCAGATCAGGTGCATCAAAACAGTATTAAATATTCCCGTACCTTGTTACGACTTAAAAGGTCAACTTCCGGTTCGGTTGGTCTATTTGTACACAGATTGAAGGCGGAACATTTAGATAGGACAATCTTGAATTTGGTTGCGGTTTAAATAAAAAGTGAAATATATTGGTCTATATCTGATTGTCTAATGGACACACACAAAAGCTGTACATAGTTGCAGTTTACTGTGTATATAGTATATTGGGTTGTTGTAACAAAGCAAAAAAACTAAACAAGTTGGAGAAAGTGACATTTTTGTTTGTGACAATGTTAATTGTTTATATCCAAAACGAGGTGGCAGTTAGAATATAATATATACTAGTTAAAAATACACCTGGGCGTATTCCTGTGTGTGGCAAAGATGTGGATGTTTATTTTAGTAACGTTGTCTAATTATGTCACATTGTTGTTTGCATATGTTGGTAGATGATATTCAAATGCCCAGTTATGGGAACATGAATCCAGCTCGATTGTATCAATAATAGGTTGTGTCTAAAGGAGGTGTCTCATTCAATAGACGTCAAATACAAGTTAATATTAAATGTTTTTTTCACTGGTTCTAACTAAGGCGATCTATATTTTCAATCACATACAGGACAACGTAGATTGATTTTATTATTCAATGGAAATACTGTTGTAATGTAACATTTTGCTGTTTATTCAAGTAAATTGATTGCATTTATGATATCTTAAGGTGTGAGCAAATAAATCAGTTAAGCGAAATATATATATGTATTATATATATTTATATAATATATATATATATATATATATATATATATATATATATATATATATATATATATATATATATACATATATATATATATATAAATGATATAATTACAAATGGTGAAATATCCAAATGCGCATAAGACATGGGCATAAGGCAAGAGGTCTGATTAGCCAAACACAGTTTCTATATCATATTCTAAAAAAGACATACGGTTCCAAATATGTTTTTAAATCAAATCTATCTTTACAACTGCAAGATGAATTGATTGAATACGAAAGTCAAAGTAGAATTATAATTAAAATTGACAAGAAATGTTATATAATCATTATTTTTGGTTGCTAAAGGACATCCATCGATTTCTGCAGGTCTTTTAGGTTTAGACAGTATTTTTCTAATTGATTTCCATCTCTCTATTTATTGTAATGTAGATTTTTTGATGTTGTCAAAAAATTAAGGCAAGGTGCAGGTAATTGAGCGTGGAAACCCAAGGGTTTTAAAAACTAAAATTGAATCAAACATAGACCAAGTGCTAACAACATAACACACAAGCTTTAACCTAAAATTATTTTGTTTTTAATCTCATGTTTAATATTTCCTATTTAAAAACATAAACAATCAATAAAATATATATTTTCTGCTCTGTTCTTCTGTTTAAGATCATAAAAACACACACAAATCTTGCCGGAGAATATGCATAATTTGATCAAGCAAATTTGACTTTTTAATTTAATTTAGGAGGGCTTATAAAGCGGCGTTGGGAGGAGGAGGGCGGTAATCTAAAATAACGTGTATAAGAGGGCGCGAGAGACTAAAAATTATGAGAATCTTTGGTCTATATTATGTAAAAACCGCTATACCAAATCAATATTTTTGCAAATGTAACGCATAAAATAATACAAACATAACCGGAAACTGTCCAACCAATTGATTGTTTTTATATACAAATTTACTTTCCTCATAGTTTTAATATTGACATTATTTTACTTCATTTGTTTTGTATTCATATTCTTTAATTGTTACGTATTGTTCATCTTCTGTGACATCTGATTGTTGGTGTAGTTCGTAGCTATGTATATCATTGATGGACTCTTCAGGCCTGTTATAAATATTTGCTGTAGTTTTTTTCCGCTTGATTGCAGCCAAACGTCTACGCAGAATACAACATACAATGACTATAATGATTGCTATTACTCCTTCAGCACTCAGTGTAAGCCCAACTCCAATGCCCATATAGCTATAAGGAGATAATGGTTCGTCCACAGATTGAAGTTCTGAAAATAAAAATATAATCTTTAAATTGATTACGTTATTCTCTTTGCTATTTGCATTATTAACAACTAAAATATTATGTAACTTAAATTGACTAAAAATATAGATTGTTTCATAATAAGTTTATTTATTATAAGAGCAAATTAAATACGATATATGAGATAGAGCATTGAATAAAAGATTGTGCTTATTCACTCGCAGCATGTAACAAATAAATTAAAGAATTAATGTTGACAGAGCGACTGTTCTTGACTTTAAATAAATACAAATAGTAATAAATATAAAGACAATATAAAAACTAATGGAAATAGTAATAATACAATTACATACAATATTGGAAACAATGTATATTATATTTATATCATATTAAAGAAATATCTAGAGAAAAAATATACTAAGAAAATACAATACAAATTTAAACAATTATTTTTGCATTATTCAACATCTATTCCTGAGCAGTAGGCTAGACAAATAATGTATTAAATCCATTACTAAAGTGTCTATCATTTATTATACCGTATATACTCGCGTATAAAGCGCACCGGTGTATAATTCGCACCCCTAGTTTAAGATTTTTTTTTTCTCATATGTTTTCATTGACCTGCGCATGAGTCGCACCACAACTTACCGGGTTACACTGCCTTTATATATCTCAAAAATACATACCTATTAAACATAATATTTACTAAATATTCATCCTAATTTGGAAACTTTCCTTCAAATTTTTTTCATCGTGTATAAGGCAGACACAATCAAATAAAGGCAGGGCTTCATTTATTTGAAACAACCGATCAATAGGCCTACATACATTAGTGAGATGGGAAAGTAAGGTATCTGTTTTTTCATCTAAGTCCCTTTCTCTACTCAAGTTCCTATCCCAATAGTAGCCTAACACTACACACACAAAAGTCCAGTACGTAATTAGACTTAATGTCGCCTAGACTGGAGACTGGGAGGCGCCGGCATTTATGACGTGAATACATGTGTCCTAATTACCATTACCATTTTTTAAATGACCGCACTGGTCAATTTGGTAAAGAAAACTTAAATAAAAAGTCAACTTTTATTTCAAGTTGAAATTTTTGGCCCAACTGTGTTTAATTTGTCTTCACAAAATTAGAAAAATGGATGTGTTGAGAATATTTTTTTGACGTCATCAAACCTTGCACATGGCTTTTTATCAATGAAGGGAAATCTTTTTAAAAATCTATAAAAAGAATGGATTAGGCACGGAAGTAACATCCTTAAAGAAATTTCCTTTTTTGTCCCACTTTCACTAATCAATATACCGAAGCAGGACGTTTGGGCGCAGCCGTTTTGGCGCGACCGTTTTGGCGCGACCGTTTTGGCGCGACGGACGTTTTGGCGCAGGACGTTTTGGCGCGATGGACTTAAAACACATCACATCATTTAATCAAATTAACTTAAAACTTCATTTGATGAAAACAATATATTTTGTATATATAAAAATAAATAACATATTAAAAAACATATTAAAACCATGTATATATTAGATTATTAAATTTTAATAACTTAGTCTTTTATAAACTGATTGAATAATAAATAATGTAAATAATGACAAATAATGTAATAATATTAAATAATGACAACAGAAACTGCTTATTTGCCGCTCCCAATCGAGATAACCACAACCAAATAATTATATCTGATTTGTACGCATGCTGTTGACTGGACGTCATTGACCATTCCAAATAAAAAAAAGTTTATTTTTATCTTTTTACTACCCACCCAGTATTCTAAAACATCCATTGTTATCATTAATTCTCTGACCATCTTGTCTACGATTGACCCTGGTTTTAATCACTCCCGACAGTACTATTTTACAACAGTCAAGTGTTTGAAAGGTGTGGCCACTGAGTTACTTCATGAACATGTGTAGTTATTAGAATTTTGTTGAAAAACTAGCACGCGTAATTTTCGCGTAACGTTCTAGGGGTTGAATAAAAAACAACAACAAACAACGTCCTTATTAAGACGACATAATATACATAAACAGATAAATAGATAAGCATTTTATGCCCACAAATAGATACTTAAGTCTTTATGCATATATAAAAAAACAAATTTTTTAAATTTAAATAGTCCTATAAATGCATTTAAGTAGGCCTACATCGTTTTAAATTATTATTTTTTATTATTAATTTCATTTATTATACAACAAAAAAATGTCCCGCGCCAAAACGGCTGCGCCAAAACGGTCGCGCCAAAACGGCTGCGCGAAAACGTCACGTACAGTCAATATATATAATTACCGTAAGTTTGTTTATTTATTTAGATGTTTGTTTGGGCTCCTAAGCCGTTTGACCTATCGGGTTAAAAGTTAAATGTATCAATTGGAAACTTCCTCCAAAAGAAATATTTTATTTTATTTCATCAACAATATTGCTTAATTCGTAAATTTTTTTATTTTTTTTTTAACTTAGACCTATTACTAATCACCGTATGTTAAGGTTATAAAACGGGCGCCATTTCCGAAAGATGTCCCTTTGAAATGCTTTCAAATTTAGTGTGTTTCGGGACCGGGTTTTCCCGTATTGTGAAATATTGCTGTGCACTTTTTTTTTATTATTTACTTTTTATTGTTTAATTTTTTTAAATTTTTTTTTTTTTCTTTTTGATAGTATTATTTTTTTAAATATTATTAATTAGAAGTCAGAAGCTTGACAGCGACAATTCATATGCATAGTGTGTTAAATGGAAGCTACATAGATTCTGGCAATATGTATCAATGATCTATTTATATATAAGTGGCGCAGTAAGTTGTTAGACACAATTTTATTTATATTGATAAGTGCGTGGTAAATGTGTAGATTTCCCTGTCTTCACTTTGCTCAAACCAATTTATTTAGAAGGCGCAATCCATTCTTTTTATAGATCAGTGAGGGAAACAAATTCAATTAATTTTAAATTGACGTTATCAATTTTTGCGTAATTGATTTTTATCAATGAAGGGACACAATTTCATTCATGTTTAAATTGTCTACGTGTCGTAAACGATTTAAACGCCTAGTTAAAGACAAAGTAACCACTTTCTTGTTTTTTTTCCTCATACCTTTCTGCTCATACAGGGTTATGTATGGTATTTTCATTTGATCTTCATTATCTAACTTCAACCACTGACGACAAGGAAAATATTGTACAATGCCGGAAGTCAGATTGTGAATCTGCAAAGGGAGAGATAGCATTATTCATCATTCAAAGTTAAATATCAATCTAAGTTATTTCAACAAGAACATATTAAAGTATGTTATAGTAGATCTTAGGTAACTCTTGAAAACAGTATATTAAATTATTATAACGAAACTGGTGAAAAAAATGAGAAAATACCAGTTTATTATTATCTTTAAAAAATCTTACAGTTTTGATATAATATATTGGCCTATTTCTATTGCTTTTTAAATATAACAATGCATAAGTCTTAGTTATTATTTATAACAAAACGTTCCTCTTCAACAAGTTAAAGGGTAAGTCCTGCCTGAAAATCAAATACGTAAATTATATATTTTCTGAAAGCTTATTTAAAAATAAGATTTATCAAATATTTTATATATTTTTATTCTTTTGAAAAATGTGTTTAATTAATTAATAAATCGTGTAATTATTGATTGACCTAAAAAAACGACCATGCAGTGACTTCCCTTCCTTGTGACGTCACAAGTGTCAGACAGGGTGAAGTCTTATATAGCCTACTATTTGCCGTAAACATTTTGTGCGAGAGGATTTTGTAAACATTCTTGCAGTCGAGAAGGGCTTTCAAAAGAAGAAATCTTGAATGCCTAAAGCATTCCGTCCATTCACAAGGATATCTGTTCCTTAAAAAGCAAAGCTAGGTGGCAAAACAATTACAATGCAGGCCTAAATCTAAGACTGATTCGGAAGCACCCTCAAACAAATCAAATATATAGGCCTACAACTATATTTTTTAAAACCCTTCTTCGGTATATGAAATATTTTTATAGTATAGAGCAATTGATTCAATTAAACGTTGAAATGCAAAAAGTGTTTTTTTGTTTTGTTTCAAGCTTGAGCTTATATAGCCTAACTATAAATTGGGCAAATTTTCATTATTTTATCTAAAAACTGTTGCCAATGTAATCTTTTAATAATCAAGATCAAATACAATTAATCCTAAGTAGCTTTAAACATTGAACAGAAAGGTAATAATCACTGGTGGTAAAGATAAGAGGATTGATCACACCCTAAGAAGAGGACCAGGAAACAGCTAGCCCCTATTATGCCTGTTACTGTTACGGCCGGTATTCCTATGCCTATGTCAATAGTCTACCTTTACCGATATGTAGCTTTTTTTACAAGTATAATTATTAGTCCATCACAATTCATAATAACTAGGCTACTTAGTAGCGTATTCATTCTAAACTAAATCGCACAAGTAGGCCTAAGCCTCCTATAGTCTATAGCCTATAGTATACCGGGTAGTCATACAGTCACAGTAATTAGGCCCTAATATAGTAGGCAATAGCTAGCATATATACTATTCATATAGCTTAAAAGTTCCGGTAGTAAAAGTGAATTTAAAAGTCGTTTTATGTAGACTAGTGTAAAGATTACCTACATAGGCCTATCTTTAACGTAAGTCAGAAACTAAAAAATTGATAAAGTCAAACCCTAAGGCTATGATGCTAAGGCTAAGCCTACTAAAGTGTCGAGAAACTGCATAGTCATAGTCTATGGCATAGACTATAGACCTAACCTAGTAGGACTGTAGGAGGCTAATCAAGTAGGCCAACTTACCATTTGCATTTGATATTTCCTATGCGTGATCCATTTTTCTCGATTGATTGATATATGCTGAATTCAGCGTTAAAATTCCTTTCGTCCTCGTTGTCTGATAGATTTTTTTTTATTGTTCAAACATGTAATACGTGTATGGTTCTACGTCGCGTGAAGCCATGTCGATTATAGCATAGTCGATTGATTGTAAACAAAAATCTTGGAAACTTGTGACGTCACTACCTGTTCGTGAGTTTCCGGCCCGTGGTCGACAGTTTCCGTAATTGGCAATGTAATTTAATTAAATTAACACATTTATCGTCCACTCTCAAAAGAAAGACTTGTATATTTGAAAATGATATTTCAAAGGCTTTAATATGAAATTAAGTTACTATTAAGGCAGGACTTACCCTTTAAGAAGTCAGTTTACAAAAACATTGCAGGCTTACATCCTCCACCACCGGTCATTTCTTATTTCTAGGTACTGTTCTTCGAAAAATTCGATTTTGAAATACTTTTTCTGGGCAGCGGAGCAAATTTTTGTGTCTTCAAGTTTCAAGTGTAAAAAGACTTTAAGGAGTTTTTGAATATTCAAAAATGTTAAAAACAAAGACAAACTCACCGTTACAGAGTCCAGATACCAATAGGGAAAATTCCCACTGTTGTCGTGGCCTATTTGGATTTTACTGAGCGGACTGGTCATGTTGGCCACCTCTACAATAAACAGATCTGTATAATTCGTCTCGAAAGTATCGCGTCCGTCGAGCAAGATTACGCCGCTGTTCTCTTCCACATTGGTCTTACCTCCTGAAGCGTACATGACAATGTTGACATTGGCATCGGTGCCAGCAAAATCTTTGTCCCCAGTCTTTACCGTGATAACAAATAGAATACCTGGAGTGTTTGGGGATTTTAAAAAAACTAACGTGATTATAATGCATGGACATTAAATGACTCTCATTGTATCTCTACATTTTAGGCTTTGGGAAAGATCACAGATTTATTTATAAATAATATAATATATTGTTTTGTCCTTCTGAATTGACTTGTGTGATATGGTTGGCCGACTTGCAGCGCGTTCAACTAACAGTGGTCACAGGTTGAAATCCTGGTGAAGGCTAGGATTTTTTTTCCCGAATCTGGAAGGTGTTACTGAATCTTCTTGGCTCTGACAGGTTATAATATACCTGATATTAGTTTGGAAAAAGTAAGGTTCATTGTCAATAAGTATGCCGTGGCCATGGAAACGGGAACACAACTTCACCGGACCCTAATTTTGTCCAAGGATTACATTTCTTTACAGGCTTACGTAAAATTTTGTTAATGTACTTGCTTGTATCCTATATTATATATAATATATCATATATCGTATATCGTATGTCATATATCATATTTCATATCATAAATCTAAAGGTGTTTGTATGTATGTATGTACAAACCGTATTTACTTTTTTTTAAATACTGGACAGATTGACGTGAAATTTGCTACAAATATTCTCTGTGCTACTGCGGTGAACACAGTCAATGTTTTAATTTTTTTTTATTGACCGCACTTCGGTCAAAAACGAGGAGAAAAAGACAACTTTTGTCTCACGTAGAAATTTCGGGTACAACTTTCATAATTATTTCATCGAGTGTGCTAAAAATACTTAGAGAAAAAAATGACGCAAGAAGATTATTTAAATGACGTCATCACAGTGGAAGGGAATAAAATTAATTCTCTTTCAATTTACTTTGTAGCAAGCAATTTTTTTTGACGTGTAAGACTTAATTTAACTTTGTAGCGGGCAATGTTTCAATGTTTGCGATTGAACGATGTGAATTTTAATGCGTGTCCTATAAGTCGTATAAACTTTGTAGCGGGCAATGTTTAGATTGCCATATATATTAACTTTGGAACTGGCAACCTCATTATAAATGAATGGGTAGTTAAAATGCATTGGAAAATTATTTTAACAAGTTTGGAACTGGGCGCTTATGCTAGTTTTGTATAAGTTTAAATGACTATTTGAGCTATAACATTAAAATATATTTATTTGTAATAATGAACTAATATTCGTCCTACAAAAAGCCCAAAACATATTTATTTAAAAAAATGTATTGAACAAAGCGAAGTGCATATATACAGTACAAAAGATCATTGTACATATCTGTTGTGAGCTATTTTGAGTGTTTATGAGAAGAGGAGAAAGAGAGACAACAATAGTAGTGTTATTTTAAAAGGTACTATATGAGTGAATTGAACTGAGTTGTGCGTGAATGGGAAGGGAAGAACGGGGTATTTAAAGATTTTTGTGTAGACAGAGAAGGGAAGTGAGGGCAGTCTAGATAGGTAGAAAATAAAAGGAGTTTAAACTGTATATGGTCTCTGGTGTTGGTTATTAACTAGTATCTCTAAACATCTGGCGCCTGACGGAAATGGGACCTAGTAACTATCATACCAGAATAATCATACCTGTACTATACATCTCTCGTACATAGATTGAACTATATTGCAGAATATTTACATATACCAGAAGAATCAGTAGTGTACACACCTCGTACAGATTTAGCAATCTGTCTAGAGCATATAAACCCGGTGTATCCTTCAATACAGTCAAAACATTGTCCTGAAGTTGCATTACATTGTCTGCCGACACAGTTCACTGAACACGTCTTTGTACAGTTATTTCCGTAGAATCCTGGATTGCATGCTGGAGAAGACAATGTTGTGAATCAAGTAAAAGGGTTGTTCATAAATGACGTTACTTCCGATCGCAATGTGAATTATTATCATGTAATTACTAGGTCTTCGTTTAATTACTTTTATTTTATGTTAGATTAAGTTCCATTTAACTATGATATAAAATGTCAACGGTCATAGTCACCAATCTTTCATTTATACTTATTGTTTAAAAAAATGACTCGTAAAAGACACCGGTGTTAAGTGAGGCCTTTCACTTGCTCATCTTTTCGTTCATTTGTCGTGAAATGATAGATTTAGTCAATCCAACCTGACAACGGGGCAAAATGGTGGCTAATTTCGCTCTTTGTCTCATACCTTGAAATAAATTGCCACGATGCATGTTTTTTTTTTTAGATTATGTTTTGTATCTCTTAATATCTTTGCACACTGACCGCATGTGAGTTAATAACTTTACATAAAGGCCACGTTTGCTACAATAATTAACGGAGTAGTTATATATTGCTCATAAAAAAAAGGTAATAGCATGAACTTTTTTTATTCAAAATTTTCTTTATTTTTGTTTGTGTTTTGTTTTTTTACATTTACTTTTTTTTTTCGGTTAAAATAAATTCGACTGACATTGTGGCCATTGGAGCTAAAATAGGATTTATCGCATTAGGAGGAAGTGCCGACATGACGGAGTGAGGTCAAGTCTTGAAAACAATACAAAAATAAATTTGAAAATTAAAAAAAAATAATTAACTTAAAACTATTTTCACCGCTCTTCCTTAGATACTAACAAATAGATGTACACAAAACATTTTAATCTAGCATTTTTTTAGAACCCTTCCTTTCGTGGTAAAGGGCATGGTAGCAGAGCGGCAGCACGTTCGAATGGCGATCCTAAGGTCCTGGGTTCGAATCTCTTTTGGAGTCAAGGATTTTTTTCACAGGATTTTGAGTCTACCCAGCTCTTATGGGTACCTGACATTAGTTGGGTAAAGTAAAGCGTAGGCTTCTGGGCATTGTGCTGGTCACACATCCCTTCATATGCCGTAGCCACAAAAAATGGTAAACGCTGTGTCATGTATATTGTTTTTCCAAGAATTGGAACACGCAATGTTTATTCCTCTGTCTCTCTCTTTTCTTACTACACACAATATTAGGACGTTTAGTAGGAAAACTAAAGGTTCTAGGTAATGTTGGGATTCTGTGTTGATCTCAAATTCTCAGAGTCTGGGAACGACTCATTATTTAATAGGGGAAGTTCCTATCGTTTTTGTTATGAGTTTTGTAAAGATACCATGATTTTCACCCCTACTGGTAATGGGTCTATCCCTTGCACCACTCGGATAGTATTTAATGATTTGTTTTGTCTGAAAGACAGAGAGTTTCAAAATATGTTCCTTTGAGAACGTTTGTGTTTGCACTATTTTATTCTAACTGTACATAATAGATATATTGTATATATTGAACATACCACCTGAAATAAACTATCAACAACAGTTACACTGAAGCTTCCTTGTCAAATTACTATCCTATTGTGTTGAATACATTACTATAAGATTTATCTACTACCATAATGTACAAGAAAGGAAATGTTGGAATCCAAATACTGAATTTGTGCCCAGGACTATAAGAAGAGTTCGTGTAATACTGAAACATAAATACTAATAATTAAAGTCTCCCCTAGGACTAACGAGAATTATCAGCAAGATCTACACAGCTCTGGCCACAAGGGGATTGTGGACGTAACAGCTGTTTTGCCAGCTTTATGATCAGTTTAGTCCAAAGAGTACTTTACTTACTTTTCGTGGTATTTCTACACCCAAAAGTCGACATATTATTTAGATTTTAGATAGTCACATAATGAAATGTAACCCATTACATTGTGTAATGTTTAAATTTAGAATGTTGACATATTTAAAGTCTAGAAATAAAAATACTTTATGAACCTAGTTTTGTAGAATGCTTTACGGTTTGTACAATTTGGTGGATCAATAAATGCTTGACATCCAAAGTCACAGGTCTCTGACGTGTGATTGCACGTTTGATAGCATTTCTTATCACATCGTTTGAAACAATTTTGTCTCCACCAGCTCAACGGGCATCTAACCATAACACATCGATACTTAATATATTTGTTATTTATTTGACACTAAAGACACGATTCTATCGCACATCGACTGTAAATCGTATCCTGCATAAAAATGCACCTCCTGGCGGTCAAGCTTGCGAGAATGCACGCAAATTAGTGGAGGCTACCCTTTACAGAAATGAGCAAAGAAAGAAAGAAATGAGATTATGGCTTTTGTCCCTTGAAAAAAAAAGGCAAACCACTGAGGACACATATACTTTTTTTAAAAAAAATTGACATAATTTGCCACGAAATTGTGTACAGTGCCCTCACATGGGGGAGGGCAGATGGGTGCATATGCCCGGTGGCGGCACTTCTAGGGGGGGCGGCACATTTAGCCTAAGTTCATACCAGAAATTTTATGAGAATTGAAGGGGAAATAAAATTTGAAACACAAATTGTGAACAAAAGGAATAATGAATAAATATAGATTAGTAGAAGTTGACTACTTAATTAATTACACTCAAACTGCTTTATACAAATGGTTCAATTTTTAATAGGCTCACAAAGGTTTCATAAAAGATTGGCTCATCTAGAATATTCTGATTAAAAAATTGCATTTTCAAAATGTCTTAAATCATAATAATTAACTAAGCACAGGCACTAAAGTTCCACACAGTGGCGTAGCTAGGGATTTGGGGGTCCGAGGAGTTTGGCCTCTTTAGGGCCCCCTGCCAATTTTTTTTTGCGGACACTCCTTTGGGGGCCCCCCTCAAGTAGGGGCCCGATGGGACTTTCGAATTTGTACCCCCTCCCTTAGCCCTATGAGGAGGGGGCGCTGATGTTCCCGGCAACAGAAGGGATCACTGAAGAGCCAGTGGGCGGTACTTGTAATAGATTCAACACCACTGATTTTTTTATACCAAAATTAAGATTGAGTAATCTTGAGCTTTGACAAAGGCTTTATCGACTTATGTCTACTGTGTAATTGTGATGTAAAAGTCATATAAAGCCCATTCTGTACTTAGCCTTGATCTATTGCTATAATTAGACTGTATCTGAGAAATTCAGATGGAGGCGGTGATTAGATTTTTAGAAGAGGAAGTAGGGGCTACGATGAGTATAAATTACATATCTGGCTCAGCTCGTTAGAAAACAAAGTTCGGTGCTTGTGTTCATTATCACAGTTTTATTCAGATTGTTTTGGTTTTAATTTGAATAAATTAGATTTATATAGCCTTTGATTTATAAAAAAAACAGTTTTGATATCGACTTATTAAAGAAATATAAGTTGAGCAAAAGCACTATGCAGAGACGAATTAATGAAATGGCACGTGATGAAGTGAGAGTGTATTGTGTGAGTACCTACAAACTTTCTTCATTTTTTACAACTTGATGGGAGTCCACGCTACCTGACAATAATTAAACGTTATGTTTTTTTTTTATTATAGAATGGAACATTTTGCCAGTTTTGCGAAAGAAAAATAATTAAGGACACTAAAGGCAAATTATATTACTTTAACTAGAATACTTTTTAGGGACGATGGTTTGATGTCGTAATTAGAGAAATCTATGCCACATGTATTAGCTGTGTTTGATTCATCGACAACATTAATTTGCTAAAAATCTCAGTAATCGCCTGCATCACTCACTACAATACGTATATAATTACTGCAGATAACAAAACAGAAGCAACACATTCAATGATAGATTGTTCAGAGAGTTTAGAAGATTTTTTTTAAATAATTAGGATTACAAATAGTTTGTTACTACCACTTAGGTACGCTAGTCATCTAAAGTTTAAATATATTGTATGGATATTTGTTTCGATGCTAAAGTTTTTGGAAACCAAAGACAATTATTTGAAAGAAAATCTCATACAATTGAAAACTGATATCCCTTATTTAAATGAATTAAATAAGTTTAAAAAAATGATTTCAGGGAATTGACCTTAATTAAAAGAAGACAAAGTGTTTGTTTTTTTCTGCATTTATGTAAAAACTTCTATTGTACAAGCACAACTGTGGACGCAGAAGTCTTGAATTTTAAAGAACAACTGACGAAAACATGTTTACTTCAATACATTGAAAAAATTAATGATTACTTCAACAGAAGATTATAAACATGAACATTCCTGATCGGTTATTAGACCTTTGTTTCTAATGGTGAAGTATTAAAATCGCCTTACCTTTACAACTGCAAAAAGAATTGATTGAATTAATAACAAAAAAAGAATAAAAATTGAATGCAGAAATGGATTATAATCACGACTTTTGGTTGCAAAAGGACATCCATTAATTTCTATAGGTCTTTTGGTTTTGATAAAAAAAAAATTATTCCATTTCCACACCCTATTTATTGTAACGTAGACAAACTACTAGCAACATACCAGGAACAAGCTTCACTTTAAAATTGTTTTATTTTCAAAACCTCTTTTGCAGTATATTTTTGTATTATTATTTATTAACCAACAATTAAACAAATGTATTAATTTCAGCTCTTTTTATGATATTTCAGCTCTTTTTAGGATGATAAAATTGCATACAAATCTAGTCGGCCTATACAAAGTATATGAGGCAATTTCGGCTCATTAGTTCAATTTCGGATTTTAAGGGGGTGGGGGGGGGGAGAGGTTAAGCAGTGAGAGATAAAAATTTGAAAAAAAGGGCGGTGGGCAGAAAAGGGTTGAGAACCTATGCACTAAACAAAGCAGTTTTAATATGCAAGGGGGCGGCGCTGAAACTTCTGCCCTGGGGCACAAAAAAGGCTTTTGAGGGCCCTGATTGTGTATTTATGCCTCTAGCTGTATATGGGTTCAAAAAGGGGTATTGAAAATAACATAATTATAGTTTAATTCAAAATGCATAATCTCTTTCTCTATCTATCTCTATCTTTCTCTCTCTCTCTCTCTCTTTATATATATATATATATATATATATATATATATATATATATATTATAAACTGACGGAATATCCACTATAATATAATCCATTCACGAAACATCATTTTATTATGTGGCCGTATTTAATTACTGGAACGAGCCACCATGTGTTACATCACACCTGGTCAAATTGTAGTTATAGTGTTATTTGAAATTATTTCGGCTAGAGCCCCCATTCAGTTCATGAAATAAAAGTTATTATATTGTTATAATTAGTGTGATTATACTTTCACTTGGTGATGGTTTTATTATTTCAGTCTGATATTAATTTATTGTAGTCTAAGGTATTCCTGGTTTTAAATATCCCCTGGCAACCTACATAACGTAGAGTAGAGTTTCATTTGATTTTCCTTCATGTATAATTACTTTTGGCTCATATTATACAGCAAGTATCGTGGTGTTGATTTGTGGTGGTGGTTATTACTATAGTTGTATAAGTAACACACACATACATGTAGATAGTGTTGATATATCGACGTAAACCAAGTTGTGTAAAAGCAACGAATAATTGGTTTAATTACAAAATCATCAAGTGCCAATCTGAATGATATTATACACACATAATCAAGAATAACACATAATCCAATGAATAAGAAATATCTTCAATAAACTTTGAATATTATTGAGACTAGTTGTAAAACAATATTGAATCCTTCATATTACAAATCAATAGAAGTTTATGTCAGAGCACAGACTTAGCATGCTACTTGTCGGAGGCTGGCGAAGAACTAAACTAAAACGTCCACCGCTACGCGTGGGTCTATCTTATGGGTCATTTCGATACTACCTACGAATATACGAGAGTTCATTATACTATATAATAAAATATTAATGTTTATTGAAGTATTCGAATACAACCACTATCAACGATGTCGGTCATCTTGTCCGCCTTAACCTAATTACTCGGGCAAATCCATCAACCTTTAGCTGCTGAGTGCGTGATCAGAACGTGTTTGTTATTGAGGTTGAAGAAGACAATCATTCTAATTAAATTGGGAAAACCTAAGACCTTGGTCTATGAAATGTTTTATATCGCTTTTACGGCAATTCGGTTCAATGATTAGTATTTGTTTAATAACAATGCAATATATGAGTTTTACGTTTCGCAACAATATATATATATATATATATATATATATATATATATATATATATATATATATATATATATATATATATATATATATAACTCAGTGTGTGTGTATAATATTTAAAAACAATTCCTTTTAGTAGATATTCATTCTTAGTAGATATTATATAAGTTATAATAAACACATTTAAAATGCATAGAAAATAAATGCACTTACTCTGAGCGTAAACAATTGGACACATTATAGATATAAGGAACATTTGATAAACAAGTATTTGCAACATTTTGTAGTGCTTCACGACAAATGTGCAGTTTTCGACTAAATGAAAATAACAAACAGACAGACACATACAATATGTCTTATTGGGCACACCTATACATACGTAGAACAACTTACTAAAACACTTGACTTTCTGAAAAGTGACTATTCATTGGTTGGAAACTTCTTCACAGAATTACGTGCCTTACTTGTCACTTGAAGAGACGTATTGGCGAACTGCCCGGGTTATAGAGACAAACAAACACACAAGGTCAAGGGTTAACCGCTCACAAAGTTTAAATGCACAAATAGTTAGTAAAGTTAACACAATACAGATACTTGTTAAAATCCTGGATGTCACAATTCAAAATGTTGAATTTTACTCAGGCCACTACGATTTGGACTTTAATTTTACATAATTTCCTTCTAGAAAGTAGATTATTACCACAATAGCCCAAACATTCTGCAAGACGGCATGGATTGGTCTGTGGCAGGGTTTGAACTTGGGTTATCTAGTAGAAAGCCTGGAGTTCTAACCACTGGGCCAACGACGTCTCGTATGACATATGCCATTTCTATTAAAACAAGCCTAAAAACTATGAACATTGCAAAGCATTACAATAAATTATAACATATTTCGTTTTTTTTAAAGAAGAAAATGTCATAACCGTCATTTCAATATAGTTTAAGTACTTACAGAACATAACATAGAAATACTCTAAAATTTCAAACATATTATAATCAGATGCGAAGCCCTATGGAAGGGAAGGCTGAGGGGGGGGGGGGGTAAGCCCCAATTTCCCCGACAATTCGGAAGAAAACATTTTTTTTGGGCTGAACAGCTGAAACGATTTAATGTGTGCGAGAAAATTATATGAAAAAAAAAACGTGTCCGTTATTCCTTTCAGTAGACTTGGTAGACTTAGCACATCTCCTCTCCAAGTTGGTGGTGTACTAGTAGTACTCTTAAAATCAAGTGGTATGCAAATAAATTCATTATATTTTGGGTGTAAAATACAATAATGTAGATAACAATGTTATTCACCATTTCCACCATCATGTCTTCTGTTTACATAATTACGTCACAAAGAAACCTAAGCCACGACTTTTGCAAATGTATAATAATATAATACAATACTATAGAATATGTCTAATTAGATATACATTATGATACCATACAAGATGTAAATATGTATAACTGTACTAACCAGAACCTCATTATGTCGAACTGATTTTTCTCTTTAGTCGTAATCTCGTCAGTAACATTTTCTTTCATATATTAAAGTTTTGATTATATTTTCTCTCTTTTTTTAGGTACAGTACGGTAATATTTCAGTAAACTATCTCTCTCTCTCTATCTCCGTTTCTCAATCTCTCTTTCTCTCTCTTATACTTACAAATAAACTAAATGACCAAATAATGAGGAATACAGTACTGCAATTTACACAGTAAAATATACATACTTAATGTACTAAGCAGTATATACGTGTAGGCCTACCTACCGATAAAGCGAGGTAGAGAAACTTTAAAAGGGTTCCGTGACAAACGCGCACAAGACAATCGCGCACACGACAAACGCGCACAGACAATTCCGCAATGACACAAATGCGCACAGGACAAACGCGAACACCGATAGTTGCGCACACGGACAATGGCGCACACCGACAAATGCGGACACCGACAATCCCGCACAGTGACAAATGCGAACGGCTATATAAGCGCAAACCGACAAATGCGCAAATAGCAAGTTATGCATCGCCAATTTAAAGATGATAATGGATTTAGTCTTAGTTGGTTTTCAGCAAAAATACATCATGTTTAAAGCTAACAAAATATTAATAATCATAATAAATGTAATAATAATTGTATGCATATTTTAAAAAAAAATTACTTTAAAATGTATAGACTAATAGTATATTAATAAAATGTTCGTTCTATTAGTACTGCTACGTCATGATTTTTAAGAGATGTCATTTAAAAAAATTTAATTGGATATTTAAGTCTTAATCAGCATGTTAAACCATCGTAGTATGATGGAAGCTCGTAAAATGATTAATAAACAAATAACAGCAGTACTACTACTTAAGCATATAGTTGAATTTAAGACGTATACTTATACATTATACTCAAAATAATTGTGTGTTTTTTTTAATAAAAAGAGGAATATGAGTCTTAAAATAAGAGTTGGCAATGCACTTTTCTAAAGGCAAAGTACGTTTTAAAACATGCATTCATGCAACCGATTTGAAATTTTTTTTTTTAGTAATGAACACGTAGTTTTATTCCGACCCCTCTTTCAACCCGCAGATTTATTAGGTACATAATCTTGGTTATTTATAGTGTAGAAGGAAGTCCTAATTGAATGATGAAATTACTGTTGATATTTTATTACACATAACTTTGCAATTAGGATTTAAACTACCATTAAAACAATACGCAAACTTAAAATTAAAGGTTATTACTACTCTATATATTATTATAATTTCCAGCAATATTCTTTCAGTTAAGATTTATTTGTGTATACCTGTTGCTATTAAGCTCTAGTGCTTCCTCATTAATTCTGTAATAGTTAAGTATTAGTATAGTAGACTCTAGACAAACACATATGTTTGGGAGGGGGGAATGATTTTTAAGGACTCTTTGCCAATAAGTCAATTAAATGACAATGTGAAGAGTTTGTAGCACTAGATTTAAAATTTAATAGCTTTTTATTTGTTATTGAATACTTCTCAAATGTTCAGATGAAAAGTATTTTTTAACAATAACTCAATATATTTTCAATATATTTAATTTTCTCTTTTAAAAATTCAAATTTTTTAGAAACATTTAACTGTTATGTGTTTTATTTTGAAAAGTTTAAATGTACATGTAATTTACATTTTAAAGATAATTCAACCATTTTTCTTTCTTTTCATTACAATTTTTAAACTATCTTCTTCTGCTTATCTGTTTCAGACGCTCCTTCTATACAGAAGATTATTGCGTCCTACGCTTATCTATGGTTTGTGTTTAGTCCTGCATTGTTATTAGAGATTTAAATGTTGATAAAGTGTTGGCTTTCCTGGTTTCTTCATGTAACCCATTCCACGCCCGAATTCCGGACGGAAGAACGAAAATTTGTATGAGTTTGTTCTTGCATACGGAATAAGAAAGGTGTTTTTATCCTTATGTCTATCTGAGGGTTGTATTAAGTTATCTGTGTGTTGTATTTCTAAATTAGAGTTAATTGCTTTATGTATGATTACTACTTCACTCTTGGTTCTTCTATCCTCTAGTGTTTCAAGGTTTAATGATTTAACTAATGGTGTTAATGTGTGATTCTAGTCAGTTTTGAATATTCTCCAGTAATGAATCTGGCAGTTCTTTTTTGGATTTGTTCTAGTTTATCAATGTCCCTAGCCATAATGGCTTTTATAATTACTACCATACTGAGTCATATCTCTTAAGTAGATTAAATGGCGCCAAGAAAATGTATTAACAGTGGATAGTATTGTTATGTGTTTAGATTATATCTTGTTTCCCTCCTATGTAACTAACTGCACCACTGCCAGGGCCCTAGTCCTGACCTCTAGTTGAACTCTGCTACTGTTGCGTCAAGAATTGTTGTTTACTAGAGTGTACCTAGATCATTCTTTCACGCTCTGGAACATGTTAGAAAGAGATGTTGACAATTTTTGTGAGTTATTCTTAGCCTACTTTTATTCCAGAAATCTCTAACATGTATAGTATAAATATAGGAGATTCGCGTGATAGAAGAGAAATTTTTACATCGATGTAGTATTCTTGAGTCTTGGTTTAAGCATATTGTAAGCGCATCAGTGGCAGAGCTGTATTGTATCTTTTATGTACCTGTACGCATTATTACATTGTTGTTTTATTCTGTTGTAAGGATATTCGTGAGTTGATTTTTCTTTTCTATTTTTCTTTTGATATTAATTTGACTTAGTAAATAAATTGTTTTAAAATTGGTATCGTCTGAAGTGTTATGTTATTAAATAAATTATTTTAATTTTTATTAATTAAGTTAGCTACAAATAATTTATATTGTTTGTTATTTATTACAACCTCTTTAACGAGACCACTTAATTTAAATTTAATACTACAGGAGGTCTGTAATAGTATCCCGAATCAGAAAGGGATCTTATTTAAATGTAATACAAGCAATTCAGTTAGTTTTGTATCTTCTACTCTCATAGTGAAAAAAATATTTCGACTTTTAATATTTTTTCTGAATTATTTTAAATTAAATTTCTTTTGTTGTCTATTTTGTTCCTTTTTTCCTCCATACTTTGCCTTCCTTTCTGGTTTTGAAAACTATTTGAACTAAATTATATTTAAACGTGTTTTTTTTTTTTAATTATAGCTTCATTGTCAGTTTGCGCTTTTGTCGGTGTGCGCTTATATAGCCGTTCGCATTTGTCACTGTGGGCGATTGTCGGTGTCCGCATTTGTCGGTGTGCGCCATTGTCCGTGTGCGCAACTATCGGTGTTCGCGTTTGTCCTGTACGCATTTGGGTCATTGCGGGATTGTCTGTTTTCGTTTGTCGTGTGCGCAATTGTCTTGTGCGCATATGTCTGGTAATTGTAAATAATTGAAGTGTAACGGGGGCCTATGTCGAATGGTAGGTTATTCTAGTTGAGGTTATATAAGGGAGGTTTATAGATTGAATTCATCTACTGTAACTGTTATAATTTGTCATAAGGGTTTTAAATCTGGGGTTTTATTTGACAGTCATTGTCTTGACATTACTTCTAATGCTATTATACAGATACCTGTTGTGGCCTGGACTATCTGACTACGACAGACCTGATTTTAAGAAGCCTCTTTAGTGTGCCATCTTCACTACTTGTACATCATAATAACTGTGTACATGAAAGTGATATACCATTGAGATTGTGTATGTGTTTGTGTATTGGTTTTTTAGAGCGTTAACAAATAACGTACATCTCATTAAGTGACTCGCTTGCTGTGCGAGATGAGTGTGTAGCATTGTACGACGGAAGCTGAACAGCTCTGAGGGTCTAAATATATTTTAGCTAGTGTTAATACATGAGTGTTTTAGTAGGGTCTATGTGTGCCTACATATAGATGAGGCTAATCAGGAAGTTTGAATGTCTGAGTGTTTCACTTTTGGGTTGACATCTCATTGACATTGCGAATGCATCCACACTTCTGTATTATAAATGTGACAAACTGACTGTTTTGGTTTAAGTGTTTTAAAAATGAGGCAATTGAAAATGTTGCAAATAATAGAGTATTCAATGGTCATCATTTCTTTAATGTGCCCCATTGTTTTCTCTCAGAGTAAGTAAATTTCAAATATATTTTATTTTTGTTTATTATTATAACTTATGAGATCATTGAAAAAAAATTACTGTCACAAAACAATGGCCTTACAAATATTATATATAGTTTAACATATTTGAGTATAAGATACCAAACGGGCACAAAACGTCTTTTTCACGAGGAAAAGTTTGGTTTTAACGTTTTTTTCCTTGATTTCCACGTTTTTCCCCGTCGATACGACATGGTGTGCCCTTCTGGGATATAATGTCTTAAAGAATTTTTATTTTATAAGATAAGCCATTAAAACACTGCGTAATGTTAATGTAATTGTATGAAATTTTGTTACGTCAATTCGAAGAACAGAAAATTATCGGTTTTCGCCTGACAACTGTCGCAGACCTATCGAGAAAATCCAAAACCAAAAAAAAGCAATACAATTATTTTCATATCAATTGATATCTGTATAATAATGCTTGTTCTAGACACTCTAAACGGCACGCAACAACGCATTATATAGATTATATATAGGCCTATATATATATATATATATAAATATATCGTTTAATGATAAAACACTACGAAATGAATATGTAAAAATATATAGCAATACAGATGTAAATAATACATGAGCATGTAACATGGCATTTGATTATCCAATCACTCTTCTTGGCGTATCGGAGTTATAGAGATGGGTAATAGAGTTACAGATAATATTGTTAGAATGGAAATCCCCTTTTTATTCTATGGACCCTAAGTATCAATGTACTTTCAGTGGTCACGGCTATTTCTTAGGTCTTTCAGCACTAGTAGAAGGTTCAGTATCAATGAAATCCTCTACTAATTTCACGGAAAGCATAATAATATATAAAAACGAAATTCGATAAAAACCCAAGTAAAAGAAAACCGAAGCTTCACTGTAAAATACTATAAACTAAGATTGTGTTATCAACTAAATGGTATATCTTTGTCTTCAGCTATACTGGTGACTATTTGACGACATATTGGGGGCAATTCTACCAGGAAATACATAAAAAAATCATTTTAATTGTAATTAAGAGACTAATATCATCTGAAAGTGCATTCAATTGTGCGCAATTCTATGTTTGCAGTTTCAAACAAGGTGGGGGTCTGTTGGGTTTGCTTACTAAATGTAAAGATTAAAATTTCTTCTTGTTTGTTTGTGAAATCATGCTATCTCACGTCTGCAGCAATAACTTTTTTTTAAGTATAAACCGATTCGCTTGAAATCTGTTTACGGAATGCAATATTATTTTCATAGCGGTATTCCATCTCCCCTCTAAAGGATTATATATACGTACACTAAATGAGTTGAAACGGTCTAATAAAATTTTTAGTTTTGCATAACAAATTATTAATGTACTGTCGTTGTTGTTTTATTATTGTTCTTTTGTAAAGGTTGTTGCTATAATATTTGAAAATTGTATTTAATTTATTTCTAACTTAATAGTATACAAATAAACTTTTAAATGTTTGACATGCCTGTTATAGGTTGTGACAATGGTTGGTTTGGTCCAAAATGTCAATTTCAATGCAGATGTGACAATTGTTATCAAAATATATCCTGTCAATATAGATGCAAACAAGGCTGGTTTGGATTCAAGTGTCAATATGGTAATACATTTTTTTATCTCTCTCTATTCTTCTTTTTCTCCTTCTCTCTTCCTGTTTCTCTTAATCTCGTTTTTTAGCCCTAAATATCTTTCTAATGTATACTATCTTTCTGAATATATTATCTGATTATTTTTCTATATTTTTTTTTACTTTGTAAATAATTATATTTAACGATCGTACAGTACTACGAGAAAATATTTATAATTCGATTAGAAAGGTAAATATTTATTTTACAGTTGACCTCGTTAAAACTGCTACAATAAAAACAACCCCTACGAAATACTACACTAGTAATTTTATTGATGGTAATGTAAGAACATGCCATAAATACACCGAACTCCAATCTGTGGAAGTCATTCTTGACCAACTTTACCCTTTCACCTGGATGAGAATACACGTGGAGAATGAGAGTATGTTATCAACTTTTGTTTTTTTAATTAATCAATAACATTTACGATTTAAAGCCAGCGACAATAATAGGCACAAGCAAAGACAGCCAAATTGCTACCACCGAATACCTCATAAAAAAATTACACACGAAGAAAAACAAAAACAACTAAGCTACAAACAATACAAAATAGCAATAAACATCAAAAATAAAAACTACCACATCAAACTGTTACATATAAATGTACAAAACAAACTGCAACAATCACCTGCATAAAACACTTGTTATATACAACTGCGCAAAAAAAATTGCAACAATCATCTGCATTAACAATCTGTTATATCAAAATGTACAAAGCAAACTGCAACAATTACCAGCATCAACAAACTGTTAAATACAACTGCAAAAGACAAACTGCAACAATCACATGCATCAACAAATTGTTATAGACAACTGCGCAAAAAAAAATTGATGCAATCATCGGCATTAAGAATATGTTATGCCAAACTGCACAAAACAAACTGAAACAATAACTGCATCAACAAACTGTTAAATACAACTGCACCAAACAAACTGCAATAATCACCAGCATCAGCAAACTGTTAAATACAACTGCAAAAGACAAACTGCAACAATCACATGCATCAACAAATTGTTATATACAACTCCGCAAAACAAATTGCAACAATCATCTGCATTAGCAATCTGTTATATCAAACTGCACAAAATAAACTGCAACAATTACCTGCGTCAACAAACTGTTAAATTCAACTGCACCAAACAAACTGCAATAATCAACAATCAATAACATGCTGCTAAAAAAGCAACGAAATTAAGCCATCATATTTACAGACACAGCTTATGCAATAATCTATTTTACTAAAGTAATAAAACTATCAACTTTTATATATTATAAAAACACATATTATGTAAATAATTTTGGAAATCTGGAGACTGGGATTTTTTTTTTGTAAATACACATCAATTAATCACAAAATCCATTGGTTCTGCGGTTAGAAATAGGGCCTCGACAATGCTTCTCCACTCATTGCTGTCTTGAGAAAGTATTTTTATTTCTTGCCGTTGCAGCCTAGCCTCTTTTAATTATTAGTCCAGTGTAGATGGTATTCGGTCATCCCCTTTATCCTCTCTTGTGGATTCCCCATTAGCGCTTGACAAGCTATGTCGCTCAGTCCTCTTATAACTGTGTGACCAATCTATTTCCCTTTTATTTTTCGGCGTGCGTAGGATGGGCTCCTGGACAGCTAGTTTTGAAATGATTAGTTTGTGATGTTGTCCATTTTATTCTTTGGATAAGTAGTAGGCCACCATATTGTTTTCATAGTGTTTTATTTTAAACAGTTCAAAAGAAATACTTGCAATAATAAATACAATAATAAAAGTGTATTCCCCTAAGCAATACAATCAAAATATTTATATCAAATTAATGATACCATTTTTTTCTCAATAAAATTTAACGATACACTTTCCTGTATCTTATCTTATCTTATACATTACAGACGCTCCTTCTATAAAGAAGATTATTGCGTTCAACGCTCATACGTGGTTCGAGTATAGTCTTGCATTTTTATTAATGTTTTAAATGATGTTAAGTTACTGGTTTTCCTGTTTTTTTCAGGCAACCTATTCAATGCCCTAATGCCACTCGGGAAGAAAGAGTACTTATATGCATTTGTTCTTGCATAAGGGATAAGGAATCATTCAAAAATGTTAACAAATAGTTATTAAAAGTTTTTACGATTCGATTTTTACATTCCATAGCATAACATTTCTTTTACTTCTCATAGCTGTGCTTACTAAGATAATGGTGTCCTTCAAAAAGGGCAATACAAGTGTTACCTGTCAAAGTCTTAAAATGATTATAGTAGACAGTCGAACCATTGATGTCAAATGTCGAGATTATCTCCCCCTCAATTCAATTTTGCTACAAGGAGATATTATCCAATATTTGTGCTCAGTTTACATTAGTGGAGGTAAAGTGTTTTGTGTGTGTGTGTGTGTATACATCTCAGTTAAGTTATATACATTGATAAAACAAAATTTACTTAATGTTCTTTTACAAAACTTTTATCTTGAAACTGTAGAAAGCATCAAGTACATTAGGTTATGAATGCTTAGAAAATCACAACATATTATACTCCACACAAAACATTATCTGGAGCGATGTATTTATAAGCTTCCTATCAAGGTGGGATTGGTTCAATATCCAGGTCTATATGAATAAAATATGTTTTTTAAACGTCAATCTTCAGGGTTAGATGAGATTCCAGTCAAAATGTTCAAGTGTAAGCGAAATTTTCTTTACGAGTCCATTTAAAAAATAATCACAAAGCTTGTATGTCTAGACACTACCCCGGGACATGCGGAATAGAACCAGTCCCTCCCATGATGTTATTGTTACTACTCGTTGTGGCTTAATACATCTTTATGTGCTTGGAAGTTGTCTCTAACTTGTTCATCTTTCTCACGCAAAGTGTCTACTGGTTAACGTACAGTCTCCTACGCGCGCCCGGCCGCCTGGATTTCCCTCCCACTCCAGCTTCGCCAGAGCCCTAGCTTTAGGAGTCGGCTGAAGATTCACTTGTTCCAGTAGCGTACATACATACATTTTCGTCTGTTCTTCGTGTTTTTACTCTGTAACTGTTGTCAGCGCATAGGACTGTCCTCATCGGGATATGCGCTATGCAAGCCTTATTTATCTTATTATTATTTAAGTGCAACGTCTGTGCTATTCTTGCAATGATTTCCAGCTTGGACCATACATCGGATATTATGGATCCCAGACATGTGAAAGAGTAGACTTTCTCGAACATCTGACTACCCCCTTGCATTTATGATTCAAACTCTTTGTTTGTCAAAGCTTTGGTCTTTTCAGCGTTGATTTGCATGCCATACGCCATTGATATTTTCTCCAATTTGGCTGTTAACTCCTTCAGCTCATCTTCACTGCCAGCTTAGCCATCATCTATGTCATCGGCAAAGCAAAAATTTATGACTGGTCTCCCACCGATGGTCAATGTCACTCCTATATAAGAATGAAATATGCTCACTGTATGTATCGTAAGCGAGACAATTGCACTATCCTCCAGTTAGGCAATAGTGATTTCGTGGAATTAGCATTTTACAAACAATCAGCAAGGAATGCACGATGCAGAAACCAATCGAAAAGGTAATCTGCAAAAAAAATATGAAAAGTGATAGGCCACACAATAAGACAGACTACAATCAGCACCGGAAGACGCACCTTATTCTGAAACCAACAGGTTATAATGAAAAGAGGCAGACCAAAAACAACCAGATGACAAGAGCGTAAATCAGACTGCAGAAGTTTGCCTATGACCAGGGTGATTGGATGAACGGCTTTTGTCTGTTGCCCATACCTCAGGTGGGGAAACATCCGATGATGATAATGATGAATGTATTTAATTGACAAAAAAACTTAAATCTTTACCGTCATCTGGCAGTGACATTTATTCTGGCTATGTGCTCTGGTTTGAAATATCCCGAAATACTTTATAAAATCACAATGGAAAGCGAGAAAAATGTCATCTTCATATCTCCTTCTGGAACACTCATAAAAATCATAATATACGTTAGGCAATGCTGCCATTAGAATACCATTACGTAATACAAATTAATGATGTGCTTTAGAAAATTGCCATTATTTGAAAGAAAGAGAAGCACCAACAAAGGGTGGACGTCACGTCATGTTTCTAGCTAAGATATTATTGTAAACGTGTATATTTAAAATAAAAAACATTAAGTTTACACTTTTAATTACTTTATTTATCTTTGTGTTTTTAATGTTAAATAATTTGAATACTTTTTTTTGTTAATACTAATATACACAATTAGTACCAAAAATAAATGTGATATTGTTTTCTAAGCACCAATTTGTCCTCATTAGTAGCTCCTTAGTTGGTTTAAAAAAATATTATTTTATGTAGGTCGAAATGTAGCCCTGAAAGGACAGACAAATGCATCCAGTAGTTGGGCATCACAAGCTAATCACATGAAAGCTGTAGATGGAAACACCGATAGTTATTATCACAGAGGAAATAGCTGCACACATACTGACGGTAACGACAAAACACCAACCTGGACTCTGACTTTAAATGAACCATTTTTAATTGATAGATTCGTGCTATATAACAGAGGTAGGACTTTATGAATTAAGTATATGCTGTATTGGACATTATGAATTAATCAGTATTCTAGGCAATAAGAAGTTAATATTCTAGACCATAAATGTTCTTGACCACTTAGCATGACTGACAGTTCTAGGCTTTATAACATTCCTGGTGTTCTTCTAGACATTAGATTATAAGATAAGATTTCTTTATTGATCCAAATAAATGGAAATTTGTCTTGATTAAATATGTTTTGTCTGTCAACATATGTTTAAACAAATAATATAATTTTTGATATTTGTAGGCCTACTCAAGCACAGAAGTATACTTATTAAAATAGACATGCACTCACATAATCACACAATTTATCATACAAGAAATAGTCTGACTGAAGTCTTGACGATATATTTCTTGTTGCGGATAATTTTGTGAATTCTCATGGTAGATAGTATGGCTTGAGGCTGATGCACAATAATTGTATGTCTGTGTCCTTCTTTTTGTTGTAATGCAGTTGATATTGCAATATTGTTGTTTTATTTAGATAGCCATTCCTCCACCTTTAATTTTGCCACTGTTGACGAGTCTGAGCGAAGCAAATAAAATGCTTCTAGGTCCACAGACGTATTCCTCCTTTATGGCCACATTTATTTTAGCTTGTTCGTGTAAAGACATGTTATAAATTATATCTTGTCATTTTAATCCAAGATGGCGGTTCCTTCATTAGTATGGACACTAATGGTGTAAAATAGTTGTATGTAGGCAGTTCTTCACATATAAACAGTGTTAGTTATACAAAGCACTAACATAGTTCAATAATATACAATCAATAATACCTGGATTGAAAAGGTGGTAGAAAAGCTGAAAAACGGCACATCGTAATCAGCTCGCCTGAATTGCAAAAAAAATAAAAGGGGAAAAACTCCTGCATGGCGGCAGGGATCGAACAGAAAAGGGTTAGAGTACAATATATTCTATTGACAATTCAATGTACTCGATAGTAGACATGTTGGTTCTTCTTTATGGACTAAATGATTGCTTTAGGCCATAATTAATTAGTAAATATTCAATACAAATTTTATAAGACAATAATCTTAAAAATATTTTGTTTCCATGCTTCTTTTCATTGTTGTTTTAAATGTGTTATATTATTTTATATTGTTGTTAATGGGTTATTTTTTGCCTATTAAACATTGCTTCTTTACTTATAGTATTTTATAGTTCTATATGTCCATTATGAGTATAACTTCTGGTTTCTTCGATCTGTCATAAATTTCACAGGACAGATAACAGTTTATGATGGATTAAATGACAATTGATTTGCAGCACAATATTTATTTGTAAGCCTACATATATATATCCATCACATGAACATGAATGAAAACATAGTTCCAATGTATAGAATGCATTATATTCCCCTGAGTCCGATACACAATCACTCTATTATAACTTTCATACACATCTTTTCAGCTCAAGTTTCTGAAGTTAACTAAAATATAATCATCTCTCGTCACATGACCATTCGCTATTTTTACTAATTTTTCTCGTGAATCTCGGGATTACACATAACAACGCAATATATTTAATTGCGATTGATTGTATCTCACAATCACCGATCTCTTTTCTTTCCCAAACAGCTTTTAGGATAACTCTTGAGTCTTAACATTTAATTTAATTACATGGGTCATTTCCCTTTGACCATTGTTCCCTCATCAAACATTTATTTATAAGTCTTTATCAATTGTGTTCAAACGAGTTTGTTATCACTTTAATAGGTGACTGTTGCGAAAGCAGATTGGCTAAATTCCTATTATATACTATGGACAATAAAAGTACAATCAATTTTAACTACACTGGACCTAATGTAGCCAAACGGACCTACACAGTTTTACCTTTAAATAAATTAGTAATTAATGTTCTGAAAATCCAAGCGAGATCCAGTGGACAACGCGAGATTGCTCTTACTCTATGTGAAGTGGAAGTATATGGGGGTAAGTAACATATTTGCACAAACTGTTCTATTTTTAAAACCCACTTCAATGTTTTGCATATAAAATGTATTAAATCGGGTCATATTTCTTATCAGATTGTCAACCATCAAAATGGGGACTTAGCTGTGACAATGACTGTGATGCAAACTGCCCGGACTCGTGTCACATTGAAGACGGAAAGTGTGACACAAACTGTTTGGGCCATGACAACCCTCCATATTGCACGAACAGTGAGTTAGGCATTATTATTTAATCCTGTATCAAGTTCGGTGGCTAATCTAAAGGACGTTTAACAACATGCGGCTGCACTATTTATTAAACACACATTATTATTATTATTATCACTTGTTGTCCCACAAGCAGCGTAAGACATAATCAATGGCTTTTTATGTATTTTGAGCTTAAATTATATTAAAGATTCCATTATATTTGTTCATGTGATAGTTTCTTCATGTTTCCGTTTTGTCTCACTATGCTGGTATCTGCTTTGCTAATTATTATATGTCCCCAGTTTCATTTGATTTTGCTGATTTCTGCTTTGGCTAGTTTACAAATGTTTCTAATGTTGTAATATTTAGCTGGTGTCTGCTTGTGCTAGTTTTATCTAGCCGTTTATAGTTTTTGTCCTGTCATGCTACATTACATTTGCCTTGCGTGTTCAAAGAAATATATTATTTTAATAATTCTTGGTAATAGTATAGTCTATCCAGCTTCATCTTTGATAACAGAGCTACGCGTTCCTTATCCTGTTAGCAAGTGTATGTAGAACATATTTCAAAGGCAGGAGACAAAGAATACTATTTTGTTCTTGTTTGCCACAAATAAAAATATGTTTCAATTGATTGAAATATTTTCACACAGCCATGTCTGCGCCAGGCCTTATATTTTAGTCAAGTGCACATTGATTCAGGTAACAATTTGGAGCTATATTATTATTATTATTCAACGGGTATGCGCTATACAAGCACCATTATTATTATTATTATTCTTTGTTTAGCTCTGTAAGTATTAAGGGTAATACTTGTTCTGTTAACTTTGGGGAAATTTTCTGTAGACGTTTAGACAAATGCAAAATACTATTGATTTTACCTAGTTTGTTGTTGTGTTTACAATAAGACAGAGATTCCGTATACTCGTTTATAAAGTGTAAAAAAGTTTTCAAGAAGTCACATTGTCAATGTGGGCATATTTAAAGTAAAACACACCTTAATATACTTTTAAAGTAACAAATTATAACATAACTATGATACAATTTTATAATACTTAGACACAATTATATATATATATATATTTTTTTTGTATATCATTTTATCAAAATTTCTACATAGACAATTGAACAAATACAAACTTGAAGTTTGCAAAAAAATAGCTTAGGCACTATGAACTATGAACTACGAACTCTTTACTTTACACATTTAAAATAAAACACGAGAATAATATTTTAAAAAAATGCATTAAAAATATTTCATTTGACATAGTTATTAAAACTATGGTCATACTTCTAATCAAATAACACTTGATTTATAAAAATATATTTGTATTCTAGAGTGCTCTTCAGGAAAATGGGGAATAAATTGTACCAATGTGTGCAGCTCTACGTGTTACCAAAGTTCCTGTGATGTTTTTTCCGGCTATTGCGATCAAGGCTGTGTTGGGTTTGATAATCCTCCTTACTGCACTCTACGTAAGTAAACAAGTGAAGAAACAACTGCTTATCTTACAATAGACAAAAACTAATAATATGTGCTCTGAGCTTGCATAGCATACTGTTTTTAGCAGCGATATACAAATAAAATTTTTATTATAAATCAGACGATTTCACTGTGTATGCTTCTTTACATTATAATGATTTCATGTAACAGTTTAAATTATTTATGTTTTGTTTATTAGTTTCTTCATATGTTCATTTAACATGTTTTGGTGTATGAGAATGAGGTAAGAATTAATTAACTCCCTTGTTTGTTAGTTGTGATTACCTTCCTTTGTATCTGATGGTCATTATTCTTTTTGTGACCCTGGGTGACCCTTGTCCGTTTGGCATGAACGAACACGGGGAGTTTTTGGACAATGTGGTGTGTAATTTAGAGAGTAGAGTGTAGTATTGAGAGACTGTCAGGATGCATTTTTATAATGCTTGTGTTTTTTTTAAATCATGTTATTATTTACTTGTGTTAAGCTTCGATGTTATGTGTTCTGTTAAATTAAAAGTTATGCTGACTTCATTTCTAAATTACTTGGATGAAAGTTTGTAGGCGTGTCATCAGAAGAAAGTTAAGGATTCTTTAAGGGTAGGCCTATCAAAATGGCGTATTATTTATGTTAACTGCCCGCCCTAGGCAGCGAGAAGTAACATTAGATTGTAGATTTGTTGTTTTTTTTCTTTTACCAACAGCATGTGTGAGTGGAAAATACGACTTCAATTGTGAAACACCATGCCCAGATAACTGCAGACACAATGAATGTAAACCCTCTACAGGCGAGTGTATTGAATGTAAAGATGGTTATACTGGAAAATTATGTCAGGATGGTAAATATTACTTTCATACTTATTTTATATGTTTATACTTAGAATTTATTCTTTAACAATATGCTAAATATTTTAAAACATCCGTCATAAAATATATCTATTATAAAATATTTTAATTAACACTAGGAAACATTGACATTGTTTATGTGTAACTTTATCGACATTATATTAAAATAAAAGTAAATTATGACATCAGATTGCTTAAAATAAATTGAGTTTTCTTCAAAAGTTTTTTGACGCGTGTCTCCCTATTTTGATCGATCAGAATACATTTCGGTCAGATTGTGTCTATGGTGTTTACTATTTTGTGTGTGTGTCCAGTGGTCTGCGACTACCAATTTTTTTCTAATCTAATATTATCTTATTATTACAGAACATCCTTATATAAAGAAGATTATTGCGTCCTACGCTCATACGTGATCCGAGTCAAGTCTTGCATTTTTATTACTGTTTTTAATGATAAGTTACTGGTTTTCCTGGTTTGTTCAGGCAAATGCCAATCGGCAAAAGAGAGTACTTATATGCATTCGTTTTCGCGTAAGGGATAAGGAAATATTGTGTCCTTATCTTTATCTGAGCTTTGCAACAGGTTGTTATTGTGTTGTATTTCTAAATTAGAGTTTAATGACTTATGTATTATTACTACTTTACTCTTCACTATTCAGCCCTCTAGTGTTTCTAGATGTTGTGATTTAACTCTTGGTGTTTCTCTAGTCAGATTTGAATATTTGATAGTAATGAACCATGCTGTTCTTTTGTTATCTCATCTTTAACCAATATAGGGCCAAGGGTTAATGCTGTAACATCCAGATTATGCTGTTACAATTTTCTTCCCAGTAGAACCTGAATATTCACTAATGCATTTTCTCTGAAACAAACATCAAGCTGGTTTCTCCTCCTTTATGTTTTTTCCGTAGTTTTTTTTTTTATTCTGATATAAATAAAAGGCAACATCATTAGCAATAAAACAATAGTTAAGAGTTTCATGTAATAAAATTGTATCATATTTATAAAGAATCCAATTATTCTTTTAAGTTGTAAAAAATATAAACTTTATAATATTGGGTTATTTGGAGTAACTCTAATTGTCAATATTGTCATAATTGTGCTATGAATCCATGTTTTATGGCTATATTTCAGAATGCCCGTCGGGCTGGTGGGAAAGAAATTGTTCCAAACGATGTGATAATAAATGTTATCACACTTGCAATCACAAGTCAGGAATCTGTGACTTAGGATGTATGGGATATTCTGATCCTCCGAGTTGTAGAACTGGTAAGCATCCTTGAGAAAATAATGTTATACAAAAATGCTTAGATTTAGTTCTAATAAAATCTTATTTGGAGTCAATTCATTTCAAAATGTATCTGTGATACAGTCATAATCTTTATGACTTATTTTTACATGATACAAACAATTCCCTTATCTATTTCGATATTTAAAAAAAAAAAGATATGTTGTCTTTGTTGCTATGTTCCTAAAATGTAGCATTTTGAAAAGTTTTAGGCTGTGATTTAATGGTGCTTGTGTTTTTCTCAAAACCTGTTGTTATTGACTTTTGTTAAGCTTTTATGTTATATGTGTTATGTTGAATTAAAAGTTCTGCTGACTTCGTTTCTAAATTACTTGGATGAAAGTTTGTAGGCGTGACATCAGAGGAAATTTAAGGATTCTTCAAGGGTACACAAATGGCATATTATTGTTATTGAGGTAAAATGCCAACCCTAGACTAAGGCCTTAGGCTTAGAAAGGGAGACGTAACTAACATTAGATTGTAGATGTGTTTTGTTTTTCTTTTAACAACAGCATGTGTGAGTGGAAAATACGGCTTCAATTGTGAAACACCTTGCACAGATAACTGCAGAGACAATGAATGTAAATCCACTACAGGGGAGTGCATTGAATGTAAAGATGGCTATACTGGGAAAATGTGTCAATATGGTAATATTACTTTCAATCTTAATTTATATGTTTGTAATTTAAAGTTATTATTTAACAATATTCTACATGATAGGTACATGTCTTAAAACATCCGTCTTAAAATATATCTATTATACAATATTTTAATTAACACTAGGAAATATGACATTGTTTATGTGCTGCTTTATCGAAATTATATTAAAATAATAGTAAATTATGACTTCCTTTAATATATTTTATATTGTAGCTTATACTGATTTAAAAAAAAAAAGAGTTTTCTTCAAAGTGACTTATCTTATACATTACAGACACTCCTTCTATAAAGACGAGTATTGCATCCTATGCTCATCCGTGGTCCGAGTCTAGTCTTGCATTTTTATTAATGTTTTAAATGAAGTTAAGTTACTAGTTTTCCTGGTTTGTTCAGGCAACCCATTCGATGCCCGAATACCACTCGTGAAGAAATAGTACTAATATGCATTTGTTCTGGCATAACGGATAAGGACATATCCTGTCCTTATCTTTATCTGAGCATTAAAACATATTGCTATTGTGTTGTATTTCTAAATTAGAGTTTAATGCCTTATGTATTATTACTACTTTACTCTTCACTATTCAGCCCTCTAGTGTTTCTAGATGTTGTGATTTAACTCTTGGTGTTTCTCTTGTCAGATTTGAATATTTGATAGTAATGAACCATGCTGTTCTTTTGTTATCTCATCTTTAACCAATATAGGGCCAAGGGTTAATGCTGTAACATCCAGATTATGCTGTTACAATTTTCTTCCCAGTAGAACCTGAATATTCACTAATGCATTTTCTCTGAAACAAACATCAAGCTGGTTTCTCCTCCTTTATGTTTTTTCCGTAGTTTTTTTTTTTATTCTGATATAAATAAAAGGCAACATCATTAGCAATAAAACAATAGTTAAGATTTTCATGTAATAAAATTGTATCATATTTATAAAGAATCCAATTATTCTTTTAAGTTGTAAAAAATATAAACTTTATAATATTGGGTTATTTGGAGTAACTCTAATTGTCAATATTGTCATAATTGTGCTATGAATCAATGTTTTGTGGCTATATTTCAGAATGCCCGTCGGGCTGGTGGGAAAGAAATTGTTCCAAACGATGTGATAATAAATGTTATCACACTTGCAATCACAAGTCAGGAATCTGTGACTTAGGATGTATAGGATATTCTGATCCACCGAGTTGTAGAACTGGTAAGCATCCTTGAGAAAATAATGTTATACAAAAATGCTTAGATTTAGTTCTAATAAAATCTTATTTGGAGTCAATTCATTTCAAAATGTATCTGTGATACAGTCATAATCTTTATGACTTATTTTTACATGATACAAACAATTCCCTTATCTATTTCGATATTTAAAAAAAAAAAAGATATGTTGTCTTTGTTGCTATGTTTCTAAAATGTAACATTTTGAAAAGTTTTAGGTAAAAAAAATAGTTTAAACTTATTTTTTTTTTATCTTCTTCATCACATGTAAAAAGAAAGGTAAATTTACAAACCAATACATCAGCCACTGCTATTCACATTGAGAGCACACTGAGCATGCTAAATTTAATAGCATTGATAGAAGCGCTAAAAAAGTGACCATTAGTATTATTTCGATACCCCAATTGACTCATAATTTGTTAGCAAGTATAAAGGAGTGAGTAACTGCTTAAATATGTTTTTTTTTAAATCAAATATCAGCTTCTTGCTTATTCTTCATTATAAGGAAATGCTACAAAACAATTAATTTTATTTTTAAAATCCCCCATCTGGTATTAGGCCCTATGTAAAATACTACTAAAAATGTTTTATACAAATAATTGCAAGGACTTATTGATATCATAGTTAAGTAGGCAAGTAGTTTGAAAAAAAAACTGTGATTCCAAAGAAAACAAAGACAAGGACTAGGATGTTTCCCAAAAAAAAATAACAGGAATGTACTAAAGTTATTTGTGAACAGCCCTTTACATGCATCTCTTCTGACATTAAAATGTTAGATTATATCCCCCCCTCCCCCAGCATGCAAGTCAGGATTATATGGGAAGAATTGCACATTGGAGTGTTCAGTGAACTGTGTCGACAGCCGATGTAATGCAACATCAGGACAATGTTTTGACTGTATTAAAGGATACACCGGGTTCACATGCTCTGTCGGTATGTACAATTAAATGATTAATTTAAGGTACTTTTTTTATTGTATACAATTTTAGACAGTTTAAACTGTTACAATAATAAAAATATATTGATTCTATAGACTACAGGTAGAAAGTATAGGGAAACTATTGTTACTTTTCTATTCAACTATTCCAGATTTAAATCGTTTTAATATTTTTAAGGATTTGTATTTCTATTAAACATGTGGCATTTGTTTTCTAAAATAAACTTAAATCACAAGTATTGCTTTAAGAGGGCTACTACATGAGCTTGTATCAATGTCCACAAAAACTACACATTTATTGGGGTTTTGACAGAATCGTTGTATTTTAGATTATAAATGTATAAAATAAAATATTTTGTAGTGTCACTGTATGCGTTTTTTAAATTTCTTTTCTTTTTTTATATGTCGATAATGCAGATTTTAAAAACATAGCAACACATCCCATGGATTTGTAATCGTAATTACCGGCATTTTTAGGAGACTCGATATGGTATAGCAGTAAAAATAATATTTCTATGACATTCACACGGTATTTTTTTTTTTTTTGTGATTTAGCCCAAAGCTACTCAAGAACAATTATAAAGTAGGAATAACATTTTTTTTCATGTTCTTTTTTCGGACAAGGATGTTTCCAGGGCCGTATTTAGGATTGTGGGACCCTGTTCCGAAATGTATCCTGTTTTTATCAACTCAATTAAGAGAATGATCGTTCACTGTATGCATTGGCAACGAAAAGTACGAGATGCATTCTTAGGGCAGCGTTTATGTTCGGAAAAGTATCTACCAGACGTTGATCAACAATCAATATATAAATTAACTGTTTATATCCATTATTATGTTTTTGTTTATCCTCCATTAAATCAGCATGTTGCCTGGATAATTCAGCGAATTGAACCTGTTCATTACCGAGACAATATACCATATCTTTTCATAAAAATGGACACATTTCACAGCTGCATGTTGAATCTTATCAGCTGGCATATTGTTAAGTTGACCAAGGATTCAAACTATTTAACAAACAATTATGTATGCATTAATACGCTGATCAGGTGATTGCTTCAATTGGCCTATGCTCATCCGTGGTCCGAGTCTAGACATGAAGAATAATAATTTAAAAAAATACACAGCACAGAACTCACCTCCATTCCTTTAAAATAAAAAGAACAAAGAACTGCACAGCAATAAAAGAATGGGGTTTTCCCAAAGCCTGCTGTTACCAATTAAACAGTTTGATTGATTTAAAGCAATGTGAAGGGAAATAAGTTTAAAAATAGGTTCAGTTTTTTTTTTTAATTAATATTCTATAAAATGTAAATATTACAGTCAAATGAGTGCCCGGTACTCCGAACTAGCTAAAATTAATTTTCAAATGCACCGTAACTGCACATGCAGTTACAATGAGAACAATAGTCTTAATAAGGTTTATCCCGGCAATTTAAAAATTGCCCCAAACGAATTTTAACGTGAATGAAATTTTGTCACCGGCTATTGAAAAATTACCCGTTACAAAAATATTTAAAGTCTTTTATGACACGGACGCAATTTAAACATGAATAAAATTGTGTCCTTTCATTGATAAAAATACATTCGCGAAGTTTGTTGACGTCAATTTAAAAATGAATGAATATTGTTCCCTTTAATGATAAAAATCCAGCGCAAAGTTTTGTAACATCTTAAAAATAATCTCAGCGCATCCTTTTTTTTCTAAATTTGTGAGGACAAATTATACAATGTTGAACCGGCAATTTCAACATGAAACAAAAGTTGTCTTTTTATTCCCATTTTTTTAACAAAATGACCAGTCACAAAAATAGCACATGTCATCCTGTTTAGTAATAAAACAACCTATTTTTTATTTATCTGGACATGCTGCGTGTGAATAATTATTTTTTTTTATTCAAAGCGCTATCTCATATATTGTATTTAATTTTCTAGCTAATAAACTTATCATGAAACAATCTATACTTTTAGTACATTTAAGTTACATAATATTTCAGTTGTTAATAATGCAAAGAGCAAAGATAATTTTATAATCATTTTAAAGTGTGTTTTTTTTTTCAGAAGTTATATCTGGGGACGAACCATTATCTCCTTATAGTTATGCGGGCATTGGAGTTGGACTTACTCTGAGTGCTGTAGGAGTACTAGCAGTCATTATATTCATTGTATTGCGTATTCGACGTAGACGTTTGGCTACAATGAAGCGAAAAGAAACTGAGCAACATATTTATAACAGGCCTGATGAGTCCATCAATGAAATGCATCACTATGAACAACACAAACTATCCGATAACACAGAAGATGAAAAATACGTAACAATTAAAGACTATGAAGAAGAACCAAATGAAGTAAAATAAATTCAATATCAAAACTTTGAGGAAAGTAAAATTGTATAGAAAAACACTTATTTGGACAGATTCCAGTTATGTTTTTATTGTTTTATGCTATACGTTTCCAAAGATATTGTTTAGGCCTAGTGGTTTTTACATAATATAGACCTACATATTTACCAAAGTTTAAAATTTATCTTGATGAAACTAATATTTGGATTTTGTTTTATCATTAGTATTTGTTATATGTTTACTCCAATTAAATTACAAATGAATTCACGAAAATTTGAGCCACGTTTTCATATCTAATCTTCAATTATTTCAGTTTTATGTGTATAGTATCAATAGAATGAATACAAAATTGGTTCACGTAACAATTTCATAATGTATTTAGTTTGAATCAACCTAGATCCTACATAACCGTCGACCATGTAAACTGTTTCCCATTCTCCTGTAGACCTTGCATGTTTCTCTACTTCTAATTGTATTTCTGAGATACGTTGACGTCCACTGCATCTTATTTTTAGCACTTAGAATTTGGCCCTACAGGATTGACTCATCAAGTCGATGTGATATGTTGATATGACAATATTATTATAGTTTTCCTTCTAAACTGTTGTCAAGGGGCGGTCGTAGAGCCCGAATACTTAAAAAAAACTGCTTTGTACTTATTCATTGTTGATGCATTATCTGTAGTAGATGCCAAGAACGTAAACCTGATAGGCAGAGTGTGTATACTTTTCCCCAGATTTTGCATTTAAGTTCTATGACTCACGGGCATTCAGAAATATGGAGAGAACTAGAGAAAACATTACCTAAGTTCCGGAACTGTGTTATGGTCTAGTCATTCCATATGTAAGTTAATTATTGGTTCTCAGACAAAAATGGTTCAGAGCGCAAATAAAGCAGCAATCAAAATGTACCGCTACCGTGACTACCCGGGCGATGCATTTTTGTTAATGGCACAATGGGTGCTTGGTATGTCCAGTAACAGATAAAGAAAGTTTAACAATAATTGGCAGCATTCATGCCCTATGAAATAGAAATTAATTTTTTCCACGCGAACATCTTTGGTTTAAAATTATCTTATCGTGTAATACCCCCCCACACACACTTTTTAAATATATTTCTCTCAATCCTGTCAAAGAGTTGAGACTAATGATATAAATGTAACCAATAGAAATTGTAAATCAAGTCCCCGCCTATTGTCTTATTAGATAATGTATTTCACTTTTAGTTTGAGTATCGTTTAAGTTAGAATCTGATATAGAAACTGAGAGAGGCTAGTCAGACCTCCAATTTACTCCCATGTTTTATGTATATTTTACCACTTGCATGTATATTTTAATTTTATATGTTTTTCGCTTAACAAATGTAGTTAATCATAACGTAAGATAGTATTAATGAAATCAAGTTATTTGAATAAAAGGTAATATCGTACATTACACCAGTATTCCCATTTAGTAAAAAAATCAATGTATGTTGTCCTGTATGTGAATGAAGATAGATATCGCCTTAGTTATGGCCAGCGAAAGAAAACAAATAATTCACTATACAAGCGTTTGTCGTCTATTGAATCATATCACTCTAAATGAGAACACTCTTTTAGACACAACAGTTGATTGCTACAGTCGAGATGGATCCCTATTCCCATAATCTGACATTTGAATATCATCCACCAGCCTTTGCAACCAAAAATGTGACACTATTAGACCATGTTACGGAACTAAACATCAACATCTTTGTCACACACATGCTTACGTCCAGATGTAGTAACAAAATATATTCGAACTGTCACCTTAACTGACCATATACATTTTCTATTGAATCACATCACTATAAATAGTGTGAAAGGAAAGGTCAATATTAGATAACTCCTTTTCGCCTTTCACCTCCCCTTGTTAACTGTTAGTCACATTGGTTGGTGACTCTGCATGACCCTGGTCCGTTTTCTGGCCTGAGGAAACAGGGAGGCAAGGAGGGGGGTGTAATAGTTTAGAGAATGGAGTTTAAAAGAGAGACTGTTAGGTTGTGTTTTGATACAACTTTGTTTACGAAAATTCCGTATTGCGTACTTGTTCTTTAATTTACGTCTGTTTCATATCACATTAAATTTGTTAGTCATTGTTCCAGATGTCGTTTATAAATCATGATGAAAGTTATAGACGTGAGAATTCAACATTCATAAGGGTAAAAATAAAGTAATTTAAGAGAAGAAAAATACCATATACAGCGATACGTAACTATGGGGAAACACGTTTAGACACAACTTGCCTACAATAGTTGATTGATACATTCATATCAACCCGAAATACCATGTATGACATTGGAATATCATCCACCGGACTATGCAACCAACAACGTGACATAATTAGACCACGTAAAGGAACTAAACATCCACATCTTTGTCACACAAAGGATTACGTCCAGATGTATTAAGAACTCGTCACCTCGTTTTGGAAGAGACAATGCACATTTTCACAAGCACAATAGTTGTCTTTTTCTCCAACTTGTTTAGTTATTTCGCTTTGTACAACAACCTAAGTATATACACAATAAACTAAAATTAATTACAGTTCTAAACTATATACAGTTTTTGTGTGTCGATTAGACAATCAGATATAGGTCAATATATATATATATATATATTTATATGTATATTATATAATTTTATATATATATATATATATATATATATATATATATATATATATATATATACATATATTTATTTATTTATTTATTTATTCAAATCGCAATGAAATTCTAGATTGTCTTTTCTAAATGTTCCGCCTTCAATCGGTGTACAAATTGACCAACCGGATAAAAAGTTGACCTTCTAAAACGTCAATGTTATTTGCGTGCCTTCTCACACCTTAGCCTGTCAGTTTCTCTGAAAGGTCGTTACGCGATGTACAGTTGATGTGCGCTAGAATCGTGTTTTTTTTGTCAAATAACAAATGTATTACGTATCGATGTGTTATGGTTAGATGGCCGTTGGGCTGGTGGGTACACAATTGTTCCAAACGATGTAATAAGAAATACTATAAAACTTGCAATCACAAGTCAGGAATCTGTGACTTGGAATGTCAAGCATTTTTAATCCACCAAATTGTACAAACAGCTAAATAATTCTACAAAGTTAAATGTATGTGTCTTTTATATAAACGTGGGTGAGAATAATATTTTATTGGTTTATATTATGTTTATCAACATACTTTGTGTCTTATATATAAATGTAAGGGACATAATCAAAGATATATAAGACAGTTTTTAAAGGGGAGATGATCGTGAAATAAACTAATCCGAATCTGATGTGCACTAGGTATTTAAGTTGGAGATGACCCAGCGTCAAGCGGCACGTTGTATCATACGGAACTACGGCCTTTAAAACAAGCGCCTATGTGGCGTAGCTAAGGGGGGCTGGCGAGGGTGGCGGACCGCCCCGGCTGACAGCATATGGAGGGTGACACTATGTCACATCGAACAAAATGTTTCAGTTAGGCTAAGGTGCGAAAATAGTCTGAAAATAGAATTGTGATAAAAAACCCAACCAACACAGGAAATGTGACCGTTATGACGTCACATATTTCGAGTTTGAATCTATAAACCGTCGAAAGTATTGTCTGAGCGAGTACAGCTCTTTTGGTGAGTCTTTTTTTTTCTTATATTTTTATTCTAATTTATTTCAAACAATGTTCGAAATAAATGACGACCATGGTTTGGTCAAATGATATGAAAGAACGTCGACGAATGCATAATATCAATGAAAGCTGTCGAAATACGACAGCTTCCATTAATATTATGCTGGGCAGGTACAGTCCGCAAGGATGTACATTTCACAAAGCAGTTGTTTACTATTTAAAAACTACAATGGACATTTATGAAATTTTCGTCAAATTTATATGACTAATAAACAGAAAGTAAAATATAAATAAAAGAGCTTTATTGTGTGCAACAAAAAATCAAAGACATTAATCCGAATGCAATTTTTGTATCTTGTTCCAATCATTCTTTGAACGTTTGTGGCAAACAGTCGTTAGCTAACAATCCGTCTTGTGTAACGTTTTTTGGAAGTCTTGAGGCGCTGTACACTTTTTTTGCTCTGACTACCCATCGCTGGGATGTACTAGTGAAAAACACAGGTCTAACAGTGAAGAGACTGTCAACAACTCTCTGGAGTGCACATGATGATGCATTGAAGCCAGTGATACAGAAGTTTAACCAGTTTGTGGAAGCCATTGAAGCTCTGTGTGATGTCGAAGAAAGCGTCGAGACATGAGGCGCTGCGCACAATCTGTTGCCAGCTATATGCGACTTTTTTTTCATTTCGTTTTTGTTTTTCTGGGGTGACGTTTTACAAGAAGTCGACTTAGCACAGAAGTGCATGCAAACACCAGGTATTACTGTGGACATGGTTGCAACCAAACTAAGGGCTCTCAAGGTCTAGACTAGAGGTAGAGTATATATGAAAATGTAGCTACATCTAACGATTCAGCATAGGGTCGTACGGGGTCACTGGGGTAACATTTGAACGGCACGCCCCGGGTGCCTTTAACTCTAGCTACGCCACTGCCCTATAAATAACCAGTTTTTATGTTTGTGTTTTGTTAGGTCATCTGAATAAAGTAGCCGTGTTCTATTAGAGTGAGTTTTGTGATTTAGATAGCAAAGTAGGTTACTGACGTTCTTCTTTCACGTCAAATTTGTACAAATTTGATGTAAATGCACAGAGGAGGTGGAAAGACACAATGTTGCAGAAATGTGTTAAGCTCTTTTTTAAAATAAATTTAATGTGTCCTATTATTCACTCACAGAGTACGAACATTCAGTTGTATCTCTTAATATTATATGCATATAATGAAATGACAATTACAATAAATGGTTATTGCAATAAATTTCAATAAAACATCTAATATTTGACATAAACTTGAGGAAAGAAAAGCAAATATGAAATGAGTGATAATTCATACATTATTTAATATTTATAACATAGTAACAATCTATGACAATTAGCAGATACATATAAGGTTAAATAATATATAATGTCGTTTTCTAACCATCTGACAGAGGCATGGATTGGGTTGCTTGAAAAAACTATCAATTATGTTATTTAAAACACTAATCAAATGGCAAGACTAGACATAAAGCACCTACATCCTAAACATCCCGTAGTCTGTTGTACCATTTGGGCGCCAAAGATGACATGTACACTAGCCTCCTCCACTCGTCCCGTCTCTCAGCCTTTCTCAATGCGTCGCACAGTTTTATTTCTGTCCATACCCTGGTGTTATCTTCCCATGGTTTTCTTTGCCTTCCTCTCCTTCTCCCTCCGCTCTGGTGATGCCCTGTTGAATGGTTTTGACAAGCCCGTTGGTTCTGGTTATGTGGCCATACCATTTTAGTTTCCTTTTCTTAACTGTGGCATCATGTCTTCGTAATGTCCAACTTCCTGGAGTATTATTTTCCGTATTTGCACATTGGAGATATGGTCTTTAAAGCAGATACCGAGCATCTCTTCTCCATGGCGTTTATCTTCTTTTCGAGCTCAGCTGCTAGAAAATGGAGAGGACCAGTGAGCGAATCAGCCCGATTTTGGTGCTGAGGGCTAAGTTTTTGTCATTCCATATTGTCTTTGGCCTCGTTAGTGATGCTGTTGTCTGGGCAATCCTGGACATTACTTTTGGTTGGGAGCCCTCTTTAGCAATAGCTTCTATGTATTTGAAGCTGCTTACTGTTTCCAAACTCTGTTCACCAATCTTGATCTGCATGGTGATGCTGCCGGTGTCACTAGTGACTTAAAGCACGTAAAAGCCTAATCCGCAATAACGGTATGTGCATAAGGAACGTCTGCGATACACAGAAAAGACAAGCAATAAAAACAAATGTAATAAAGGAAATATTTCTAGTACTATCAGGTTGCGTTAAAGCCCATTATTAATCTCTTGTTCTCTACATAAAAAATTCAGCTATAATATTAAACCATGAATTTTTTTATATTCAAATAAAAATACATTATAGGGCTACTTTAAAAAGGCTGATAGTAAATAATAATGTAATTTTATGTTTGTGAAATATAGTTGTAACTATTCCATATTAAAATACAATGATTTAATATATATTTAATAAGAATGAGTTAAAATTCAATTATTAGATCATCAAAAGATGCGCAGGTTTTTTTATTTTAACTTTAAACGACTGACTATTATTTGATTATTAGTTTGTTTTTGTTTTTTGTTGCTATTTCATTTTATCTTCTCTTATATACTTAAATATTACAGACGCTCCTTCTATAAAAAAGATTATTGTGACCTTCGCTCATCCGTAAAGTCTTACATTTTTATTAATGTTTTTATGATGTAAAGTTACTGGTTTTCCTGGTTTGTTCGGGTAACCCGATTCCATCTCCGAAAGCCACTTTGGGAAGAAAAAGCAGCCTAGGCTATTTATAAGCATTTGTTCTCGCATGTCTGGAAATATATACAAAACCACGCCCACTTCGATCGGCTGCTCACAAACTCAATTTGACGATCCCGCGGACAAAACTCGTGACAGCTGGTCAGCGGGCCTTCACCTACTCCGGCCCCTCCGCATGGAACAACCTGCCACTCCAGTTGCGACAAAGCTCGAACTTTAACATTTTCAAGACCGGACTCAAGACGCACCTGTTTTTTATGGACTCCTAGCTCACTCACATTTTTAAATATTTGTCTGTTATAGTTATCATCGTCTGTAATTGTTAAGCGCATAGAACTGATTGCGGGATATGCGCAATATAAGCTTCATTATTATTATTATTATTATTAAGGGATAAGGAAAGTGTTTTTATCCTTATGTAGTAGAGTTTCTACTGGGTGTGGATACTTTTAACCTGTGTAGATAAATGAATGAGGTAAAGAAAAGAAATAATTTAACACTATTTATAGTTTTCTTTGTTACGACCACAATCCCCTTGTGGTCAGAGCCGTGAAAATGTTATTGATAATTCTCGTTAGTCCTAGGGTAGACTTTAGTAAATAGTATTTATACTTTAGCATTTCGCGTACTCCTTATTGTCCTGGGAACAAACTCAGGACATGCGTTCTAACAGTTCCTTTCCTCGACGTTGTAGTTGTAAATAAATATATATTATGGTATTGTAAACAATAAAGTAGAATTGTAACATGACAAGGAAGCTTCAGTGTAAATTATTCAAACAAGAAGATATTTTAATTCAGGTGATGACTCCGATATGTGCAACTATATACAATATGAAGATTATGTACAGTTATAATAAAATAGTGCCAACACAAGCGTCAATCACAGGCTCAAAAGAAATTATTTACAAAACTGACTCCCTATCTGTGCGCCCAACGCCTGAGATACGGCGAGGTACAGAACCATTACTGGGGGGGGGGAATAATGGTATCATTTACAAAACTCATAGTAAAAACAATAGTTTTAATATGAACTCCCCTGCATGTAAAATAATAAACTATTCCTAGCTATTCCGAGAGTTTGCGGTCATTGCAAGAGTGGATACCTAGAATGGTCTAAGCTTAGTACCTCCCACAAACTCGCGTTGAGATAGAACTCTGGGCGCTATTAATATGTAGCACCTTATTCTAATAAAATTCATGGGGTGGACGAGATTGGAATTCTAAAAAATATCTCTTAGACTCTACAAAAATAGCTTAATTGTCTAAGGTACTCTATGCCAGGGGAGCGAACTTTTCATTATATTGTGCCAAGCTAGGATTTCTGATTCATTCAGCGTGCCAACATGCCTAAATGGCAACCTGCTATAGCACTTTATTTTCTGTAGAAGAGACTTGATCTGTCTTCATGTTAGGCCTTCCAATGGTCATTTAAAATCGCTCTCTTTGTGCCAAGTCTGTCACGCGTGCCGTAGGTTGCCGACACCGGCTCTATGCAATAAAACCACTTTAATGGACTATTTTGTTTTTTAGGTTCTTTAAAATCCAACATGTAAAAAAGAACAAAAAATATATTTGTAAAATAAGTTTTTAGTTAGGAAAAAAGGTATACGTTTATGGAGGATTTAGTTTTTAGATACATTAAATAGCGTGGTCTACCGACATAGTGCTAGAGGGAGATACTAAGGATAAGGTTGCATGGCCTGCTACCACTTTTTAGAACATGGCATATGGTACGAACATAATATAAAGATCATAACTAATTGTTTTTTTTCAAAATCGCTTTAAAAATTTAAAAGCCATATTGTAATGAATATATGTTGAAAATGTCAAGATAATTGGTTTATACATTTAAAAAAACTAGTGTAGAATTTAAGACAAAAAAAATATAAAAATTTGCGAAAAACCGACAAAAAATGATGATTCTATAAAAAAACATTTTTACAAAATTTCGAAAAATTAAATTTTTAATGGTTTGTTGTAAGATTTTTTCCACAAAAAGAAAAGATGTTAACCTTTATTTTGATGTATAGTAATAAAGAATTAGACTCTTTTTTACTGTAGTGTAATTTTTTTTTCTTAATGCTGATGTATATCCATTTTTTTCAAATGCAATTTTTACTATGAAATAATGTTACTAAAATTCCCGAACTAAATATTTTAGATCCAAGAAAACAGTCAAAATTTTAAAATGTGAATTTTCTGACATTTAGATCAATTTTATGCAAGTTCCTCCCCTTAATGTTTACGTATAATACTTTGAAAGCAACTAACAAAACGCTGCTTGAGAAAGACAAAAATAATAATAAATGTGGATTTACCAGATGTATTGTGAGAATGTTCCTTTAACTACATAAGCATCACATACTACAGATTACTTCTAATGTTATTATACAGAAACTTGTAGTGGAATGGACTATTTGACTACTACAGACCGGCGACAGACATGATTTTAACAACCCTTTTAGTGTGTCATTTTCACTACTTGTGTATGTGTAAGTGTAAGTGATATACCATTGAGCGTGTGCATGTTTGTGTGTTTGTTTTCTAGAACGTTAACAAATAGCATGTACATCTAGCGGGGCGTGATTGTGTGAGTAGCATTGCAAGAAGGAAGCTGAATATTTCTGAAAGTCTATATGTGTTTTAGTTAGAGTCTATATATGTTAGTAGGGTCTATGTGTGCTTACATTTAGAGGAGGCTAATGTGAAAAATTGAATGTCTTCGTGTTTCACTTTCGGGATGACATCTCACTGAAATTACGAATGCATCAACACTTATGTATAACGTATTATAAATGTAAAAAAAGTACCTTATTTGGTTTAAATGTGCGAAAAAAAGGGCAATTCAAAATGTTGCAAATAATAGTGTATTCAATGGTCATCATATCGTTAATGTGTCCAATCATTTACGCTCAGAGTAAGTACATTTCAAATACATTTCATTTTTTTTTTATTATAACTAATAAGTCTGATGAAAAAGAAATACAAATCTACTGTGTAAAAATAATTGTTATAACAATTTGATAGTTAAGTAGTTTAACATATTGTAAGTATAGAATATCCAGCGGACATACAACGACGTATCGACGAGGAAAACAACGTGGTTTCAACGTTTCTTTTCGTGATGTCCAAACGTTTTCCCCGTCGATACGACGTGGTGTGCCCGCTAGGATTTAATGTTTAAAGGAATTTTATTTTGTTTTCTAAGGAAAGCAATTAAAACAATGTTAATTGTTAATGTTCTTGCATGAAATTTTGATTTCACAATACGAAGAACAGAAAATTATCGGTTTTGGTCAGTAAAGCAGAACTCTCGAGAATATTCAAAACAAACAAAAACAAGGCAATTCTTTTCACATCAATTGATATAAGTCTAATAATGCCTGTTCTAGACACTCTAAGCGGCACATAACAACCGATTTTATAGATTATATTAAATATATTTTAGCTAACTACTAATAGATGAAAGTTAAAATAAGATCTAAATAAGAGATATAATTAATAAGTGTTAATGTATAATTTTAAAAAAAGTCTATGAGCTAAAAATGTATTATTACTAGTAGCGTAGTGGAGGTGGCAAATAGTGCAAAGTAGTAGAGATAGGTGGACAGCGAACAGAACTAGTATAAAGAGCGGGGGTGGCGGAAGGGCAATAATGAACGATTAATTCTCAAATAATGCACAATATCCACCTAAGCTATTGAACAATTAATATGGTATCGAAACATCAATAATGAAACTAAAAATGTGATTCTTTAAATATTTATATATACAAAAAACTACAGTTTAGAATATAATGCTCTTGATAATGCTCTTGATAGGCGTTCTTGGTAAGTGTTAAGGACCATTAGATATCGGATTTTATACTTTATACCAATGAAAAAAAAATAGAGAAACCAAATCAAATCATATGTACAAGTAAAATATTGAATAGTTTTAAGTTTATATTGTAATAATATATTTTGTTTTTAGTTATGGAATAAAACAGATTAAGATTAATATTGTTACTACTATAGATTTTGATAAATGATTTTAGCCTAATTAATTGTCAATAGTTGTTATTTTAAACATTTAATTAACATTTTTAAGCTTTCTCTTTAAAGTAAAACACATATAACTGTTACCTTAAAATGTGTATAATTAAATAATGTACTAACTTGCCTTATTTTATGTTTAATGCTTGAGTCTTACACTATATAAAACATGCCTTTGTTTGTTGTACTTTCAAGTACATGAACAATCATTGTCCGTACAACTACAGTACAGTATACAGTATATACAGTACGTTTTGTGAATTTTTTTACTATAAAAGTTGTGTACTTTAAATGAACTTCAAATTAATGCAATATTTATACATTTATAAAGATTCGTTAAATTTTCGCGAATATTTATAACTAGCTAAAAAACTAACATTTTAGCTAGAACACTTTGTTTCAATTAAATTAGTAAAATTCCAATTATTTGAAACAGTGACGATTTAGTAGGTCTTTATATAGCATTTAATTCCCTTCAATTTTATATTAACATAAGCTTTTACTAAAATTAGGTAATTTTTAGTGATTTTAAAAAAAATAATTCAGATTTGCGTTTTTTTTCTCCCCTGATAAAAACTGTAAAAAATATGAAAAGTGATTTTTAAGTCCATATTTTTATATTTTTCAAATGCACCACATTCACGAAAAAAAAAAAGTCACTTCTCTGAAAATTTTGTGTTTGTAAACAAAGTCACTTAGTCATAACGAATATACTTTTTGAGATAATGACTTCTAAAATGGGACTTTAAGGTGTGGCAAAAGGTAACCCACATGTAAAATTGCAAAATTGTATAACTTTCTTAAAAAATAAAATACAGTCGTAAAATTGGTATCAAAGTTCTAAGAATCATTTTGTCTTTCTATTAAACATAAACAGCTCAATAGCTTCAAAAACTAAAATCAGTTTTGAGTTCCGAGTTACACAATATTTTTAGTACTTGGCAAGTCACTCTCAAAGACTATAGTAATATTCAGGCTGATTTTACTAGGAACTTGACAAGGGCAGTCTACTTAGACTACTAACCATAGCTTCCTATTTATTTGTCTAAATTTAACTATTATTATGAAAGTTATATATTTAATGATTCACAGGTTGCGCCGGAGCCAAGTTTGACTTGGTGTTTGTTCTTGATGTCTCCACTAGTGTCACTGAGCCAAACTTTGAACTCATGAAAGACTTTGTCAAAGACTTCCTCCTGGATGCTGATATTTATTGTGGCAATGTCCGAGTGGGTGTGGTCATCTTCAGTGATGCTGATTATGTCCAGTTCCAGATGAAGGACCATTCAAGAAAAGCCGATGTTTACAATGCCATTGATGAAATTCCTTATCGTTATGGAAGTACCAACACTGCAGATGCTCTTCGAACCATGAGGTCGATAATGTTCAAAAGGGAAAATGGTGACCGTCCAGGTGTTGACAATGTGGCAGTCGTTTTGACAGATGGTGTGTCAAATATAAACGCTAGAAGAACAATTCCAGAAGCAGAACAGGCCAGAGCTGATGGCATCCACATCTATGCCATTGGTATTGGTTTGACAGACACAAAAGAGTTGGATGGTATTGCCAGTAAACCAATAGATGAAAACAGATTCGCAGTTAAAGAATTCTCAGATTTGAGAGATTTAAGACAGAAAGTATTATCTGCACTATGTGAGTATTTTTTTTTACAATAAAAAAACATTTAATTATATATTTTAGGATATGGATTTATACATCCCTGTTGTCCAAAAAAAAGTTAAATAATTATACCTGTATAAGTTGCTTTGGACCACTCTTCTACTAAGACAAATCTAGATAAAACAAATAGTATATTACACTTGAAAACTTTGATGACTAAACTTGTCAAAATATTATTAATTTCGGTATTCATCGATGATTTCAAAATTATAAATAGAGGGCTTGTTTGGGTTAATAAGCCAAGAATGTAAGAAAAAAGAACATGATGGCTAAGTTATGCAAAACATACATTTAAACAACTTGCTTAGTAGATTTAATAAAATATATTTCAATATTAGTTTTGCATAACTCAACCTTCGTTTCCCGTATTCTTACAATACCGATTTTTTTTTACCAAAAAAGTCTTCTATATATATCAGTGCACTTTGGAATCAAATTATATCTGACTTGCATTCAAAATTTAAATGATTTTCTAGAGAAAAAAATATTTAGTGGACTTGAAACAGTTTATGGAAAGAACGATGGGGGTCATGGAGTTACATAAGGTCGTACAGCTGCAAAATGTAGAACAAAACCCGCCAGACGTGCCCACTGCATGAAGCATAACTTCAGACCTCATTATATGGGGCAAATGAAGCTGAGTACAGAAGTTTTTGTGTCCACGGCATACAACAATAAAATTGTATGACCAGTACAATATCAAGAAGTCTTTACTTTTCTCCAAGTAATATCAGTTACCCATCTGATCTGGGTTGCCTAATAGAGACCCTTCAAACCCAGGAAAATAAAACTTTAGGCCTTAACTTGGATTCGAACTCGGTAACCTGGGCACTGCATTCGGAGTGCTGTACCAATGGATAAATTAATGACAACAAAATCTTGGTTCACTAATCCGTACAGCTGCTAAATGCTACTCAGTCACCGGAATTGCTCGTGCCATGAAACTTTGTAATGCTTTATCTGGACATCTCAATGTTTGTTTTTATTTTCAAAATGTCAATATGAAGAAAACAAAGTCTATCTGCAATTATTTTTATCTCTACATGTGTGTCATGTTTTTTGCTTGCAGGTTCAACTGTGCCTCCAGTAATAACTGAACCCCCACCACCCCCACCAACAACACGGAGACAGAGAGTCAGTAAGTATATTTTAATAAATGTATTTCAACCATCATCATTTCAGTAAAAATGTTTGTCTAGAAAATTGTCTACAAGGGAAAGAAAAATACACATGTGATATGGAAAACAAATATTTCTTTTTGTTATGTTGGAAGAACATATTTTACAGTTTTTAACTTGTTCAAAGAGCTGTTATATAAAAAATTTATAGCTTTCTTGAATAAATCCCATTTACACAGTATTATTCGGCTGTTGAAGCTGCTTCCTTATCTCCTTGAATTCCTTGTGGAACAAAGAGCATCTTCAACATGCATTCCTGTGCATTCGGTATTAGCTGGACCCCTTTAACTCTCCTCTTGTCATCTTGCGCTGCTCTATTCTACACATTGCCATCTGTATTTAGACTTTAGTTGTACGACTGACCCTAGACTCAGTGAAGATGAAGCAATGTGTGCAACAGCCCGTCTCTACAAGCCTCGTGCATGGACGCTTAGGCCAATAGTTTTGGAATCTGTCCCCTTTTTATGGGACCTAGAGATTCCTTTTTAGTGTCTCTTTTGATACTTCTTTAGCTTGTTTTATGATATATTTTCTGATCTATCTCCTTTTCCGTTTAGCTATCTTTTGAACGAAGAAGTTTTGTTTTCATTTCATTTCTACCATAAGTCTTTGCTCTCTTTAACCCTTCCCTACCGATCTACTTCTATCTATGCTGCCTTCAGTTCCGCTATATACGCGCCCAGGACTGTAAGGGTTAACATATCTTTGCGGTATTTTGCTGATACAGAATACTCTTATTTTCTTAATTTGGTATTTAAATGGATACTGTGGTTGTTACAATAAATTCCGCCCAGCGGGTTATACTAGGTACTCAAAACTGGCTTGCGTTTTTTGCGAGTTGAAAGTTTCCGACACCTTTCGTACTAAATCGTAGGCAAAATCGACCATTCATGATAGAAAGTAATTTGTTTCACTTTATTGTACACAAATGAATGATTTTAATCACTGTATATATTTGTAAAGAATATTAATAGTCTAAATTTTTCAATTATCAAGTTTTCGAAGTAAAAAGTAAGTTTTTGTATGAATTCTTGAAAATTAACAATCTTTACAAACAACACATTAAAGCTGTTTCATTTTCCTGTCAAAATCTGAAAGAATTATTAGTCTATATATTATGGCCCATTTCGCCCAACGCGCAAGATAAACCCTATGAAATATTATTTCAACGCCGTAAAAACATGTCTGCCGCGATCAATAAAGGCGACGTATCAAATTTTATCACTTTAGTAGTTATGTAAAACTATTCAATATCATAGATTAAATATATTAAATGAATTTTATGTTTTAAAATGTACGTATATATTATTATATATTAATTTTATTTTAATAAATTGTTTTAGCTTTACCATCCTAAATCGCTTGTTCTCGAGTCTCCAAACACCTATTAAGTTTAAGAATAATGCTAATTGTGTATTGTCACACAATAAACTAAAATCAGATTTATTTTAAAGTAGATATGCTAAAGATATTGATTCAATACTCTTTATTTCCAGGAAACAAAATTATAATATTTAATTTGACAAGCAAACGGGGTCTTTAAACTGTTGTCGATGTAAGCAATAGTAAATTTGACCTTTGGTGTACTAGCGAAGCTATAGAAATTATTATAAATTAAACGAATTTTGTATAAATTAAGTAGTTTTCTTAACTTATAAAAACATTTAAATTGAACCAGATAGTATTTTCTTTTGTTTTTGTGGAAGGTATACTTTTTTTAGCACATAAATGTACATAAATATTGTCTAGTCTACACTAATAAGGCCTACAAAATGCAATAGCTGAGAGGCTTCTCTGGCAAGTCTAATATGGGAAATACATGACATATTTTACTCTTTAGAATAATACATTACTATTATTATATCTGGAAGTAAAGAATATTTCTATCATGGCATATGTTTAATTATTTTAAACATTTATTGAATAATGGTTTGTCATGCGTAGGCTTAATAAAACTAATTCTAAAAAGATTATCAGATCTAGCCTAAACTTAAAAGTTTATTGTATATACCCGATTCGTTATACGTTTAATGACAGATATTATATATGTTTGTGAATTTCTATGTATTGCCTAGGAATAAGTCTAATCTGTCATAATCAAATAGCCTACATAATGGATGTTCTATTAATTATGTCAACAAAATTTTAAAAAACTGTGTTGACAAAATTGACAGTTGTTGAAATGTGGGAGGGAAGCGGGTCAATAACGTGACAAAATATAATAAGCCTACATTTTATGTATAAATTTTCATGCTTTATACTCTTTTATTCCATCAACAGCCTGCCATGAAAATCATAGATAATACTGCAATGCCAACATCGTGGCCTATATGCATATACACTCTGTGTTCTGATCTGGACCAAATAAAAACAAAATAGTAGGGTTGGGGAGGGGAACATAGGGTAGAATTGTACCTCTTTATTTGTGTGGGGAAAGGGGGGCAAAAAGTGCACGGCAAGATGTGGAAAAGACGGTTTGTTCTGATATTAAAACAAATATAGTTCGTTTAATGATAAAAACACTCCAAAAGGAATATGTAAAAATAGATAACAATACATGTGTATTTCTAATGATAAATGCATTACATGTTTGTTATTAAACGTATTGAATACGTTAATTTTTGTATTGGATTAAAAAAAATAAAGAAATAAATAAAATAGAACAGAGGCATTTATTTATTTTATGAATGTTTCGTCCCAATTTATTTTATTGAAAACAGCATAAAATCGAAAACACTGTCATTATTTTCAAAAAAATCTTTCAAATAGCAAACATTTTCAAACCCACATTTAAATTTTCAAAATTTTATAACTTTCTTAAAAATTAACATACAGTCATAAAATCGGTATCAAAGGTTTAAGAATCATTTTGTCTTTCTATTAAACATGAAAATCTCAATAATTTGAAAAACTAATATCAGTTGTGAGTACCTAGTTACACAATATTTTTATTGCTCTTCAAGTCACTCTTTAGACTATAGTAATATTCAGGCTGATTTTACTAGGAACTTAGCAAGGTCAGTCTACTTAGACTACTAACCATAGCTTCCTATTTATTTGTCTAAATTTAACTATTATTGTTAAAGTTATATATTTAATGATTCACAGGTTGCGCCGGAGCCAGGCTAGACTTGGTGTTTGTTCTTGATGCCTCCACTAGTGTCATTGAACCAAACTTTGAACTCATGAAAGACTTTGTCAAAGACTTCCTCCTGAATGCTGATATTGATGGTGGCAATGTCCGAGTGGGTGTGGTCATCTTCAGTGATGCTGATTATATCCAGTTCCAGATGAAGGAACATTTAAGCAAAGCTGATGTTTACAATGCCATTGATGAAATTCCTTATCGTTATGGAAGTACCAACACTGCAGATGCTCTTAGAACCATGAGGTCAGTCATGTTCACAAGGGAAAATGGTGACCGTCCAGGAGTTGACAATGTGGCAGTCGTTTTGACAGATGGTGTGTCAAATATAAACGCTAGAAGAACAATTCCAGAAGCAGAACAGGCCAGAGCTGATGGCATCCACATCTATGCCATTGGTATTGGTTTGACAGACACAAAAGAGTTGGATGGTATTGCCAGTAAACCAATAGATGAAAACAGATTCGCAGTTAAAGAATTCTCAGATTTGAGAGATTTAAGACAGAAAGTTTTATCTGCACTATGTGAGTATTTTTTTTTACAATAAAAAAAAAATTAATTATATTTTTTAGGATATGGATTTATACACCCCTGTTGTCCAAAAAAAAGTTAAATAATTATATCTGTATAAGTTGCTTTGGACCACTCTTCTACTAAGACAAATCTAGATAAAACAAATAGTATATTACACTTGAAAACTTTGATGACTAAACTTGTCAAAATATTATTAATTTCGGTATTCATCGATGATTTCAAAATTATAAATAGAGGGCTTGTTTGGGTTAATAAGCCAGGAATGTAAGAAAAAAGAACATGATGGCTAAGTTATGCAAAACATAAATTTAAACAATTTGCTTAGTAGATTTAATAAAATATATTTTATTATTAGTTTAGCATAACTCAACCTTCGTTTCCCGTATTCTTACAATACCGATTTTTTTTTTTCCAAATAAGTCTTCTATGTATATTAGTGCACTTTAGAATCAAATTATATCTGACTTGCATTCAAAATGTAAATGATTTTCTAGAGAAAAAAATATTTAGTGGACTTGAAACAGTTTATGGAAAGAACGATGAGGGTCATGGAGTTACATAAGGTCGTACAGCTGCAAAATGTAGAACAAAACCCGCCAGACGTGCCCTCTGCATGAAGCATAACTTCAGACCTCCTTATGTGGGGCAAATGAAGCTGAGTACAGAAGTTTTTGTGTCCACGGCATACAACAATAAAATTGTATGACCAGTACAATATCAAGAAGTCTTTACTTTTCTCCAACTAATATCAGTTACCCATCTGATCTGGGTTTCCTAATAGAGACCCTTCAAACCCAGGAAAATAAAACTTTAGGCCTTAACTTGGATTCGAACTCGGTAACCTGGGCACTGCATTCGGAGTGCTGTACCAATGGATAAATTAATGACAACAAAATCTTGGTTCACTAATCCGTACAGCTGCTAAATGCTACTCAGTCACCGGAATTGCTCGTGCCATGAAACTTTGTAATGCTTTATCTGGACATCTCAATGTTTGTTTTTATTTTCAAAATGTCAATATGAAGAAAACAAAGTCTATCTGCAACTATTTTTATCTCTACATGTGTGTCATGTTTTTTGCTTGCAGGTTCAACTGTGCCTCCAGTAATAACTGAACCCCCACCACCCCTACCAACAACACGGAGACAGAGAGTCAGTAAGTATATTTTAATAAATGTATTTCAACCATTATCATTTCAGTAAAAATGTTTGTCTAGAAAATTGTCTACAAGGGAAAGAAAAATACACATGTGATATGGAAAACAAATATTTCTTTTTGTTATGTTGGAAGAACATATTTTACAGTTTTTAACTTGTTCAAAGAGCTGTTATATAAAAAATTTATAGCTTTCTTGAATAAATCCCATTTACACAGTATTATTCGGCTGTTGAAGCAGCTTCCTTATCTCCTTGAATTCCTTGTGGAACAAAGAGCATCTTCAACATGCATTCCTGTGCATTCGGTATTAGCTTGACCCCTTTAACTCTCCTCTTGTCATCTTGCGCTGCTCTATTCTACACATTGCCATCTGTATTTAGACTTTAGTTGTACGACTGACCCTAGACTCAGTGGAGATGAAGCAATGTGTGCAACAGCCCGTCTCTACAAGCCTCGTGCATGGACGCTTAGGCCAATAGTTTTGGAATCTGTCCCCTTTTTATGGGACCTAGAGATTCCTTTTCAGTGTCTGTTTTGATACTTCTTTAGCTTGTTTTATGATGTATTTTCTGATCTATCTCCTTTTCCAATTAGCTATCTTTTGAACGAAGAAGTTTTGTTTTCATTTCTACCATAAGTCTTTGCTCTCTTTAACATATCTTTGCGGTTGATTGCTGATACAGAATTCTCTTATTTTATTTACTTTTTATTTCAATAAATACTTTGGTTGTTACAATAAATCCCACCCAATGGGTTATACTAGGTACTCTAAACTGGCTTCCGTTTTTTGCGCGTTTTAAGTTGCCGACAGCTTTCGTACTAAATCGTCTAGGTAAAGTCGACCATTCATGAAAGAAATATATTTTTTTTACTCGATTGTACAAACATGAATGGCCTTAGAAACTGTGTATATTTGTAAAAAACATTAATAGTCTAAACTTTTCAATTATCAACTTATCGAAGAAAAAAGTAAGCTTTTGTAGGATTTGTTGAAAATTTACAATTTTTACAAACAACACATTAAAGCTGTTCCTATTTGCTGTCAAAATCTTAAATTAATTTGTACACACTCATGCAAATGATACTTAGCCTGTCACACCAAGCTCTACTGACTCTACTACATCGTCATTATACTCATCAGAGAGTTCTTCTACATCGTCAAAATGTCCTCAATACACATCAAAGTGTTCTACTACATCGTCAAGATGTTCTCCACACTCATCAGAGCGTTCCACTACATCGACAAGATGTCCTCAATACACTTCAAGGTATTCTACTACATTATCAAGATTATATCATGACTCCAAAGAGAGTTTATCAAATACATCATCAAGATGTTTCTCTCACTCCGAAGTGAGTTTATCCACTACATCACCCCGATGTTCACAAGACTATACCTCAAGTTTGTCAACTACATTACCACGATGTTCTCAAGACTCCATCGAGAAATATAACCAAGTCCAGATGTCTACATCAGCCACCCCTTAGGTTATAGAGGAGTTGAAGTCTTTCATTTTGGAAGGATTTATATCACTACCAGGTGATCATACCAGTCTGAAACCTGTAAAAATTTTCAGTGATACAGGTGCCTCGCAATCGCTACTGCTTGAAGGCATTCTTCCTTTATCAGATGCATCTGCAACGGGGAAAAGCATACTCTTAAGAGGAATAGAATTAGGTTGTGTAGATGTACCCCTCCATCTCGTTGATCTCAAGCTAGATCTTAATTCTGGACCTGTGGTTGTAGGTGTCCGACCAACATTACCATTGGAAGGCATCTCGTTGTTGCTATGCAATGACTTAGCTGGTGGGAAGGTTATGGCCGAACCAATTGTCACTCATAAACCTCAACTAACTTCACCTGAAGAAGATGATGATTCATAATTATATCCAGCATGTGCGGCAACTAGAGCCATGAGCTCAAAAATCTCCAAAGGAAGGAGTTATTCCAAATATAAATCCAACGTTGAAGTGGACTTGAGACCACTTTCTTCTCCAACCTCGACGAAGATCCGATATCAATCCCAGAAAAGCCGGTATCAACTCGAAAACAGTTGATCGAGGAACAGAAAAGGGATCCTGAGTTAGACAAACTCCGAGAAAACGCTTTGTCACCACAAGAAGCAGAAGAAATACCTATATGTTACTACGTCAAAGATGATGTACTCCTAAGAAAGTTTAGACTACCAGACGCATCTGCAGATGAAGACTGGAGAGTTGTCCATCAAATTGTTGTACCTGAGAAATATCGCGCTGACATCCTGAATATGGCACAATTTTCACCATTGTCGGTTCATCTGGGTGTCAGCAAAACATATCAAAAGATAGCAAGTAACTTCTTTTGGCCTGGATTGAAAAAGGACGTCATTGAATACTGCAGATCGTGGCACCCTTGTCAAATGGTTGGCAAGTCAAATCAAACAATCCCTGAAGCTCCTCTCAAGCCGATTCCAGCAGTCGAGTCATCATTGACATCATTGACTCTTCCAAAAACGAAAGCAGGCCTTCAATACCTGCTAACGATTATGTGTGCATCGACAAAATTTCCAGAGGCAGTTCCTTTGAGAAACATTAAGGATCCTAACGTTGTCAAGGCATTCACAAAATTCTTCACGCTCTTTAGTCTTCCTAAGTCCATACAATCGGATCAAGGATCTAATTTTAAAGCCACACTTTTCCAACAAGTAATTGACCAATTGGGCATTAAACACTGCATGCCAAGTGCATATCATCCTGAGTCGCAGGGAGCCCTTGAATGCTACCATCAGACCCTGAAGAATAAGATAAGAACATAGTGGCGTTTCTGGGTCTCTAACAAATATTAACGCTACGTGAAATTAAGGAAGATTTCATATATTATAATCTACTCTGATTAAGAGTAGTCTTCACTTAGCCATCACCTGTACAAATTTGCTTACAATTATATCCACTACTGAGTGAATGATTGAATGCACATATCTACCTATCATTATCTCTACTTAATCACTTAATCATTTAGCTCTTGCACATGTAACATATTTCATGTATTTTTACATTTGCGTATATGTTGTCAGTATTCATTTTATGCTTATATTTATATCAATATTCTCATATGATATTGTTATTACTATTGCTAATGCTATCATTTTTTATTATGCTTACATTTACACAAGTGTATATCATTTTGCATGCTTCCCTCGAACATGTGGCTAGTAAGCCAAGGTTAGTGCATGTTTTGTTCACGTGTCATTATGCAATCCCAACGTAGCTAGCGACCCAAGACCCTACCTATACACCCCCGCTGCCCCCCCCACTCCACAGTCTCTTCGACAAAATCACAAGAAATTCACATCTCCATGACGGTTTTTCCCCTGGTCGGGAACAGGGAACTGGAAATCTTTGATGCATGACCCCCGACGGACAAGAGAGAAAACTTTGGCCAACAACACAGGGCCTTCGAAGTTTCCCTACCGCCGGCGTCCCCCCCCCCTCCCCAATACCCCGCTTTTTGGTACTCAACTTCACATGTCAATCAAATTCTAAATTGAAGAGACATGTTGACCAATAGGATACGTTATCTACACGTCAATCTTACCATTGCCCCCCCCATTTACAATCACGGTAGGTGTTGCAAATATAACTTGTTGTCTTTTAACATGTAATGTAATTTAGTTCTATAGGCAGTTCGCCTGTAGCCGGGCTACGAGGAGGTTTGCGCCCATGAATGGCGGCCTCCGGCCCTATTCAGGTTTACTTATAGGCTAAGCCTACCGCTAGATTTACACTATATATGATATCACTATTCATCACTTGTATTTGGATTGTATGATTTATTTGCTCACGTCATTAATGATTGAATACGGACTTTCTTGTGAATAAAATATTCGTTGTTACAATACGCCTTGCTTATCGATTGATAGAATACCTGCTTGTGTGACGTTCAGTGAAAATGGTCAATTAGTCGACAATCTTACTCAACCTACGTATTAACGAGCCAGAAACCTTTGTTTAAATATTTGTCTTTGCACCACATAAAGATCATCAGCATTTTGGGACCACATACCACCTAGATAACCTGCCATTTTCACCCCTCCCCATCACCTGTGTACCTGCTGAGTTATCAACTAAGTCGGCCCTGATAGCCTATGCTAATTGAAGGCTATGTGACGCATCAACTTAGGCCAGCACGTCACAAACATATTGCCATAAACATGAGATGGACTGGTATGAAGGAATCCACACGCTACTGTTTGCAGCCCGTGAAGCAGTCCAGGAGTCATTAGGGTTCAATCCGTTTGAATTGGTGTTTGGCCATACGGTTCGCGGTATTTTTACCTTTACCTGGTCAACCTTTACAATCTAGATACTTTGGTCTATATGAGGTTAAATCAAAAGTCAATGATTTAAATTATATCATTAAAACTCCAGACAGGAGAAAGAAAATGCAACTTTGCCATGCGGATATGCTAAGGAAGTATGTCACTAGAAATTAAGAAACAGATAGTAAGAATGTAGCTGACCAGGTACAGTGTAGTTTAAATGTAACCCCTGTTGTTCCTCCTGATATTTTAAAGGAGTAATTTGGTCAGTACAAATTGCCAAATTCCTATATACTTCAAAATTTGGATAAAAAGTAGTCACATCTGCCACTGGCAGAAAATATTATAATTGAAAATGTAATTAAGTATTTTTATAATATATTTCCTAATGTACCAAATAATACTAATTTAATAGCACATGATGTTGATGTTGGTGATGCTACTCCGGTTAAGCAACACCCATATAGATATAATCCTGAAAAGTTAGAAGTACTTAGGTCTGAAATCAAGTATTTGATTATGATATTATTGAACCAAGCTCAAACAATTGGAGCTCACCTTGTGTTTTGATCCCTAAACCAGACAAAACATTTAGCTGTACAGATTACAGGAAAGTAAGTACTTTTATAAGATCTGATTCCTTTTTAATTCCTAGAATCGATGATCTTAATGATCGTATTGGTGATGCTACATACATCGCCAAAATGTATTTATTATTAGGGTATTGTCATGTCCCTCTGTCAGACCGTGCCAAAGAAATATCAGCATTTGTTACACCTGATGGGTTGTATCAATATAAGGTTATGCCTTTTGGAATGAAAAATGTTCTGCTACTTTTCAAAGAATGATAAATAACCTAAATGCTGACCAGGAGAATTGCAATACCTACATTGTTGATGTAATTATTTACAGCAAAGATTTTTCCAATCATGTTAAGCAGTTTAGATCTCTTTTAGAATGTAGAATACTTGGGTCACGTTGTGGGAAAGGGTCAAATAAAACTTGTTTTTGCTCAATTTGAAGCTATTAAAGCATTCCCTCACCTCCCTTCAGCAATTTGAATTCTATGTTAAGGGCTCAAATATACCTGTAGTGGTTTTCACAGACCATATGCCTTTAACACTTTTGAACAAAATAAGCTGTAAAAATTAACGATTGTTAAGATGGAGTTTATTTTTACAAGAATATAATTTAAATATTCAACATAATAAATGCATTGATAATGTTATTGCTGACACATTATCTTGCTATTAGAAAATTATGTTTATAATTGCTCATCCTGTTTAATATACTACTACAGTATGTTTAGTGTATCTTATATATTTATTTTTAAGACGTAAAAAGATTTAAATTTCTTAATAAATGTAAACTTTTTTTTATTTTTAGGAGGGGGGTATTATGTGTTTAGATTATATCATCCTTTCCTCTTGTGTAACTACACCACTGCCAGATCATTAGCTTTATTTCCATAGCTCTCTCTTCTCTTTTTTGCGCTTTTGTTCTTCTGTTTTCTTAGCTTTTTCTTCTTTTCTCTTTACTTCTATTGCTTTATTTTCTTCTTCCTAATTGTTGACAAATTTTTATAAGTTTATTTAAAAATTGTTCATTTTATGGTAGTTGTTATTAAAATATTCACAAATTACAAAGATACCATCACAGCAATGTTCAAATTTCAAATAGATCTAGTAGTCATTAAAATATTTAAAAAATTACAAATATAACATTACAGGATAATATTGATACATAGGCTTCCTTGTTTGTGTTTACAAAGGGATAGAAGAAAATGAAAAAAGAAATACAATGAACTATACACAAGACTGAAAAAATGAGTTTACAATAAAACAATTTTTACAGTAAAAAAAAATTCATTCACAACAAAGCAACGCTCAACAAAACATTTTATAACTAAACAAAGCTTATTGGCGCAGAGTGTAGGGGAAGTAAACTAATTTCAATCCCGTGTTAAAAAACACTGACCTGCCCTATACACTGATACAAACATACCCTACAGAAAATATAAGGTGCTCCCAATATATCAAATGAAAAAAATAGTAATGGTTTAAAAAATACATGGAAGCACTTTAAACTGACTGAAGAAACACATATATACAGATTATCATATATATATATATCATAAATATATATAAATCTCAAAAGGAATATGTATGTATGTGGGTATGTGGGTATGTACATGCCGCATATTCTTTTTAAATACAGGACATAAAAACCTGAAATTTGCTACAAATATTATTTGCGTTACGGCGGTGAACACTGTCGAGGTTTAAAAAAAAATTAAAAACACCGCAGTGGTCAGTTTGGTAAAAAAACGCAAATAAAACACAACTTTTGATTCACATTGACTTTGACAGTACAACTTTTTATAATTTGTCTTCACAAAATAACAAAAAAAAAAGGATGGCGTTGAGATTATTTTCAGGATGACGTTATCAAAGTTTGCGCATGGATTTTTTAGCAATGAAGGGACATTTTTCATTCATGTTTAAATTGACGTCATCAAACTATGTGCATGGATTTTATCTCAATGACGGGAACAAATTTTCTTCATGTTTAAATTGCCTACGTGCCGTAAACAACATAAATTCCTTACACTACCAATACTGTAGTTGATTTTCTTAATCTATCACTAAGTTAATACTTTACACTGTGAATACATGACTTAAAGCTTATTAATAATTTAAAACCTTACAAACATAGGACAAAGCAAATAGATTTAGCATTTTTTATGCGTTTAAGAAGGGAACAAAATTTCGTTTTAATTTGCGTCGTAATTAGTAGAATGCAATATTTAAATGGTTTAAGTTACCGAAAAATATTTTATCCCCGCTTATTACTATTGTTTATAACTTTATGGGTAGCTACAGTGTATTTGAAAATTATTTTTTCCAGTTCCAAAAACTGGACACCTTTAGGCTTATACCCTTGGTAACGGCCATTGTTTATATTACCGGGCAATGTTTATATTACCGTGCAATGTTTTTATTACCGATCAATGTTTATATTACCGGGCAATGTTTATATTACCGGGCAATGTTTAAATTGCCGGGCTATGTTTAAATTGCCGTAACTAACTTTTTAAAGTTTTAATTTGTGTCGTATACGCTTTATAAACATTATTTCATATGGGTTTCATTTGTTATTGTTTTTCCTGTGTAATTTAAAATGTAATTCTAAGTTTGCTTCCAAAACAACAATAAATAAATAAATAAATAGCAAATATGACCAACAAATCACTAACAACAACATAGGTCTCTAACTAAGTGTTGTCGCAAAAAAAATTATCAAACAACCATTTTTAAATTAAAAGTACTGTCAAAATGACATGTGAGTTATGTTTTACAGAAAGAGTACACTATAAACTCACACCATTATATCACAGTTGGCAAAAAAAAAACTTTTTTTTTACTTTTTAGTTGTATATTGAACTGGTGTATATTAAAAACTGCAAAACAACAATAAATAAATACAGACACACCATTAAAAAAAAAACAAAAATAAAATACTATTTTATATATGTTAAAAAAAACACTATATTTTGTCAAGCATTGTCTATACAAAGCCCGTTCAGAGAATCGGGCACATACCGGCTAGTATATATATATATATGAGAAAAAAAAAGCTTGATTCCGTCAATTGACCTTGATCTTGAGAATCCCGTGAATCCCATGAATTCTGAAACCTGATTATCTCCTTACTTGGCAATAAGGAAATATAATAAAGTTACTAAATTGTTATCACCCTTATATCATCTTTTACATCTACAATAATTATATTTCAAGTATACCTACCATTAGACGAACTAACATTTCCATTAACAAGGATGTAGAAGGGTCATCAAGTTTTTCAAGTGGACACTTTGGTGTTAACTTTAGCACACATATATTCAAACTAACTAGGTTGATTTGTTGTTTGATTGTTCTTGTTTTTTTTTAGTTTCTCACTGTTATATTTATTTCAAGGATGTTAAATCAAATGAAACTTTTAACACACAAAGACTTATAAATAGTTTCTAGCACTTAATTGCTCTATTTGTGCTGTTGCATTGTTCAGCATTTATGTTCTAATATATTTAAACATCACAATATTATTTTTTTTTTCTTTTAACTTATCTAAATTAGGAACAATTAGTAATAGTCGCACCTATTATGTCTCCTAGTATTTGTAAAGAGTTTCACATGTACACTATAATTATTTTAAAAAAAATTAAAACAAAAAAAACTGATTGTCGACCTTAGAAAACCAAAGCAACACATTGAAGATATAAAAATGAATGACATATCAATACGTCAAGTCAATATCTACAAACATATTGGTATCACAATAAACAACGATCTTTTGTGGGACGACCACCTTGAAGTTCTAGTAAAGAAAGTTAGACAAAGACACTTTTCTATGTTTAAATTAAACATCTCTGGAATAAATAAAAACGTTATAAATAACTTTTACGCATGCAATAACTTGTTTGAAGGAAAAGTTGTTATCAAAACCGAAGCGCCGTTTGGATAGTCTTATAAAAAGAGCGTCAAAAGTCACACAAATGACCCTGCCATTCCTAACGTAATATTTCAACAACGATGCCTCTGCAAAGTGGAGAAAATACTCAAAGATTGCATGCAGTCACTTCACAACAACTACGTGAATTCCACACGTAATGGCCGACTCCTGTCAATTAGAGCCCGAACTGAAAGGTTCAAAAACTTCATTGAGACTATATCAACGCTGCTGCTGACTAAAGCATAATCAAGAGCCAGATGTGTGGTTTGCAGATCTCAAGATGACTGGTGTTTATGTGTGTGTGTTGTATTTGTTCTTTTAGTTGCGCTTTTGGTCTTGTAATACTGAAATGTAATCAAACCACATTTCCTTTTTGGATCAATAAAAATAAAAATTATATTATCTTATAATAGTTGAATTTGCTATTTGTTAGTATTACATATAAAAAATAGACACAATTGGGTTGTTATTTCTCATAGTTAAATTTTTTTATGTTTAAATATTTAGTTTTCTGTGGAATTTTCAGGTAACCCATTCAAAGCCTGATAGCTTCTTCTTCTTCTTCTTTTAGCCAGTCTGCAGAGCTTGCTAGCTAATTGTTCGAAAAAAACGTTTTGCGTCTGTATATGTGCATATGAATAATAACATAATTTTTTTCTCTCTCTATGCACGGAATGCAATATAATTTTAATAGCGGTATTCCATCTCCCCTCTAAAGGATTCTATATACGTACACTACATGAGTTGTAACAGTCCAATATAGGCCCTACTTTAAGTTTTTTATTAATTAATGTACTGTTGTTGTTTATTTTTTATGTCGTTGATTTATTATTGTTCTTTTGTAAAGGTTGTTGCTATATTTGTAACTTGTAGTTTATTTATTTCTAACTTCATAGTATAAAAATAAACTTTTAATATTTTACATTAGAGATGCCATTAGTTGTGTTCCTGTGATAGTTTCTACATGTAGGCTATTCCGTTTTGTCACACTAAGAGCGTATGTCATGATGTTTTTTCTAATTAAGCAAGAAATTAATCAGTACACAATTACTTCAATTAAAGTAATTAATTAGTGTGCAACCTTAGTAGTATAGGCGCTTTGTTAACTCTCCTTCGATCGTCGTACATGGCCGGTTTCCCTCCCGCCACCACGCCCCTTGGCGGGGGGAGATGGTATGCATTGCATCGCCGTGTTGTCCTATAAGTGGCTATAAGCACTTGCACTTTCCCCTATTGATAAGACACCTGGGGATACCACGAACGTCTCATCATATCGCTATTGTTAAACAAATAGCTTGAATATTGGTAGGAGATTGAGGAAGATTGTTGACATTTAAAGGGGGGCAATAATCACCCTTTACTGACCCGAACAGATTTCATCCCCCTTTGACAGCCTCTAGCCTTTCAGCTTGACAATCCGAGTAGACTAAAACGGACCTAAAGTCACTCCTTTCTCCCTATAAGCGTCGCAGTGACTTCCCCCACCCATTTCACCCTACCCCTTCCCATCCCTACCCCACGCGGCACAAGTGCTTTCACAACATTGTCCAAACCAACTGACCGCTGACGTCAGCACTGGACTTTGATTTTCATTGGCTAAGTGGGCGGATCCTCTTCCTTAGTCCCGCCTCTCTGACGATATACTTAATGTGCAGATTACCCTTTTAGTTTGGTCTACCTTAGTCTACCTAAGTATAACTTTCGACAAGAGTCTAGGAAGTCTTCTACGAGTCCGACACCAGACCAAAGAAAGTGCCTGTCTTGAAAGTACTACCTAGTTGTCAACGACGTTGCTACGCCGTTTAGACTCTCTAAGTTCGACGGTTTAATACTCCTTGACATGGATTAATGTGTAGGCCTATTCTCCCATATATGTAGCAGTGGTGCACTTTGCCAATTGTCGTTTATTGTCGCTGTTTATATTCAATAGTACTCTGTCATAGGAATTTTGTACACCTCTACTTATCAGACATTGTTGTCGCGTTCACCTAGTGACGCCGTTGAAATACCTTATCCAGATTAATAAAACGTTTGCCTTTGGCGCATTCGTAAACCAGCTTTCTGCGTGGGTTGTTTACTTATACCTGTTTGTGTGTGTCTAGAGTAATGTTAGATAGCCTGTTTCAACTAATATAAATATCGAACAAATAATACAACAGTCAAAGAGTCAGTTTGGCTATTATCCTCTATTAACTAACGAGCCAGCAACGGTTGATCAGTGGAAGCACTACTGGCGGAGACGTCACTCTCTTCTGGCCGAGCAATCCCCTGTCCACATCGTTACAGCGTATCTGCTTTCCTAATTATGATACGTCCCTAGTGTTTTTTGATTTGGATAATTTCTGTTTAGGCTAGTTTGTAGACGTCTCTAATTTTGTCATATTTTGCTAATGTCTGCTCAGACAAGACAAGATTTTATATTTGAAATAAAAATTTCCTTGATATTTCCCGCGTATTATTGGTTAATACTGGGCGTGTTTTTCCAAAGCCTCATATGAAGAGATACACTAAGAGTCATCCAACGCCCATGCATTATAATTATGTTACTTTGTTTAATCCACAAACACTCCAGGTTTTCCATTTGTCATCACCGTCAAGACTGGGGACATAGCTGATGCTGGCACCGATGCCAGGGTATACATCATCATTTATGGCTCAGGAGCTATGACAAATGTGGAAGAGAACAGCAGGGAAATCTGGCTCGACGGAAGTGATAATTTCGATAGGAATCATACAGATCTGTTTAACGTACAGCTGGATAAAATGACCACTCCACTCAGTAAAATTGAAATAGGCCACGACAACAGTGGGGTAGCTCCTGGCTGGTATCTGGCCTCTGTATCGGTGAGGTTTTTTTTTTTGTCCAATCTTTGTTTGTCTTTGTTTTTTTTACATTTTTTAATATTCAAAAATGTATTTAAGTTCCTTTAGAATAGAAACTCAAAGACACACAAATTGGTTACGCTGACTAGAAAAAGTATTTTAAAATAGGATTGTGTGCAGTACAGTACCTAGAATAAAAAAATGACCGGAGAGGTGGAGGATGTATTTTTAACATGTTTTTGTAAACTGACTTCTTGACTTATTGAATATGAAAGTTTTGTTATATAAATAATAAATAAGACTTATGCATTATACATTTAAAAAGCAATAGAAATAGGCCAATATATACTGTAAGATTTTTTAAAGATAATAATAAACTAGTATTTTCTTATTTTGTTTCACCAGTTTCGCTATGATATATTAATACACTGTTTACATACGTTACCATAGATCTACTATAACATACTTTAAAATGTTCTTGTAAAAATAACTTAGATTAATATTAAACTATAATGATGAAGAATGTAATCTCTCCCTTTGCAGATCTACAGTCCGATTTCTGGCATCGTACAATATTTTCCTTGTCTCCAGTGGCTGGACTCAGATGTAGGAGATAAAAAGATACAAAGAACCCTCTATGAGCAGAAAGGCATCAGAAAAGACCTAGAAAGAGGTTACTTTGTCTTAAATTATCCTTTGAAGCTGTTTAAAATGTATCAGATTAAAAAATTAAAATTAAATGAATCTATTTAGGTCAGGGGTCTATTTTCTAGAATTTCTAAACCGTTATAAAAAAAAAATTTATAACTAGTTGACACTTTAATACTTTGTTAAGTCCCTACTTAAATTACGTGTTATAAAAAAAATATCAAGAATAGAAAATATACACAGCACAGTATTAGTACACAATTACTTCAATTAGGTAATTAATTAGTGTGCAACCTTAGTAGTATAGGCGCTTTGTTAACTCTCCTTCGATCGTCGTACATGGCCGGTTTCCCTCCCGCCACCACGCCCCTTGGCGGGGGGAGATGGTATGCATTGCATCGCCGTGTTGACCTATAAGTGGCTATAAGCCCTTGCACTTTCCCCTATTGATAAGACACCTGGGGATACCACGGTCGTTTCATCATATCGCTATTGTTAAACAAATAGCTTGAATATTGGTAGGAGATTGAGGAAGATTGTTGACATTTAAAGGGGGGCAATAATCTTCCTTTACTGACCCGAACAGATTTCATCCGCCTTTGACAGCCTCTAGCTAGCCTTTCAGCTTGACAATCCGAGTAGACTAAAACGGACCTAAAGTCACTCCTTTGTCCCTATTAGCGTCGCAGTGACTTCCCCCACCCATTTCACCCCAACCCTTCCCATCTCTACCCCACGCGGCACCAGTGCTTGCACAACATTGTCCAAACCAACTGACCGCTGACGTCAGCACTGGACTTTGATTTTCATTGGCTAAGTGGGCGGACCCTCTTCCTTAGTCCCGCCTCTCTGACGATATACGTAATGTGCAGATTACCCTTTTAGTTTAGTCTACCTTAGTCTACCTAAGTATAACTTTCGACAAGAGTCTAGGAAGTCTTCTACGAGTCCGACACCAGACCAAAGAAAGTGCCTGTCTTGAAAGTACTACCTAGTTGTCAACGACGTTGCTACGCCGTTTAGACTCTCTAAGTTCGACGGTTAAATACTCCTTGACATGGATTAATGTGTAGGCCTATTCTCCCATATATGTAGCAGTGGTGCACTTTGCCAATTGTCGTTTATTGTCGCTGTTTATATTCAATAGTACTCTGTCATAGGAATTTTGTACACCTCTACTTATCAGACATTGTTGTCGCGTTCACCTAGTGACGCCGTTGAAATACCTTATCCAGATTAATAAAACGTTTGCCTTTGGCGCATTCGTAAACCAGCTTTCTGCGTGGGTTGTTTACTTATACCTGTTTGTGTGTGTCTAGAGTAATGTTAGATAGCCTGTTTCAACTAATATAAATATCGAACAAATAATACAACAGTCAAAGAGTCAGTTTGGCTATTATCCTCTATTAACTAACGAGCCAGCAACGGTTGATCAGTGGAAGCACTACTGGCGGAGACGTCACTCTCTTCTGGCCGAGCAATCCCCTGTCCACATCGTTACAGCGTATCTGCTTTCCTAATTATGATACGTCCCTAGTGTTATTTGATTTGGATAATTTCTGTTTAGGCTAGTTTGTAGACGTCTCTAATTTTGTCATATTTTGCTAATGTCTGCTCAGACAAGACAAGATTTTATATTTGAAATAAACATTTCCTTGATATTTCCCGCGTATTATTGGTTAAACCTGGGCGTGTTTTTCCAAAGCCTCATATGAAGAGATACACTAAGAGTTTATCCAACGCCCATGCATTATAATTATGTTACTTTTTTTAATCCACAAACACTCCAGGTTTTCCATTTGTCATCACCGTCAAGACTGGGGACATAGCTGATGCTGGCACCGATGCCAGGGTATACATCATCATTTATGGCTCAGTAGGTATGACAAATGTGGAAGAGAACAGCAGGGAAATCTGGCTCGACGGAAGTGATAATTTCGATAGGAATCATACAGATCTGTTTAACGTAGAGGTGGCCAAGATGACCACTCCACTCAGTAAAATTGAAATAGGCCACGACAACAGTGGGGTAGCTCCTGGCTGGTATCTGGACTCTGTATCGGTGAGGTTTTTTTTATGTCCAATCTTTGTTTGTCTTAGTTTTTTCTACATTTTTTAATATTCAAAAATGTATTTAAGTTCCTTTAGAATAGAAACTCAAAGACACACAAATTGGTTACGCTGACTAGAAAAAGTATTTTAAAATAGGATTGTGTGCAGTACAGTACCTAGAATAAAAAAAATGACCGGAGAGGTGGAGGATGTATTTTTAACATGTTTTTGTAAACTGACTTCTTGACTTATTGAATATGAAAGTTTTGTTATATAAATAATAAATAAGACTTATGCATTATATATTTAAAAAGAAATAGAAATAGGCCAATATATACTGTAAGATTTTTTAAAGATAATAATAAACTAGTATTTTCTTATTTTGTTTCACCAGTTTCGCTATGATATATTAATACACTGTTTACATACGTTACCATAGATCTACTATAACATACTTTAAAATGTTCTTGTGAAAATAACTTAGATTAATATTAAACTATAATGATGAAGAATGTAATCTCTCCCTTTGCAGATCTACAGTCCGATTTCTGGCATCGTACAATATTTTCCTTGTCTCCAGTGGCTGGACTCAGATGTAGGAGATAAAAAGATACAAAGAACCCTCTATGAGCAGAAAGGCATCAGAAAGGACCTAGAAAGAGGTTACTTTGTCTTAAATTAGGCGTTTAAGCTGTTTACAATGTAACAGATTACAAAATTAAATTAAATGAATCTATTTAGGTAAGGGGCCTATTTTCTAGAATTTCTAAACCGTTATACAATTTATTTTATAACTAGTTGACAGTTTAATACTTTGTTAAGTCCCTACTTAAATTACGTGTTATAAAAAAAAATATCAAGAATAGAAAATATACACAGAACAGTATTAGTACACAATTATTTCAATTAGGTAATTAATTAGTGTGCAACCTTAGTAGTATAGGCGCTTTGTTAACTCTCCTTCGATCGTCGTACATGGCCGGTTTCCCTCCCACCACCAAGCCCCTTGGCGGGGGGAGATGGCATGCATTGCTTCGCTGTGTTGACCTATAAGTGGCTATAAGCACTTGCACTTTCCCCTATTGATAAGACACCTGGGGATACCACGGTCGTCTAATCATATCGCTATTGTTAAACAAATAGCTTAAATATTGGTAGGAGATTGAGGAAGATTGTTGACATTTAAAGGGGGGCAATAATCTCCCTTTATTGACCCGAACAAATTTCATCCCCCTTTGACAGCCTCTAGCTAGCCTTTCAGCTCGACAATCCGAGTAGACTAAAACGGACCTAAAGTCACTCCTTTGTCCCTATAAGTGTCGCAGTGACTTCCCCCACCCATTTCACCCCACCCCTTCCCATCCCTACACCACGCGGCACGAGTGCTTGCACAACATTGTCCAAACCAACTGACCGCTGACGTCAGCACAGGACTTTGATTTTCCTTAGCTAAGTGGGCGGGCCCTCTTCCTTAGTCCCGCCTCTCTGACGATATACTTAATGTGCAGATTACCCTTTTAGTTTAGTCTACCTTAGTCTACCTAAGTATAACTTTCGACAAGAGTCTAGGAAGTCTTCTACGAGTCCGACACCAGACCAAAGAAATTGCCTGTCTTGAAAGTACTACCTAGTTGTCAACGACGTTGCTACGCCGTTTAGACTCTCTTAGTTCGACGGTTAAATACTCCTTGACTTGGATTAATGTGTAGGCCTATTCTCCCATATATGTAGCAGTGATGCATATTGCCAATTGTCGTTTATTGTCGCTGTTTATATTCAATAGTACTCTGTCATAGGAATTTTGTACACCTCTACTTATCAGACATTGTTGTCGCGTTCACCTAGTGACGCCGTTGAAATACCTTATCAAGATCAATAAAACGTTTGCCTTTGGCGCATTCGTAAACCAACTTTCTGCGTGGGTTGTTTACTTATACCTGTTTGTGTGTGTCTAGAGTAATGTTAGATAGCCTGTTTCAACAAATACAAATATCGAACAAAGAATACACCAGTCAAAGAGTCAGTTCGGCTATTATCCTTTATTAACTAACGAGCCAACAACGGTTGATCAGTGGAAGCACCACTGGCCGGAGACGTCACTCTCTTCTGGCCGAGCAATCCCCTGTCCACATCGTTACAGCGTATCTGCTTTCCTAATTATGATACGTCCCCAGTGTTATTTGATTTGGTTCATTTCTGCTTAGGCTAGTTTGCAGACGTCTCTAATTTTGTCATATTTTGCTGGTGTCTGCTTAGACAAAACAAGATCTTATATTTTAAATAAACATTTCCCTGATATTTCCCGCGTATTATTGGTTAAACCTGAACGTGTTTTTCCAAAGCCTTATATGAAGAGATACACTAAGAGTCATCCAACGCCCATGCATTATAATTATGTTACTTTGTTTAATCCACAAACACTCCAGGTTTTCCATTTGTTATCACCGTCAAGACTGGGGACATAGCTGATGCTGGCACCGATGCCAGGGTATACATCATCATTTATGGATCAGGAGGTATGACAAATGTTGAAGAGAACAGCGGGGAAATCTGGCTCGACGGAAGTGATAATTTCGATAGGAATCATACAGATCTGTTTAACGTAGAGGTGGATAAGATGACCACTCCACTCAGTAAAATTGAAATAGGTCACGACAACAGTGGGGTAGCTCCTGGCTGGTATCTGGACTCTGTATCGGTGAGTTTTTTTTTTATGTCCAATCTTTGTTTATCTTTGTTTTTTGACATTTTTTAATATTCAAAAAAGTATTTAAGTTCGTTTAGAATAGAAACTCAAAGACACACAAATTGGTTACGCTGACTAGAAAAAGTATTTTAAAATAGGATTGTGTGCAGTACAGTACCTAGAATAAAAAAATGACCGGAGAGGTGGAGGATGTATTTTTAACATGTTTTTGTAAACTGACTTCTTGACTTATTGAATATGAAAGTTTTGTTATATAAATAATAAATAAGACTTATGCATTATATATTTAAAAAGAAATAGAAATAGGCCAATATATAGGCCTACTGTAAGATTTTTTAAAGATAATAATAAACTAGTATTTTCTTATTTTGTTTCACCAGTTTCGCTATGATATATTAATACACTGTTTACATACGTTACCATAGATCTACTATAACATACTTTAAAATGTTCTTGTGAAAATAACTTAGATTAATATTAAAATATAATGATGAAGAATGTAATCTCTCCCTTTGCAGATCTACAGTCCGATTTCTGGCATCGTACAATATTTTCCTTGTCTCCAGTGGCTGGACTCAGATGTAGGAGATAAAAAGATACAAAGAACACTCTATGAGCAGAAAGGCATCAGAAAGGACCTAGAAAGAGGTTACTTTGTCTTAAATTAGGCGTTTAAGCTGTTTACAATGTAACAGATTACAAAATTAAATTAAATGAATCTATTTAGGTAAGGGGCCTATTTTCTTGAATTTCTAAACCGTTATAAAATTTTATTTATAACTAGTTGACAGTTTAATACTTTGTTAAGTCCCTACTTAAATTACGTGTTATAAAAAAAAATATCAAGAATAGAAAATATACACAGCACAGTATTAGTACACAATTACTTCAATTAGGTAATTAATTAGTGTGCAACCTTAGTAGTATAGGCGCTTTGTTAACTCTCCTTCGATCGTCGTACATGGCCGGTTTCCCTCCCACCACCACGCCCCTTGGCAAGGGGAGATGGCATGCATTGCATCGCCGTGTTGTCCTATAAGTGGCTATAAGCACTTGCACTTTCCCCTATTGATAAGACACCTGGGGATACCACGGTCGTCTCATCATGTCGCTATTGTTAAACAAATAGCTTGAATATTGGTAGGAGATTGAGGAAGATTGTTGACATTTAAAAGGGGGCAATAATCTCCCTTTACTGACCCGAACAGATTTCATCCCTCTTTGACAGCCTCTAGCCCTAGCCTTTCAGCTTGACAATCCCAGTAGACTAAAACGGACGTAATGTCACTCCTTTGTCCCTATTAGCGTCGCAGTGACTTCCCCCACCCATTTCACCCACCTCTTCCCATCCCTTCTTCACGCGGCACGAGTGCTTGCACAACATTGTCCAAACCAACTGACCGCTGACGTCAGCACTGGACTTTGATTTTCATTGGCTAAGTGGGCGGGCCCTCTTGCTTAGTCCCGCCTCTCTGACGATATACTTAATGTGCAGATTACCCTTTTAGTTTAGTCTACCTTAGTCTACCTAAGTATAACTTTCGACAAGAGTCTAGGAAGTCTTCTACGAGTCCGACACCAGACCAAAGAAAGTGCCTTTCTTGAAAGTACTACCTAGTTGTCAACGACGTTGCTACGCCAATTAGACTCTCGTTCGACGGTTAAATACTCCTTGACTTGGATTAATGTGTAGGCCTATTCTCCCATATATGTAGCAGTGGTGCACTTTGCCAATTGTCGTTTATTGTCGCTGTTTAGATTCAATAGTACTCTGTCATATGAATTTTGTACACCTCTACTTATCAGACATTGTTGTCGCGTTCACCTAGTGACGCCGTTAAAATACCTAATCCAGATCAATAAACGTTTGCCTTTGGCGCATTCGTAAACCAGCTTTCTGCGTGGGTTGTTTACTTAAACCTGTTTGTGTGTGTCTAGAGTAATGTTAGATAGCCTGTTTCAACAAATATAAATATCGAACAAAGAATACACCAGTCAAATAGTCAGTTTGTCTATTATCCTCTATTAACTAACGAGCCAACAACGGTTGATCAGTGGAAGCACCACTGGCCGGAGACGTCACTCTCTTCTGGCCGAGCAATCCCCTGTCCACATCGTTACAGCGTATCTGCTTTCCTAATTATGATACGTCCCCAGTGTTATTTGATTAGGTTCATTTCTGCTAAGGCTAGTTTGCAGACGTCTCTAATTTTGTCATATTTTGCTGGTGTCTGCTTAGACAAAACAAGATCTTATATTTTAAATAAACATTTCCCTGATATTTCCCGCGTATTATTGGTTAAACCTGGGCGTGTTTTTCCAAAGCCTCATATGAAGAGATACACTAAGAGTCATCCAACGCCCATGCATTATAATTATGTTACTTTGTTTAATCCACAAACACTCCAGGTTTTCCATTTGTTATCACCGTCAAGACTGGGGACATAGCTGATGCTGGCACCGATGCCAGGGTATATATCATCATTTATGGCTCAGGAGGTATGACGAATGTGGAAGAGAACAGCGGGGAAATCTGGCTCGACGGAAGTGATAATTTCGATAGGAATCATACAGATCTGTTTAACGTAGAGGTGGCCAAGATGACCACTCCACTCAGTAAAATTGAAATAGGCCACGACAACAGTGGGGTAGCTCCTGGCTGGTATCTGGACTCTGTATCGGTGAGGTTTTTTTTATGTCCAATCTTTGTTTGTCTTTGTTTTTTGACATTTTTTAATATTCAAAAATGTATTTAAGTTCCTTTAGAATAGAAACTCAGAGACACACAAATTGGTTACGCTGACTAGAAAAAGTATTTTAAAATAGGATTGTGTGCAGTACAGTACCTAGAATAAAAAAAATGACCGGAGAGGTGGAAGATACATTTTTAACATGTTTTTGTAAACTGACTTCTTGACTTATTGAATATGAAAGTTTTGTTATATAAATAATAAATAAGACTTATGCATTATACATTTAAAAAGCGATAGAAATAGGCCAATATATACTGTAAGATTTTTTAAAGATAATAATAAACTAGTATTTTCTTATTTTGTTTCACCAGTTTCGCTATGATATATTAATACACTGTTTACATACGTTACCATAGATCTACTATAACATACTTTAAAATGTTCTTGTAAAAATAACTTAGATTAATATTAAACTATAATGATGAAGAATGTAATCTCTCCCTTTGCAGATCTACAGTCCGATTTCTGGCATCGTACAATATTTTCCTTGTCTCCAGTGGCTGGACTCAGATGTAGGAGATAAAAAGATACAAAGAACACTCTATGAGCAGAAAGGCATCAGAAAAGACCTAGAAAGAGGTTACTTTGTCTTAAATTAGGCGTTTAAGCTGTTTACAATGTAACAGATTACAAAATTAAATTAAATGAATCTATTTAGGTAAGGGGCCTATTTTCTTGAATTTCTAAACCGTTATAAAATTTTATTTATAACTAGTTGACACTTTAATACTTTGTTAAGTCCCTACTTAAATTACGTGTTATAAAAAAAAATATCAAGAATAGAAAATATACACAGCACAGTATTAGTACACAATTACTTCAATTAGGTAATTAATTAGTGTGCAACCTTAGTAGTATAGGCGCTTTGTTAACTCTCCTTCGATCGTCGTACATGGCCGGTTTCCCTCCCACCACCACGCCCCTTGGCAAGGGGAGATGGCATGCATTGCATCGCCGTGTTGTCCTATAAGTGGCTATAAGCACTTGCACTTTCCCCTATTGATAAGACACCTGGGGATACCACGGTCGTCTCATCATGTCGCTATTGTTAAACAAATAGCTTGAATATTGGTAGGAGATTGAGGAAGATTGTTGACATTTAAAAGGGGGCAATAATCTCCCTTTACTGACCCGAACAGATTTCATCCCTCTTTGACAGCCTCTAGCCCTAGCCTTTCAGCTTGACAATCCCAGTAGACTAAAACGGACGTAATGTCACTCCTTTGTCCCTATTAGCGTCGCAGTGACTTCCCCCACCCATTTCACCCACCTCTTCCCATCCCTTCTTCACGCGGCACGAGTGCTTGCACAACATTGTCCAAACCAACTGACCGCTGACGTCAGCACTGGACTTTGATTTTCATTGGCTAAGTGGGCGGGCCCTCTTGCTTAGTCCCGCCTCTCTGACGATATACTTAATGTGCAGATTACCCTTTTAGTTTAGTCTACCTTAGTCTACCTAAGTATAACTTTCGACAAGAGTCTAGGAAGTCTTCTACGAGTCCGACACCAGACCAAAGAAAGTGCCTTTCTTGAAAGTACTACCTAGTTGTCAACGACGTTGCTACGCCAATTAGACTCTCGTTCGACGGTTAAATACTCCTTGACTTGGATTAATGTGTAGGCCTATTCTCCCATATATGTAGCAGTGGTGCACTTTGCCAATTGTCGTTTATTGTCGCTGTTTAGATTCAATAGTACTCTGTCATATGAATTTTGTACACCTCTACTTATCAGACATTGTTGTCGCGTTCACCTAGTGACGCCGTTAAAATACCTAATCCAGATCAATAAACGTTTGCCTTTGGCGCATTCGTAAACCAGCTTTCTGCGTGGGTTGTTTACTTAAACCTGTTTGTGTGTGTCTAGAGTAATGTTAGATAGCCTGTTTCAACAAATATAAATATCGAACAAAGAATACACCAGTCAAATAGTCAGTTTGTCTATTATCCTCTATTAACTAACGAGCCAACAACGGTTGATCAGTGGAAGCACCACTGGCCGGAGACGTCACTCTCTTCTGGCCGAGCAATCCCCTGTCCACATCGTTACAGCGTATCTGCTTTCCTAATTATGATACGTCCCCAGTGTTATTTGATTAGGTTCATTTCTGCTAAGGCTAGTTTGCAGACGTCTCTAATTTTGTCATATTTTGCTGGTGTCTGCTTAGACAAAACAAGATCTTATATTTTAAATAAACATTTCCCTGATATTTCCCGCGTATTATTGGTTAAACCTGGGCGTGTTTTTCCAAAGCCTCATATGAAGAGATACACTAAGAGTCATCCAACGCCCATGCATTATAATTATGTTACTTTGTTTAATCCACAAACACTCCAGGTTTTCCATTTGTTATCACCGTCAAGACTGGGGACATAGCTGATGCTGGCACCGATGCCAGGGTATATATCATCATTTATGGCTCAGGAGGTATGACGAATGTGGAAGAGAACAGCGGGGAAATCTGGCTCGACGGAAGTGATAATTTCGATAGGAATCATACAGATCTGTTTAACGTAGAGGTGGCCAAGATGACCACTCCACTCAGTAAAATTGAAATAGGCCACGACAACAGTGGGGTAGCTCCTGGCTGGTATCTGGACTCTGTATCGGTGAGGTTTTTTTTATGTCCAATCTTTGTTTGTCTTTGTTTTTTGACATTTTTTAATATTCAAAAATGTATTTAAGTTCCTTTAGAATAGAAACTCAGAGACACACAAATTGGTTACGCTGACTAGAAAAAGTATTTTAAAATAGGATTGTGTGCAGTACAGTACCTAGAATAAAAAAAATGACCGGAGAGGTGGAAGATACATTTTTAACATGTTTTTGTAAACTGACTTCTTGACTTATTGAATATGAAAGTTTTGTTATATAAATAATAAATAAGACTTATGCATTATACATTTAAAAAGCGATAGAAATAGGCCAATATATACTGTAAGATTTTTTAAAGATAATAATAAACTAGTATTTTCTTATTTTGTTTCACCAGTTTCGCTATGATATATTAATACACTGTTTACATACGTTACCATAGATCTACTATAACATACTTTAAAATGTTCTTGTAAAAATAACTTAGATTAATATTAAACTATAATGATGAAGAATGTAATCTCTCCCTTTGCAGATCTACAGTCCGATTTCTGGCATCGTACAATATTTTCCTTGTCTCCAGTGGCTGGACTCAGATGTAGGAGATAAAAAGATACAAAAAACCCTCTATGAGCAGAAAGGCATCAGAAAAGACCTAGAAAGAGGTTACTTTGTCTTAAATTATCCTTTGAAGCTGTTTAAAATGTATCAGATTACAAAATTAAAATTAAATGAATCTATTTAGGTCAGGGGTCTATTTTCTAGAATTTCTAAACCGTTATAAACATTTTTTTATAACTAGTTGACACTTTAATACTTTGTTAAGTCCCTACTTAAATTACGTGTTATAAAAAAAATATCAAGAATAGAAAATATACACAGCACAGTATTAGTACACAATTACTTCAATTAGGTAATTAATTAGTGTGCAACCTTAGTAGTATAGGCGCTTTGTTAACTCTCCTTCGATCGTCGTACATGGCCGGTTTCCCTCCCCCCACCACGCCCCTTGGCGGGGGGAGATGGCATGCATTGCCTCGCCGTGTTGACCTATAAGTGGCTATAAGCCCTTGCACTTTCCCCTATTGATAAGACACCTGGGGATACCACGAACGTCTCATCATATCGCTATTGTTAAACAAATAGCTTGAATATTGGTAGGAGATTGAGGAAGATTGTTGACATTTAAAGGGGGGCAATAATCTTCCTTTACTGACCCGAACAGATTTCATCCGCCTTTGACAGCCTCTAGCTAGCCTTTCAGCTTGACAATCCCAGTAGACTAAAACGGACGTAATGTCACTCCTTTGTCCCTATTAGCGTCGCAGTGACTTCCCCCACCCATTTCACCCACCTCTTCCCATCCCTTCCCCACGCGGCACGAGTGCTTGCACAACATTGTCCAAACCAACTGACCGCTGACGTCAGCACTGGACTTTGATTTTCATTGGCTAAGTGGGCGAGCCCCCTTCCTTAGTCCCGCCTCTCTGACGACATACTTTAATACTTTGTTAAGTCCCTACTTAAATTACGTGTTAAAAAAAAATATCAAGAATAGAAAAAATACACAGCACAGTATTCACTTCTATTCCTTCAAAATAAAAAACAACAACAAAGAACTGCACAGCAACACAAAAATGGGGTTTTCCCAAATTCAACGGTTAAGAATTAAACACTTTGACTGAAAGTAATGTGAAGGGAAATAACTTTAAATAATGTGTTAAGTCACTTTCTTAAAATTAATATACTATACAATTTATATATTACTAGCATATCTGTGCACGGTTTTCCGAACCGGCTAAAATTAATTTTCAAATATCCTTTAACTACACATGCAGTTACAATGAGAACAATAGTCTTAATAAAGTTGATCCTGGCAATTTAAATATTGCCAACACGAATTTAATGTGAATGAAGTTTTGTCACTGGCTAATGAAATATTACCCGCTACAAAGTTAATTTAGACATGAATGAAACTGTGTCTTTTCATTGATAAAAATCCATTTACAAAGTTAGATGATGTCAATAAAACATAAATTAATTTTTTTCCTTCCAATGATACAAATCTATGCGCAAAGTTTGTGGACGTCAACTTAAACATGAATGAATAATTTAAAGAAATGTTTTCTCTTCAATGAAATAAAATCGCACTATTACTATTATCTGGAAAACCTCAGAGGTTGTGTCCGTACCAAAGAACGGAAAAGTCTTTTGCAACAATGACCTTCGTCCTGTCGCTTTAACATCTATTATCATGAAATGTTTTGAGAAAATTGTTCTCAGACGTATACTAAAAGAGGTGCACACAAGCCTTGATCCCCACCAATTTGCCTACAAAAAAGGCAGAAGCGCTGAGGATGCTATATTATTAATGTTAGATAGACTGTACCATCATTAAGGTACACAATACGTTAATTGTTAATAATGCAAATAGCAAAGATAATTGTGTAATCAATTTAAAGTTTGTGTTTTTATTTTCAGAACATCAATCTGTGGACAAACCAATATCTCCTTATAGCTATATGGGCATTGGAGTTGGACTTACACTCAGTGCTGTAGGAGTACTAGCAGTCATTATATTCATTGTATGTTGTATTTGGCGTAGACGTTTGGCTGCAATCAAGCGAAAAGAAACTAAAGCATATATTCATAACAGGCCTGGTGAGTCCATCAATGAAATACATAGCTATGAACAGCACAAGCTATCAGATATTGCAGAAGATGTACAATTCGTAACAACTAAAGACTATGAAGAAAAACAAGAAAAACCAAATGAAGTAAAAGAAAACTTTGAGGAAAATAAAATTGTATAGAAAAACACTTATTTGGACAGATTCCAGTTGTTATTTTATGCTATACGTTTCCAAAGATATTGTTTAGGCCTAGTGGTTTTTACATAATATAGACTTACATATTTAACAAAGTTTAAAATGTATCTTGATGAAACTAAAAATATAATTTTTGTTTTATCATAAGTATTTATTATATGTTTACTCCAGTTAAATTACAATTGAACATTTTACCCACATTTTTACAGCTAATCTTCAATTATTTCGTTTTTATGTGTATACTATCAATAGAATGAATTAAAACATTGGCTCATGTAACAATTTCATAATGTATTTAGTGTGAATCAACCTAGATCCTACATAACCGTCGACCATGTAAACTGTTTCCCATTCTCCTGTAGACCTTGCATGTTTCTCTACTTATAATTGCATTTCTGAGATACATTGACGTCCACTGCATCTTTTTTTTAGCACCTACAATTTTGCCCTGCAGGATTGACTCATCAAGTCGATGTGATATGTTGATATGACAATACGATTACAGTTTTCCTTCTAAACTGTTGTCAGGGGCGGTCGTAGTGCCCGAATACTTGACAAAAGCTGCTTTGTATTTATTCATTGTTGATGCATTATCTGTAGTAGATGCCAAGAACGTGAACTTGATATGCAGAGTGTGTATACTTTTCCCCAGATTTTGCAGTTAAGTTCTATGACTCACGGGCATTCAGAAATATGGAGAGAACTAGAGAAAATATTAGCTATATTCCGGAACTGAGTGTTATGGTCTAGTCATTCCATATATAAGTTAACTATTGGTTCTCAGAAAAAAAATGGTTCAGAGGCAAGTAAAGCAACAATCAAAATGTACCGTGATTACTAGGGCGATGCATTTTTGTTAATGTCACAATGTGTATTCTGTATGTCGAGTAACAGATAAAGGAAGTTTAACAATAATTGGCAGCATTGATGCCTTTTAAAGAGAAATGTATTTATTCTACGCGTACTTCTTTGGTTTGATATTATCTTTTCGTGTAGTAACCCCCCCCCACACACTTTTTAAATATATTTATCTCAATCCTATCAATCAAAGAGTTTAATGATATAAAATAAAGCAATAGAAATTGTAAATCAAGTCCCTGTCTTTTGTCTTATTAGAGAATGTATTTCACTTTTAGTTTGAGTATCGTTTTAGTTAGAATCTGAAATATATAAACTGAGAGAGGCTAGTCAGACCTCCAATGTATGCACCTGTTTTATGCATATTTTACCACTTGCATGTATATTTTATATTTGTATATTTTTTGCTTAACAAATGTATTTACTCATAACATAAGATAGTATTAATGAAATCAAGTTATCTGAATAAAAGTCAAAATTGTACATTACACCAGTATTTCCATTGAATTCTAAAATCAATGTATGTTGTGCTGTATGTAATTGAAGATATAGATTATCTTTGTTAGGGCCATCGAAAGAAAACAAATAATTAAACATACAAGTGTTTGACGTCTATTGAATCTTATCACTCTAAATGAGAAAACTCTTTTAGACACAATTGTTGATGGATACAGTCGAGCTGAATTCATGTTCCCATAATGTGACAATTGAATATCATCCACCAGCCTATGCAACCAAGAATGTGACACAATTAAACCACGTTACGGAACTAAACATCCACATCTCTTTGTCACACACAGGATTACGTCCAGATGTAGTGACAAAATATACATTGTCTACTGAATCCCATCACTATAAATAGTGTGATGTGAAAGGTCAATATTAGATACCTCCTTTTCGCCTTTCCCCTCCCCTTGTTAACTGTTAGTCACATTGGTTGGTGACTCTGCATGGTCCTGGTCATTTATTTAGGCTTGAGTGATCAAGGACGCAATGAGGAGTGGGTGTTTTTATCCATGTGTTGTAATAGTTTACAGAGAGGAGTTTAAAAGAGGAACAGAAATACTGTGTTTGAATACTACTTGTTTATTAAAACTCCGTATTGTGTTCTTTTTTTATAGTCTATGTCTCTTTCATATCACACTAAAGTTGTTATTAATTGTTCCAGATGTCGTTAATTAACCATGATGAAAGTTGTAGGCTAGAAAATTCTACATTCATAAAGGTAAAATAAAATTATTTAAGAGAAAGAAAAGACCATTGACAGCGAGACGTAATAATGGGAAAACCCATTTAGACACAACTTGCCAACAATAGTTCATTGATAAAGTTATATCAACCCAGAATCCCCATATGTGACATTGGAATATCATCCACCGGACTATGCAGCCAACAACGTGACATAATTAGACCACGTTACGGAACAAAACATCCACAACTTTATCACACATAGGATTACGTCCAGGTGAAGTAACAACTAAATAATCAAATTGTCACCTCGTATTGGAATATAGACAATTCACCTCGTCACAAGCACAATAGTTGTTACTTTCTCCAACTTGTTTAGTTTTTTTGCTTTGTACAACAACCCATTTATATACACAATAAAGTAAAACTAATTACAGTTCAATACTATATACAGTTGTGTGTGTGTTGATTAAAAAATCAGATATAGGTCAATATATTTTTGTTTATTCAAACCGCAATGAAATTCTAGATTGTCTTTTCTAAATGTTGCACCTTCAATCAGTGTACGAATTGACCAACCGGACAGAAAGTTGACCTTTTAAGACTTCACAGTTATTTGCGTGCCTTCTCGCACATTTGACCACCAGGAGGTGTGTTTCTAAGCAAGGTCCTCACACGATGTACGGTCGATGTGCGCTTTAATCGTGTCTTTTGAATCAAATAACAAATGTATTAAGTATCGATGTGTTATGGTTAGATGTCTGTTGGGCTGGTGGGGACAAAAGTGTTTCAAACGATGTGATAAGAAATACTATAAAACTTGCAATCACACATCATAGACCTGTGACTTTGGATGTCAAGCATTTTTGTATCCACCAAATTGTACAAACGGTAAAAAAAAATTCTACAAACGTAGGTTCATAAAGTATTTTTATTCCTAGCCGTTAAATATGGTGTTACATTAATGCATAAGATTCCCCCCTGACCTACATTCATTTCAAACTATCCTAGATTGCAGGGTGAAACGAAAACTTGTTTTTGTAACCTAATTAGATCCTTTCTTCCTTTATTGTTGACAAAACACTTACCCCCTTTTCAACTAGGGTGGTCAAATTACATTGCACCCATCTTCGGGTTCGTGACACTGAATCTTAATCGTAATTAATCCCGATCTTCCCCCCCCCCCTCACACATTTTCCCCCAATTATACAATAATCCCTCTCTTTCTTTACAACATCTTCGCTTGGATAAAAAACTCATACACATTTACATTTGAATAGATGCTTTAAATGATAATGTCTCTAATGGCGGCTTAATGGAATGATTGTTATACTGTTAACATTTATTCAACAAAAACTGTAAACAGAATAAATTAATAATATTTCTTCCCAGAGAGGCATTCGGGCATGGAATGTGTTGTCACGAAAAAAAGTAACTTAACATCATGTAAAACATTAATAAAGATGCAAGACTAGAATCGCATCACGGATGAGCGTAGGACGCAATAATCTTTTTTATAGAAGGACCGTCTGTATGCCTAATATTTAAGTTAAGATAACAACTTGACACTATATAGGCCTACAGTTATAACGCTAAAATCAAATCTGTGGTATGTACTCTAAATATACATTTGTAAAAATGTACTTAATACTAAAAGTGAACTTCTAATTCAAATTTTACATTAAACCAACTCTAAGTATACATCTTAATACCCAAATAACCCAAGTCTGTACACTAATTAAAAAGTTGCAATTACGTGCCATTCAGATATTACCTAAGCAAAACAAAAAATAATCAACTGTTTATACTCTTTTTCTATCTTGCACCCTACCCCCGCATATATTGCACTGTGTAAAATTTTAGTTTATCAGGATAAATGTACTCTATATTTTGCAGAATAATTATTTTTATTATTCTTGTGTAAGGCTCATTGCTATGTTCAATGTTTGTGACTTTTATATAAACGAAGGTGAGAATAATATTTTATTGATTTATAGTTATGTGTATCGACATACTTAGTTACATATATATAAATGTTAGGGACATAATCAAAGACATCTAATGCAGTTTATAAAGGGGAGATAATCGTGAAATAACTTAGCCCGAATCGGTTTTGCACTAAATTCATGGCTTTATTTCATCTCTTGTGGCTGGACAATAAGTCAAGATGTATTATTAGCTTTATTTCATGTTCAATGTATTTTTAATTCGTATTTGTGCATATATGCAAGCATGTATCACATGCCGACTATAAACTTATAAGAAACTTATAAGATATTTTTGCTTATTTGCATTCTGTCGTTCGACTAATGTACCAGTTGTTCTCTATGAGCTTGTTGGTGTTTATAAATATTTTTCAGGACGTTTATAATATAAACTTAATGTTAAGAGTCTAATTTGTACAGAGCACCCACGTCATCATACCCAACAGTGTATATTATTATTGCATAACACAATGAAAGAATAATTGAACTGAATATATATGGGAGAGGTGGATAATTCGTACCCCTAGGGGAAAAACATTTACAATAATAAAACTAAATGTAGAAAAAAGTTTATTTTAAAGACCAAGTGAAGAGGTTTTTCTCAAAGGAACGAGATTTGGAATAGCCTCATACGGCAGTGACGTATCACAAGGGAAATAAATAAATAAAAATAGACGCTATAAATCTATATTTAACCATTTTGTTAAAAATAAGAACCGGGAAAAGATTCAAAACATGTGGCAATAGATTCAAAACACGTGACAATATTAATTTTTCCTAGTCGGAATCCTTTATGTTACGTCACTTTCCTATATTGCCGGAAATAAAAACCTCTCAAATGGCTACGAGATTTGGAGTAATCATCCGAAAAACACACACATTTAAGTGCAAATATTGAACTAATTACTTAAAATGTATCTTTGATATTTTGTATAAATGTTTTTTTTAACATTCAGATACTGAATACACTATTTACTATCAAAATCAAATGTTAACTCAATTTTGATAAAAAAGCTCTTCACTTGGTCTTTAACGTTAAAAAATACATTGGAAACAAAATATTGAAAATACATTATTTCAAGGTGTTATAATGAAAACAAAGAGCACAATTAAAAAAAAATAAAAAAAGACAAGGTGGTACTAATTGCCCTCACCAGCGTTCAATTCGTACCACTAGGGAGGGTAATAAGTACCAAAAGAAATGATGAAAACATATTAATATTGTTTGTAAGGTTGACATATATAAGTTGAAGTATCTCTATATATATCTCATTTGTATTTAATAATTAATTCACAAGTATAATTATCCAGTGACCCACTTAGGGAGGCTTATTCAGAGCATGCAAGGTGTCCCTATGCTCCACATATTAAACATTATATTATCATGTATTCCTAGATGTTCTCACCGTACCAGTACCCGGTACCATTGCAGACCTTTATTTTTGGCCTCTGGACCTTTTGTCTTTTTTTTTTCTGCACTAATGTTAACGTAATTAGTACCGGTACGTATTACCCTCTATAGCGAGGTACGATTTAGCCGACTCAGACTTAGCCCTGTTTATTGCTTCAGTGTTTTATCGTCAATAGAAAACAGATCTAAATGTATTTATTAATGAAGTAGACTGGATAGTCAGCACACTCCACAAATATAGATCGGCTAACACTTGACTTAGGAATGGGCAGATCTCTCAGTATTAAAACAGTTTGTAAACCACGGCGCCAATTGCATCTATCAGTTCTGGATAAATGCCTTGCCTGATTAGATTATTTTGTTTTCACGATTTTTGGGCGACAATCAAAATGTGGCTAAATTATGCTGGCCGATACTTTTATATAAAGTAGTATTAACTGTTTTTTGGGGCATTAAGAGAAGAGGGCACAACAGAAACATTACATTGTAGCAGTTCGCCATCGCACTTGGACCATAGCATATAATTATGTTACGTAAGTGAAGAGGAAAACACAACTATCCTTCCTGGCATTAATGGCAATTGAAAAGGACATGATGCAATAATAACATTTCAGGAAGTCAGTTGTGATTTGGCAGGAGCACTGAGTTAAAACATAAAATTATGTTCGTCAGCTCAAGGGCTCAATGTACACTTTTCAAGTTACGCACATTCTAAAATATGTTTCGTCTATTTCTGTTAAAAGATTAAATGTAGACTATGTCTTTACTACAGTAATTTTTTAAATTTCGTAAACACTTCAATAGTTCTCAAGTTACTTTGACTACTTATCTTATCATATATATTACAGAAGCTCTTTCTATAAAGAAGATTATTGCATCCTAGTCGCATACAAATTTTCATAGTATTCGTGTACAACTTGTTTAGCATGCCAAATTCATTCAGTACTAGAGGTCGACCGAAATTTGGTTTCGGCTTCAATTTTATGCACCGAAAGTAGGCAAAATACATCTTTTGGCCTGGTTTCGGTTTCTGCCGAAGCCAATAGGTAAGCTTTCGGTTTGCTTTTGGTTTCACCCCCAAAAATAGTTTACTTAAATAATTTGCCTATAAACTAGTTAATATTAACACAAAAATATGCAGTCTTTTGAAACCTTTTTGTTTTGCAAGTTCGGTTTATCTTTCGGTTTTGGCAAAAGGTGTAGTTCGACAATTGGTTTTGGCTTCGGTTTCGGCCGTTTTTTGGTTTTGGTCGGCCTCTATAATCAGTACCTTACTTCTTTTAAACATCCGACTATATAAGTTGAAAACTTACATGTGGGTTGTATTATAGAGTCAGCAATAATGATCATGATGAGTATGTGCAAGTAAAAACACTTTAAACTCACATAAAACAGGAAGCTAAATAGATGCAAAAAATGAGTAGACTTTGAGGCTCAAGTAGCTCTTAAAAAGCTAAATATAGCTTTCCCATTCCTTCCTTTGTCAATGAAAAGTCACAGACTACAATTTGTACCATAATATACCAATGCATGTAAGTAAAGTAAAGTACCTGTCGGACGATATGGACATATAGGGCCGATGAAGCAGCGCTGTTCAACAGTTTCAGTGGCCACGGCATACTAAGGGATGTGTAGCGAGCACAATGATCAGCCGTCTTTACTTTATTCCAACTAATGTCAGGTGCCCATTAGAGCTGGATAGACTCAAGAAAAAAATCCTAGCCTTTACCAGGACTCGAACCCAGAGCCTTCGGTAGGCCAGTCTAACGCGCTGCCACTCGCCACCTTGCGCGACACAAACCATTTCAAAAATATACTTATCTTCAATTTTCTATAATTAAAACTTGAAGGAAGATATATTATATAATATGCATATTAAATACTATATAATGTATATGTTATATATAATATATCATGTGTAATGTTCATTTTATTGCTAATAGAAGTCTGGAGAGTCAACCATCTGAAAGTGAGTCCAAAGTATGCGATTTAAACCCTAAATATATTCTTAAATCACTACCCATTAAAGGAACAAGTAAAAAAGGAAGTGAATTACTATAAATTACAATCAATATATTGGCTTCTTTTTGAGGCTGTCTTCTTCTTTTCAGAGATTCTGAATGGTATGTTATTTCTTTGTTTACATTATGACATTATACGATCAAATATATTATTATGATAAATATTTTTATTTTAGACATATGTATATAATAAATGTATAAATATGCATGTTAAAAAACAACTTCGTATTATGTACTTTCAATAAATAGGCTATACATAGACATTACTAATTTATTTTTTACGGTCGCTGACTAATAATCCGTTACTAGGAACCCAACCGATAAGCATAAGGACTTAAACACTTTTCTTATCCCGTATGCGATAACAAATGCATGTATATACTCTTTCTTCCCGTGTAGCATCTGGGCATGGCATGGAAAACCAGTAACTTAACATCATTTAAAACACTAATAGAAATGCAGCACTAAACTCGAACCATGAAAGCGCGAACGATGCAATAATCTTTTTTTTTATAGAAGGTGCGTCTGTAATATACAAGATAGGATACGAAAACAATATTTGTGTCTTTTTTTAGTATTGACTGGAAGCACGGTGACCGATCGGCAGCCCGTTCGACTGGCGTTCCGAAGGTTCTGCGTACGAATCCTGGTGAAGGCTAGGATTTGTTCCTGTCTACCCAGCTGTGATGGATATCTGATATTAGGCCTAGTTCGGGTAAAGTAAAGGCTGCTGGGCATTGTGCACGATATTAGGCCTAATTCGGGTAAAGTAAAGGCTGCTGGGCATTGTGCACACATCACTTAGTAAGGCCTGGCTACAAGAACCGTTGAACGCTGCTTCACCAGCTCTATGATCAATTTGGCCAGAATGGTACTTTACTTACTTACTTACTTATGTAATGATTGACATTTGTTTTGATTGTCTTGGGTAGTAGGCCCTAGTGATATTTATGTGCTGCGAAAGGAGATTACCATTTAATATAAATCTAATGTTATGGGTTTGCATTCCCTTGAAGGATTTAACAAACGTAGATAGGCAACTTTTGCTGTTTTCTTTTATCTGATATAAACATTTGAATCATTATAAAATGAAAAAGTATATTGTGCAGTCATTTACAACAGCGTTTAATGTCATTGTCTTTATAAATATGTGTTAATGTCCAGCCATTACTTTATAAACACAAGTGTAATGCTTAACATCCTGAATCTTATCAAGCATATTTGAGTGTATCATATTTACTTCTTCACCATCATAACAGCCTGAGTTATGTGTCATTGAGCTTGTCTGCGTTGACTTAGTGCTGATGTGTATAATTAGTTAAGCTACTAAGCTCATGAATGTCTGTGTTTGCAGCATTCAGTTGTCTCTTTCTGAAAGTGTATAAGTGTTTGATTTGAAATTATGTGTGGGCATGAGCTTGAAATTATGTGTGGGCATGAGCTTGAAATTATGTGTGGGCATGAGCTTGAAATTATAATGGCATAGAGGCCGTCCATAAATGTCGTCACACTATTTTGGTAATTATTAAACTTCTTCTCCATATTGTCAAAAGGTTCACACCCCTTTTTAATATAACTTCATAAAGCTCTGCACCAACCCATCCCTCCCTAAATAATTACCTCCCTGTTTCCAATTTTTAAAAAATAGCATGGTTCAGTGTACGTATAAATGTCATTGTTATATATAACTATTACGAAATTAAATATAATTACTTTGGTGAAAGATCTTTAAGAACAAATTTCATTGAAAGTTATATTTTTGTTTAAAGACCACCCTTGCTTTAAAACAACTCTCTTCCAACTTGTCATACATCGTCACAAACGCTTGTTGTTTCCTTCTCCCTCTCTGTGCATGACATCTTTTATGAACGACCCTTTAAATAGTCATTTTTTTATGTTAGTGTTTGTTAGGCCATCGTATTGAAGTAGCTGTCACGATGTATGCCGGGCGGGACACCAACTCGTCACAATGTTGACACTTCTAGGGGTGCGGGGTGGTGGTTGAGTGGGGTTAATGGTGGCTGGTTGTCGTGGGGTATGAGTTACCGATGCATCAATCGTCCTGGAACAATGGTTACGTTTCTCCTGGCTCGTTAAGAAGATGTTACAACGTTCACAAACAGACAATTCTAAGATAAGCAAGCAAATCGCTGGTTACAGTTCAGGTGTTTATTTACGATCAAAATATCCAATGATGAGATACACATATGAATTTGTACAGTAATGCTGACACTAGTATATGCTAGTGTTATGGAATCCAGCGTTAGGTTACACAACTTATACTGGTGAAAAATACGAGTACTGGCTAGACCTCTATATATATATCTAACATGTGGGCGATATACTACTTGAAATATATATGAATTTGCCCTGAAATGTCTAACATTAGTATATGGTGATGTTATGGAATCCAACTTTAGGTTACACAACTATACTAACGAAAATTACTATTACTGGCTAACTATCTACAAGTCCAAGTGTACAGGTTGGGAGTTAAGCTAAGACGATGCGTTTAGCCCGATGAGCTGGCCAGAACTGATTAAGATTTAGTTGAGCGGGCTTTTCGTGAACATTAGTCACGTGAAAGCTCCTCTGTTTGATTGGGTGATTACATTACTTTAGATTTACAGATAATTCCCATTGGTCCTTTTGAACATATATTTACATAAAGGTAGATGTATTGGAGCGAGAATGGAATGGGTTTAAGTGAACAATTACACCGCCAACACCCGGGGAGGGGTGGGGTGTAGATGAAATAATTACTACCGCCCGCAACTCAGTGGGGATGGACAAGGGAGACGGGGGGGTCGAAGTGGGTAGGGTTAGTGGCTGCGAGGGGCGGTGAGGGGGGGGTCTATTGGGGGGGGGGGTTCCGTGTAATGCTACATACAACATGTTAAAATAACAACATGAATGAATATTTACTATGCAAGCACATTAAAATACAGCATGAATAAATAGTTGGAAATATAATAAAAAATATATACATTAAGGTATTCACAACATGCACACTTCATTCATTCACGGTTCAGTACCAATTTTGGTCGTATTTAATTAGTAAACTCTGAATTGGGACTAAAAGAGTGTAGTGAAAGGTTGAGAACTAGGTGAGGAAGAGTGGGGTGGGGTGTTTCAATTGCGTAAGAGAGGGAGAAGATAATAGCTTTAGACTACTCTCATCTACTCCCTAACCTAAACTTAAGCTAATCTATGGTTCTAGTTCTACACTACTTCCTACCCTATAATCTATCTATGTGTGCTAAGAGTCAGAGTTACTTGCAAAACTGTGACAGTAGCCTTGTTTTATTATAGTGAGTATCGTGACTTAAATGGCAACAGGGGTTTACTGACGTTCTTCTTTCACGTCAAAATTGTACAAAATTTGATGTAAATGCACAGAAGGGAGGAAAGACAAAATGTTGCAAATATGTGTTCATCTCTTTCTTATAATAACTTTAGTGTGTCCAATTATTTACTCACAGAATAAGTATTTTCATTTTTAAATCTTAATATTATATTTATATAATGACTTTTACAATAAATGGTTAATGCATTACATTTCAATAAAACATCTATTATTCGACACAAACTTGAGGAAAGAAATGCAAATTTGTAAGTTGTAATAATTCATACATTATTTAATATTTACAACATAGTAACAATCTATGACAATTAGCGAATTCCTCCCTTTAACGTGTGTACGTATAGTCTAGTTCTTTGAAACCAACAAACACAACGCTGCTAGAGAAAAAATAGAAAAAAATATTGTAGATCTAGAAAATGTATTTTGAAAATCTTCCTTGTACTACATAGGCATCACATACGACGAGGATTAAGTGCTATTACAAAGTACTTATCCACAGAGGTGCCATTCAGAATTAAAACAAATTATGGCAATAAAACAAAGAATTGCGTTGGATTTCTTGATATCAACCGATTTATAATGAATTTCGAATCCAAAAAAAAAATAACCTTAAAATGTTTGTTTTAATGTACATTATAAATTTAACTTCAGTAGGAAAAAGACATATAGAGCAATTGCAATCACGTGACAAAAAGCACGTGCTGTTTGCAGGGCCCTCGAGAGAAAAAAAAAGATGCCGGTACGAGATATTTTCTGGACTAGGTTTAGTGATTTAACTATTGGTATTATTACTATTGTCAGTTGTAAATATTCGCCAGTAATGTATGTTGTGTAGTCAATTTTAAGGTTAGATCTTGCTGTGGCAATACAGTTGACACATACATTTTTTTTTGTACAGGCTCTTCCCAAAATACATTTTGTTAAACGACGTAAAAAAATGTGTTTTACATTTTCAATACATTTGTCTAAAATTATGATACCTTCAACTTCCCCTCTTGGCTACCGCACAGGAGATCATTAAAGTGTAAAAGTATCGACTAACTAGCTTTGACAGCCGTACTAGTAGGCCTATTATGCAGCGACATAGAGTATTTAGGCCTAGCAGGCTACTAAGCTAACAGGGAGAACTGTAAGCCTGTAAGGCTCATAGGTCTACATTTTTAAGCGTCTCTTGAGAAAAATAATATAAAAGAGATCCTAATACTATTGAAAATAATTAGGCCCTATATTACATATAGAGGCTTCTGTGCATATTTAACAAATTGTTCAAGTACACATTAAAAGATAACCAAAATTATAAGCCCTCAGCGCCACGTGAGATCGTAGGAGGTTTTCGGGCATCTCTTCTTAGCTTAAAAAAAGCAATTTCAAAAAAACACTTGCGTAATTGCCAATTAAAATTAAAATTACAATATTCATGGACCCCTAAACTCTTATGGGCTCCGGTACAGCGTACCGGCTGTTACCCCCTCTCGTGGGGCCTGGCTGTTTGTCTACTTTGTCTGGTGGTGATAAATGGCAGCCGTATTATTATAGGCTTAAAAGAAAGTTTTCTTTTTTAATATCATCATTTCAACAATATGGCGTTAAAATATATAAAACACTGTCATGCGATGCAAATTAACATTCAAAGCTTAAATTTAAATCATTTAAAATCAATGGAGTAGGTTCCGTAAATGCATAATATTTAATTGAAGATGTCTATTGTCGAAAGTTAGCTTAACTTACTATCTAAAAGTAAAGCATAAGGCAGGCTATACAATGTTTCACAAGAGCTATCGAAAAACTATAAAAGCATTAAATCTTGTTTACTTCGTGGAAAGACTACTACGGACTAGTAATACTCTTAATATCAAGATGTATGCAAACAAATTCCTTATATTTTGGGTGTAAAATACACATCGTAGAGAACAGTGTTGTTCAATATTTCCACCATCATGGCCGCTATTTACATAATTACCTCACCAAGAAACCGAAGCCTCGCCTATTGCAAATGCTATGTAAAATGCAATACTATAGAGTAAGTCTACATATATATACATTATGATTCCGTACAGGATGTAAATATGTATAACTGTACTAACCAGAACCTCATTGTGTCGAACTGCTTTTCTCTTTAGTCGTAATCTCGTCAGTAAAATTTATTTGATACATTAAAGGTTTGCTTCTATTTTCTGTCTTTTTTAGTACGGTATGGTAACATTTTTACTCCCTTTCTATTAACTCGTACTGTCTGCTTGTCTGCTTGCTTTGTTGCTTGCTTGGAAAACTTTGCATCAATTATTCGACCGCTTCTCGTCGTCCAATGGAGCTGAAACTTGGGCAGCATAATTGTCCAGACTAACAATACATTATATCGAATTTTCAGCATCATAGCTTTTGGAATAGTCACTAATACCTTCGACCAATTTGCGAATCGAAGAAAAAAAAACATGGCTGCCTCTACCGGAAGAGACAGAAGTAAATAAACTTTTCGGATATGTTCGTTTTTACGAAATAAATAGAATGAAAACTACACAATTTAGCCGAAACAAAGTGGGTTATCTTTTTATGGTTTTTGCGGGCCAAACTAGAAAAAAAAAAGATGCGCAAATTTTTAGTGTGGAAATTCATAAAATATGACATCACTTATATTTATTTTAATCTATCAAAATATAAATTAAATATAAACTTAGTTTACAAAGAAAGGGAGTATAATAAAAACTTTGTTTTATGGGTTAGTTTTTTTTTACACTATCTCTCTCCGCATTGTATTATTTAATACTCATTGTGAACTATTGCTAGTTAAAGATAATACATGTATATATGTCAGTAACTAAAACTTTGGTTAATCGTCTGCTGAGTTAAGGTTTTTAAGTTTTAACTTCATGAAGTCCAAGGGTGGCTGACTCTAAAAACATTCAGTATTAATGAATGATGAAAATGATATAACTTCTTTATATGGCTGCGCATTACAATTTCCTAAATCAAATAATATGCTTATTCATCTCTGTGTTTGTGTTGACTAAATAAATATTGATGTAAGTAGAAATAAGATTGTTTCTTAATGATTTCAAGTTTGCATATACTGACGCGCAAGTTGCTAGAAGATTATCTGAACGATAATGAAACTAAAATAAAATGTTAAGATGCCCATAGCTGCACGCTACAAATAATATAAAATAATATGGGCACTAACACCTATCCATAATGCGAATTACTGAAACTGTAATAGCATAGGGTAAGCGTGAATCAAATGAGTATTACAGTAGCTTATGTCGAATGAAAGGTTATTCTCGTTTAGGTTATGTAAAGGAAGTTTATAAAATGTATTCATTTACTGTAAATGTTATAATTTGTTATAAAGCTTTTTAATATGGATTTCTATATGACAGTCATCGTTTTGGGATTACTTCTAATGTTATCACACAGACACATGTAGTGGCCTGGACTATTTGACTACGTCATACCGGCGTCAGACATGATTTTAACAAGCCTCTTTAGTGTGTCATCTTTAATACTTGTGTAGCATAGTAACCGTGTGAGTGATATACCATTGAGTGTATGTTTGTTTTCAAGAGCTTTAATAAAAAAAAACATGTACATCTCACGCAAGCGGGGCGTGATTAAGTGAGTAACATTGCACGAACATTTCTGAAAGTGCATTCATGTTTCAAAGTTTATATGTTCGTATGTTAGTATATGTGCTTTCGTTTAGAAGAAAGTAATTTGGAAGTTTGAATGTCTTCGTCTTTCGGGATGACATCTCATTGAAATTGCGAATGCATCAACACTTATGTGTAACGTATTATAAATATGACAAACTGGCTTTTTTGGTTTAAATGTGCGAAAAAAGAGGCAATAAAAAATGTTGCAAATAATAGTGTATTCAATGGTCATCATTCCTTTAATGTGTCCTATTATTTACAGTCAGAGTAAGTACATTTCAAATATGTTTTATTTGTGTTTATTATTAGGCTACAACTCATGAGATCATTGAAAAATAAATCAAAATCTAATGTTCGAAAATATTTCTCTTAAAAATATTAAAGTTAAGTATTTTAACATATTGTAAGTATAAAATACCCAGTGGGCACAAAACGACGTATGGACGAGGAAAAAACATGGTTTCAAGTTTTTTCGCGATTTTCACGTTTTTCTGGGATATAAGGTATAAGGGATTTTTTTAAATAAGATAAGCCATTACAACAATGTTAAATGTTAATGTTCTTGAATGAAATTTTGATCACAATACCAAGAACAGAAAGTTATCGGTTTTCGCCAGACAACTGTCGCAGAACTATCAAAAAAATCCAAAACAAACAAAAAACAATGCAATTATTTTTATTTCAATTGATATAAGTCTAATAATGTTAGTTCTAGACACTCTAAATGGCACAGAACAAAGTATTGTATAGATTATAATTATATCGTTTCATGCTAAAATAAAAAGGGTAATAGAGTTACAGATACTATTGTTAGAATGGGGACTCACCTTTTTATTCTAAGGACCCTAAGTATCAATGTACTTTCATTGGTCACGGCTCTTTTTGGTCTTTCAGCACTATTACCAGGTTGAGAATCAATGAAATCCGAGACGAAATTTCAGGAAAGCTATAGTCTACAATAAATGAAAACGAAATTCGATGAAAATTCGAGCAAAAGAAAACTAAAACTTCATTGTAATATACTTTAAACACATTTTGTGTTATCGACTTTATGGTATTGAATTTAATATAAAGTGGCGGTACTTTGCCATCGCTGCCTTTATAACAACAAGATGCCGTACTATCTCAAGGAACTAATTAAACCATATGTTCCGCAAAGAACACTTCGTTATGCCGACTCCTAGCTTCTGGAATTACCCCGTTTATCTCTGAAGACCGTTGGCCTTATTGCCTTGTCAATATCCAGTCCGAAGGTGTGGAATCTACTCCACATTCAACTGAGGCAAAAAAGCTCCATTGATACCTTCAAAAAGAACTTAAAAACACTCGTTATTTCAATATTTATCTTAGTTGACATGCTTTAGAGCCCTACTGTCTTACCTATATGTTAGGTCGTTTTAGTTGTTTGATTAGTTCTATGTTTGTAAGGTTTTGAATCATCATTTACATTTGTATCTCTTGGCCTATAGATTGTATCCGTGTTCTTAGTTGTATGTTAAATGTGCTTGGAACTTGCATTATGTTTGTTGGCAGCGCTATACAAATGTCATTATTATTGTTATTATGTCTTGGTCTTCAGCTATATAGTTGACTATTCGCAAAAAAAAAGCATGATCTCTTTTTATTTTTACACTACTATCGTGTATTTTTTTTTTTTAGTCTAAAACAGTGGTACGCAATCCATTAGTTCAGAAGTACGAAACAGGGGGCTCGCGGGTCAAAACACGGCCCACCTAGCCTCTTAATGTGGTCCTCACATAACTTCTAACTGTATTTCCTTTAAATTTCACTGTATTTAAAATGTTTATATATTCCACATGTGTAACTCAGCTTGTAGTATCAAATCTTTTTACAGGCCTAGTGATGAAAACTGATGCACAAATTTGAACTTGCATCAGCTTGAATGCCGATGTCATTAGCTAGTAGGGAAGTGAAAGATGCAAAAGACTAACACAAATTTTCTTCTAATAGTATAATCTTTCAACGGAAGCCAGAACCAATGATTAAAATAATGTATGATTCATACACATTTTTATTTCAATATAATAATAATAATAATGATGACATTTGTATAGCGCTGCCAACAAACATACTGTAAGTTCAGAGCGCATTTCACATAACAATTTAAAGAACATAGGTACATCCTATAGGCCAAGAGATAAAAACTAAATGATGATTCAAAACATTACAAACATAGAACAAATCAAACAACTAAAACAAAATAACTGACCTAACATATAGAAAGACAGTGGGGCTCTAAAGCATGTTAACTGAGATAAATATTGAAATAATGAGTTTTTAAGTTCTTCTTGAAGGAATCAATGGAGCGTGTTTGCCTGAGTTGAATGGGAAGAAGATTCCACACCTTCGGACAAGATACTGAGAAGGTTCTAAGGCCAATGGTCATCAGGGAGAAACGGGGCTCTTCCAGAAGCGATGAGTTGGCAGAACGAAGTGTTCTTTGAGGGACATATGGTGTTATTAGTTCCTTGAGATAGGACGGAAACTCGTTATTAAAAATGCACTGATGGCAAAATAGCGCCACTTTATACTCGATTCTGGCTTTCACGGGGAGCCAATGGAGCTGACGCAGGAGAACTGTCACAGAATCTCGCCTTGACTTACGCATGACTAGGCGAGCGGCACTGTTTTGTATTCGCTGTAATTTGGCGACCTTATCCTCGGGTATCCCGATAAGCATTGCAGTAGTCGAGGCGCGAGAGTATAAAGGCAGCGGCAAGTTTCTTTGCTGACTCAAGTGACTAATAGGGCCGTATCTGACCAAGTCTACGCATCTGTAAATAAAGGCTTCTGCATAGATTTCCAATGTGGGCATCAAAAGACAACTGTGAATCGAGGGTGACACCCAGGTTTCTTACGTTGTCTGAAAAGGGGATATGGCAGTTTAAGACCACCAATGATTCCAAGCCCTCGACTTTGGCGATTTTACTCAGAGTTCCAATTAGAATTGCCTCCGTCTTATCTTCATTCATCTTATGTCTGTTGTCCATCATCCAGGAGCAGACACTAGCAATAGCAAGACTGCGATTGGTTGCTATACGGGAGACTTCAGCGGGAACAGCAGAGTCATGCAACTGCGAATCATCAGCGTAGAAGTGGTATGAAATGTTAAAAGGCCTGATGACATCGCCAAGTCGATAAGTGTACAGTAAAAACAGTACTGGGCCCAGAACCGATCCCTGTGGTACTCCATATTGCATAGTCGAGTATGTTGAGGTAGATCCTCCAATGATGACACTTTGTGTGCGTTTAGTTAGGTAGGATTTAAACCAGCTGCCAACACATCCCGAGCAACCAACAGTAGTAGACAATCTATCAATAAGAATCTCATGGTCAGGCGTATCAAATGCAGCCGACAAATCGAGCATCGGTAAGATTGACACCTGATATTACCTAGTATTGTTATTATTCTCTGATCATGCTAAATTTTATAGCAGGGATAGAAGCGCTATAAAAAGTTACCAATATTATTTTTACATGGTCGTGAATAGTCACATTGAAATTATGTACTTCTTTCAGTTGTTGTTGGTTCAATATGATGTAAATAGTTTCAAAAATCTAGGAGCAATCATATTCGCAGACGGACGCTGTGAGTCAGAAATTTGAGCAGGGAATGGGACTGCTTGGGCGGCAATGGCTCGCCTAAACATAATCTGGACCAATAAAAGCATTGGTCTCCCAACAAAGCTCAGACATTACAGAGCCCTTGTCAGAACTATTGTTCTGTATGGATGTGAGACCTGGACGCTGCTATCTGCAACTGAAAAGAAGTGCAGGCTTTCGGAAATAAATGCATGAGGAAAATACTTCGAATCTCCTACGTAGAACTCAGGACTAATGCGTGTGTGTGGCCCTCAATTGCAGGCCCTCAAGAAAACATTATGGCAACAATCAAACGGCGCTAACCGACATGGTTCGGTCATGTATTGCGGCACAATACCCTGTCAAAAACAATCCTTCAGGGCACGGTAGAAGGTGGGCGTGGGAGAGGCCGTCAGCGTAGATGCTGGTTCAACCATGTAAAGTATTGGACATGGCTGCAGTTGACTCAACTATTGACAACCGCTCAAGATAGGCACAAGTGGTGAAAGCTGACTGCTGAGATGTCCATTCGCTTCCCCCCCCCCCCCACGACCACAACGGTCACGGGATTGATGATGATGACGATGATGATGATGATGATAATGATGATGATGAATAGTTAATGGCATATCACGGGAAAAAATAAGACTTCTGAAAGATTATTTAAATGGCTACTGTGACTGAATTTAAAATAAAAACGATCGCTGGAGTTAATTTCTACACTTCTTTCACCAAATGATATAGTTTCTAATGTTTAGACATTTTGTGATGTCGAAAAATGAAATTAATAAGAATGTGGAGAGAAATGTTACATATTGATTTGGATTTACGTCAGATGTCGTGTTAGAGTTGTCCTTTACGGAGTTTATTTGTCTCGTTAGTCGGCATGAAGTTGACAATAGTATATATATAACGGGACTGCTGCATTAAAAAAAACATATTATATTATCGTTTTTGCAGCATGCTTTTACAGTGTTGGAATGATGAACCGCCAAATACAATAATTTTCGGACCAAATCGGACAATGAAATTGAAAACGTACTTTTAAAACTTATTTTTTCAACAATATGGTAAATAGAAATGTATAGTTTTTGTATAAACTGTTTCCTACATACCGCTGTATTCATTTCTAATTCGTAGGTTTTGAATGATTGGAACTAAAATAAAGTTGTTGTTTTTAATCGAGGCCCTTAGATGACATTATGTCAAATGCCTGTGTAATAATAATAGTAATTCTTATATAACGCATATCCCTTTGAGGACAGTTCTATACGCTGTCTGCATTGTTATAATGTGCATTTCAAGTATGCCTACCATTAGAATCACTGACAATTCCTTTAACAAGGACGCAGGATGGCCATCAAGTTATTGAAGTGGACACTTTTGTGTTATCCTTAGCAGACATAGATTAAAACTAACTAGGTTGCTTTGCTGTTATGTTTTGTTTCTCACTGTTATGTTTATTTCAAGGATGTTAAATCAAATGTTACTTTTAACACACATAGACTCACAAAGTGTTCCTAGCACTTAATTGTTCTATCTTTGATTACTACATTGTTCAGCATTTATGTTTTGATATATTCTATATTTAGATTTAAACATCACAGTAGAATTTTTATTTTTTATTTTAACGTATTTTGCTTTAGAAAAATTATTAATGGTCGAACATATTGTCACATATTATTTTGACAGAGTTTAGCAAGTACTCTACAAAAGTAGAATTTGTTATTTGTTAGTATTACATTGAGAAAAAAAAAGACATAATTGGGTTATTATTTCTTGCCTCCTACTTTTTCTTTTCATGTTTAAATATTTTGTTCACTATGGAATCTTCAGGTAACCCATTCAAAGTCCGATAGCTATTGTTAGAAGAAAAACTTTTTACGTTTGAAATAACAAAATAATGTGCGTTTTTTTCTCTCTGTGCACGGAATGCACTATTATTTTCATAGTGGTATCCCATCTCCCCTCTAAATGATTTTATAGCCCTAAATATACACTATCATAGTTTTAACTGTCCAATATACTTTATAGTTTTGCAAAACAAATCATTAAAGACCAAGTGAAGAGGTTTTTCTCAAAGAAACGAGATTTGGAATAGCCTCATACGGAAGTGACGTTTGAGAAGGGAAATAAATATATAAAACTTGACGCTATAAATATATATTTAACCATTTTGTTAAAAATAAGAACTGGGAAAAGATTCAAAACATGTGGCAATAGTTTCAAAACACGTGACAATATTCATTTTTCCTAGTCGAAATCCCTTCTCTTACGTCACTTTCCTATATTGCCGGAAATAAAAACATCTCAAATGGCTACGAGATTTGGATTTTTCCTCCGAAAAATACACACATTTAAGTGCAAATATTAAACTAATTACTTAAAATTTATCTTTGATATTTATCTTTGATATTTTGTATAAATTATTCTTATTAACATTCAGATGCTATTTACTATCAAAATCAAATTTTAATGTTAACTCAATTTTGATAAAAAGCTCTTCACTTGGTCTTTAATGCACTGTTGTTGTTTTGATGTTGTTGTTTTATTCTTTTGTAAAGCTTATTGCTATATTCTAACTTAATAGTATACAAATAAACTTTAAATGTTTCACTGACTTTTATAGGTTGTGACAATGGTTGGTTTGGTCCAAAATGTCAATTTCAATGCAGATGTGACAATTGTTATCAAAATCAATCCTGTCAAGATAGATGTAAAAAAGGCTGGTTTGGATTCAAGTGTCAATATGGTAATATATTTTTTATATCTCTCTCTATTATTCTTTTTCTCCCTCTCTTCTCCTGTTTCTCTTAATCTCGTTTTTTTTGTCCCTATATCTCTTTCTAATGTATACTATCTTTCTGAATATATTATCTTATTATTTATAATATATTTTCTTTTTTACTTTGTTAATAATTATATTTAACCATTGTACAGTACTACCAGAAACATTTAGAATGCGATTAGAATGATAATATTTACTTTACAGTTGACCTCGTGGAAACTGCTACAATAAAAACAACCCCTTGGAAATACACTAGTAAATTTGTTGATGGTGATGATAGAACATGCTATAAATACACCGACCTCCAATCTGTGGAAGTCATTCTTGACCAAGTCTACCCTTTCACCTGGATGAGGTTACTTGTGGCGAATGAGAGTATGCTATCAACTTTTGTTTTTTAATTAATTAATAACATTCACAATTTAAAACATGCGACAAGAATAGGCACAGCCAAATACAGTCAAATTGCTACCATAGAGAACCTTATCAAATAATCACACAAAAAAACAACAACAGCAAATCTAAGTTAAAAACAATAGAAATCAACAATAAACATCACAATCATACTGCAGCAACAAACTGTTATATCCAACTGCAACAATCACCTGCATTAACAAATTGTTAAATCCAACTGCACAAAACAAACTGCAACAATCACCTGCATTAACAAATTGTTAAATCCAACTGCACAAAACAAACTGCAACAATCACCTGCATTAACAAATTGTTAAATCCAACTGCACAAAACAAACTGCAACAATCACCTGCATTAACGAATTGTTAAATCCAACTGCACAAAACAAACTGCAACAATCACCTGCATCAACAAATTGTTAAAATCCAACTGCACAAAACAAACTGCAACAATCACCTGCATCAACAAATTGTTAAACCCAACCGCACAATACAAACTTTATTTTTTCTGCTTCCGTATAATGGGTTTCCGGACAACTCATGTTTTCAAATGTTTAGTTTGTGATTAAGTTATTCCAGTTTATTTTTAGGATCAGTAGAAAGCCACAATAGTGTTTTCATAGTGTTTGCATACGTGGTTTATATTTAATTTTATACAGTCCAAAGAAATACTTACAATAATAAATACAATAATAAAAATAAATTCCCTTAAGCAATACAAGCAAAATATTTATATCAAATTAATGATACCCTTTTGTTCTAAAAAAAATGAACGATACAACTTGCTATAATAGCAATCACATAATAAAACATTAAAATCTCTGATTTAGCAAATAGTTAACGGTTTTTACGATCCGATTCTTACATTCCATAGAATAACATTTCTTTTACTTCTCATAGCTGTGCTTACTAAGATATTGGTGTCCTTCAAAAAGGGCAATACAAGTGTTACCTGTCAAAGTCTAAAAATGATTATAGTAGGCAGTCAAACCATTGATGTCAAATGTCGAGACTATCTCCCCATCAATTCAATTTTGCTGCAAGGAGATATTATTCAATTTTTGTGTTCAATTCACGTCAGTGGAGGTAATACATTACTTTTTCAAATACTTTGTGTAAATTTCAGTTGATTCATTGAAAGTGAAAACATAAATTATCAACATTTACCACATTAAGGTTAGACGCCTAATTAAAAAGAAAACAATATAAGAAAAAATATTTTACTTATTATTATTTTAAATTACCCTATCAGATATAGCTGTGTGTTTTATGAATAAAATTGTTTTTTTTTAAGTGTATACATCTCAGTTAAAATCTATGCAGTGATAAAAAAAAATCACATTTAACCACATTCTTCTTCTTTTTCTATTAGTTATTCGCTCTCTTGCAGTCAATGCAAGACAAACATATTTACATGTCTGTTTTAGTTGTTCAATACTGCTATATAGTGTGTTCGTAAAGGTAGGTTGAGGGGGGAGCAGAGTGTATCTGAGGTCGGTTAGCTCAGGGCATTCAAGCAGGAAGTGGTCTACAGTTTCTTGTGGGCAGGGGAAAGTCTGCAGTTAGATGGGTGAATTGGGTTTATTCTATTTAGGTGTGAGTTGAGTGCTTTATGTCCTGTTATTAACTGAAATATAGTGCATTGTTCTTTGCGGGGGATGAACTTTATTTTGTCTTGTTTGTTGGGCTGATTCATTTCTCTGTACATTTTTCTTCCAGTGGTTCCCTGAGCCCATTGATTTAGCCATTCCTCCTTAAAGTTGTTATTTAGTATGTTGCACACTGTGTTGTAGCTGACAGGTCTTTCACATTGGTCCATACTAGCTCCCTTTCTAGCCAGTCTGTCAGCTTTTTCGTTTTCTGGTATGCCAATATGTCCTGGGATCCATGGTAGAGTTATGTTGATGTTGTATGTGCTTATTAGGTAGTGTTCTAATAGTGTGATTTCTTTCAAGCTTGGTGAGGTTTCGCTTGCTACTGTTTGAAGTGCTGATTGAGAGTCAGTGAAGATGACTATATCTGCTGGGGCAAGATGTTTGTTGTTATATTTATGTTCTACTGTCTCAAGTGCAATAATCATGGCATCTACTTCTGCTTGTAAGTTTGTGCAATAGTTCCCACATGGTGCACTTATCTCAAGGCATTTTTTATCAGGGAAGATCAGGTAAGCGCCAAGCCCAGCATTTATTATGGCTTTAAAAGCTGAGCCATCTGTATAGATGTGGATGGCTGTATCTGTATAGCTTTCGATGGTTTCTCGTACACCTACTTTAAGTTCAAGCGGGTTAGATGTTTTGGTTAGGATTTTGTTAGGAATAACAATGCCAGAGAAATTTAACCACATAAAAATGTGCTTTTACAAAACTTTTTACCTGAAACTGAAGAAAGCATCAAGGATAAAACTTTACTAGCTTATGGATGCTTAGAAAATCCCAACAAATTATACTCCACACAAAACAATATCTGGAGCGATTTATTTATAGACTTTCTATCATGGTGGGATTGGTTCAATATCCAGGTCTATATGAATAAAATATAGTTTTTAAACGTCGATCTTCGGGGTTGGATAAGATTCCAGTTAAAATGCTAAAGTGTGGCCTATCTGAGTACATTTAAAAAAATAATCATATTGTCAATGATTGGATGTCAAAACAGTACCCCGGGACATGCTGGATAGAACCAGTCCCTCCCTCGAGGTTATTGTTATTAATACTTAATACATCTTTTAGACCTTGGAAGTGGGCTAACGTTTTCCTCTTTCTCACGTGTATTCTCCTACGCGGGCCCGTCCGCCTGGAATCTCCTCCCACTCCAGCTTCGCCAGAGCCCTAGCTTCGACACCTTCAGGAGCCGGCTACAGATTCATCTGTTCCAGGAGCGTACATATATACATTTTTTTCGTCTGTTCTTCGTGTGTGAATTCTGCCTGTAGCTGTTGTTAGCGCATAGAACTGTCCTCAACGGGATATGCGCTATATAAGCATTATTATTATTATTACTATTAAAGAGCAACAGTTGTCTGTGCTATTCTTTCCAGCTTGGACCCTACATCAGATGTTTTGGATCCCAGATATTTGAAAAAGGAGGCTTTCTCAAGCCTCTGACCGCCCACTTGTATTTGAGATTAAAACTCTTTGTTTGCTATAGCTTTGGTCTTTTCAGTGTAGATTTCCATGTCATACGTCGTTGATATTTTCTCTAGTTTGGCTGTTAACTCATCTTCACTGACAGCTAAGCCATCTATGTCATCGGCAAGGCAAAGATTGGTGAATGGTATCCCACCGTTGCTGACTGTCACTCCTATATACGAATGAAACATTATTACTGTATGTATAGTAAGCGAGAAGATTGCAGTATCCTCCAATTAGGCGAAATGGATTTCGTGGAGTTATCAATTTACAAACAACATGGTATCAGCAAAGAATGCACTCTGCTGACACCAATCGAAAAGGTAATCCGCCTAAGAAGATGAAAAGTGATAGGCAACACAATAAGAAAGACCACAACCAGCACCAGAAGACGCGCATTACTCTGGGACCAGCAGGTAAAAATGAAAAGAGGCAGACCTAAATCAATCATATGACGAGATGACGTAAATCAGACTGCAGAAGCCTGGCTATGACCGTGACGATTTGATGAACGGTTTTTGCCTTTTACCCATACCCCAGGTGTGGAAACATGCGATGATGATAATGATGAATGTATTTTAGCGACAAAAAGCCTTAAATATTTACCTTCATCTGGCCATGTGCTCTGGTTATGAAAGATCCCGAAAGACATTATAAAATCACAATGGAAAGCGAGCAAAATCTCATCGCCGTATCTCATTCTAGATCAAAAGTAAAACCAGAAAATGACATTAGTTGGTGGGGAAATTCATCCCTTTCTGCAAAGAGAAGCACCAACAAAGGTTGGACATCATTTCCTGTTTCTAGCTAATAGATTGTAAACTTGTATACCTATATTATTAAAAAAAAATACGTTTGTCTACAATTGTACTTAATTAATTTATTTATCTTGGCGTTTTTAATGTAAAATAATTGGAATAATTTGTTTTGTTAATACTGACTCTATACAGAAATCAAATTAGTATCACAAAATAAATATGATTTTTTTTTCTAAGCACCAATTTCTCCTTATTTGTAGCTTCTTAGTTGGTTTAACAAAATATTATTTTGTAGGTCGAAATGTAGCCCTGAAAGGAGAGACAAATGCATCCAGTAGTTTGACCTCAAAAGCTAATCACATGAAAGCTGTAGATGGAAACACCGATAGTTATTATCACAGAGGAAATACCTGCACACATACCGACGAGTACGACAAAACACCAACCTGGACTCTGACTTTGAATGAACATTATTTAATTGATAGATTTGTGCTATATAACAGAGGTATGTCCTTGTGTATTAAGTATATGATGTATTGGCCATTATGAAGTAACCCATACCTTGCTGGCGTCCTTATTTAAGGACACTTCGTAAAATGCGATTTAAGACATAAAATTAAGTTAATAATTTGCATTTTTTTCATTGAATTTAAAGAATATATACTGATCTATCTAAGTATTATCTTTATTTGTCTACTTTTAGTTTTTTTGCGCTCGAAACAAATTTATGTCGTGAGTTTGATAAAAATGCGGAAAAAAAGTCAGGTCCGAAAAAGTGATAATTTTTTTTTATGAAAATGATACAAATTGACTTAAGATTTAACATAACTTTATTAATTAATGTTCGTAGAAGGCATAACATAGATATTTAGTTTAAAACGATAATTATATTTACACAGAGGTGTTAAAACCAACTGTCTTTTTTAAAGACGCCATCAAGAAATGATACCGTGACTTAAAATTAAGTTTTTTAGTGTTTTCTTTGCTAAAACAAAGAAAAACTTTATTTTTTTGGATTTTTTTTTTGGATTATATTTTGGAATCTTTAACAATTGAAGATAGTTGAGCAGGAACAATGTGTTGTTTGTCCATATTAACTAGTTTTAAAACCACATTGCCTTTTTATATATAAAAATATTCATTATTATACTACTTCTAGTATATATCTATATTTTATTCTCAACATAGGCCTATGTCACAAACTTTACTCAATTCAACATGCTATTACTTAAATAGACCAATAATATTATATTATGCACTCAATATATTGATTCAGCCGCCAGGTAATGTAATGAAGAGGATGTAACTAAAGACATTCTAGTGAATTTCTAGATTCTAGGTCTCCTAATTATCAACAATCAAATACAAATGTTGTTGAATTTGGGATGAGACTATTCAGCTTTACAGATTGTTTGAGCACATTTGTGTTGACTAAATCCTAGAATACATCATACAGCCGACAAAGACAGAGTTCTCCTTTTCTAAAGCTGACTACTCTTTTTCTATTACAATAGGATCGACGCAAACCTTTCTTGCTATTTTTGTCTTTTGCTGGCTTCGATACATTGCCCAAAAGACAAACCCGATGCCTATAAGACTATCCGCTACCTAGATGACCAATATCATGCCCAACAGAACAATTTGTTGCCCACAAAATCTGTCCGATGCCCTGAAGACCAATCCACTGCCCAGGAGACACATCAACTGCACAAAATACAAATATGATGCCCTAAAGACGAATGCGCTGTCCATAAAACATATCCGTTACACATAAGACCAATCCAGTGCCCATAAGACCTATCTGATGCCCAAAAGATCAATATGTTGCCCAGAAGACGAATTAGCTCCCTGAACAATGAATCTGCTGCCCAGAAGACCTATCTGCTACACAGAAAACTAATCTGGCGCCAACAAGACCAAATTGTTGCCCAGAAAACCAATCCGTTGGCTTGAAGACCTATACGATGACCTGAAGACCTAGCCGATGCCCAGAATACAAATACACTGCTCAGAATACCAATCCGCTGCCCCGAAGACCTATCTGATGTTCAGAATACCATTACGGAATAATATATGTACCATGCAGTGTGATGAAAACAAAAAGAGAAGATGCCATCATAGAATATATTTCTTTGGACCTATATAATGTAGGCCTATTAAAGGAAAGAATATCATATTTCGTTATAAGCAATGAGTGATATCAACTTCTGCTGGCTAAACTGCCTATATAAACATATGCATCTCTAGCTACGTGATCACGCCAAGTATCACAATATCTACAACATATTATGCAAAAAACACTTTAGGCCTATATTATTATATATAGCATACTTTAAAAAAAATATGATTTATATAATTTGATATTATAAATTACATACACTCCTTCTGTAATGAAGATTATTGCATCCTATGCTTATCTGTGGTCAGAGTCTTTTCTTGCATTTTTATTAGTGTTTTAAATGATGTTATTGGTTTTCTTGGTTTGTTCAGTTAACCCATTCAGTGCCCAGGTGCCATTTTAATGTCAATGATTATTACGTTTTTTTCTTATCTTATTGTTTTGAAAAGCTATAAATTAATCATTCCAACTTAAATTGTTAAAAAATATGTATTTTTCCTTGAGATTAAAGGGCCTGTTTCTATCGCAAATATGCAATGTCATTTAAAATCAAAATATTTCCTAAAAAAAATAAAAAATGTAAAAAACAAACTTTCATTCGTTTATCACACTATGACTTTCTATAACATATGTAAAAATAAAGAAAAAATAAGACCTCAGCAAGATATCAGTATTCTAGGCAATAAGAAGTTAGTATAATAGACCATAATGAATATATGTTATTGACCATTGGGGATGACTGACAGTTCTAGGCTTTATAAGATTGCTGGTGTTCCTTCTGGATAGAAGATTATAAGATAAGTTGAGATAAGTTAAGATTTCTTTATTAATCCAAATAAATGGTCTTGATTACATATATTTTGTTTTTCAGCATATTTTTAAACACTATAAAAGAACTATTTGATATTTGTACTCACGCACAGAAGTATACGTATAAAAAGAGACATGCACGCAGGCCCACGCACACTATCAGACAATTTATCATAAAAGAAAAAAATAATTAGTTGTCAGCTATTATATTCTGGCTGACTGAAGTCTTGACGATATATTTCTTGTTACGGATGTTGCATTTTAATCCAAGATAGCGGTTCCTTCATTAGTATGGACACTAATGGTGTAAAATAGTTTTATGTAGGCAATTCTCACATAAAAACAGTGTTAGTTATACAAATCACTAAGATACTTCAAGAATATACAATCAATAACTCCTGGCTTGAAATGATGGTAGAAAAGCTGAAAAAAGGCATAGAATAATCGGGTCGCCTGCAATGCAAAAAAAAAAAAAGTGGGAAAACTTCTGCAAGGTGGTAGGTATCGAACAGTAATAGGGTTAGAGTAAAAGTTGCTCTATTGACAATTCGGTGTTCTAGACATGTTGGTCCTTCTTTATGGACTAAATGATTGCTTTAGGCCATAATTTAAAATTCAATGAAAAAATTGCATTAGAAAACAATCTTAATATTATTTTTTTTCATGCTTCTTTTCATTTTTGTTTTAAATGTGTCATATTATTTTAAATTTTGTACAAACGGGTTTGTTGTCAATTTAATAGGTGACTGTTGTGAGATCAGATTGGCTAAATTCCTACTAGATACTACGGACAATAAAGGTGCGGTCAATTTTAACTACACTGGACCTAATGCAGACAAACGGACCTACACAGTGTTACCTTTCAATAAATTAGAAATCACAGCTCTAAAAATCCAAGCCACTGAAGTAGGTTATAAAGACCGAATTATTCTTACTTTATGTGAAGTGGAAGTATATGGAGGTAAGTGACGCATTAACAAAAACTGTTCTATTTTTAAAACCGACTTCAATGTTTTGAATATAAAATGTATTAAAATCGGGTCATATTTCTTATCAGATTGTAAATCATCAAAATGGGGACTTAGCTGTGACAATGACTGTGACGCAAACTGCCCGGACTCGTGTCACATTGAGGATGGAAAGTGTGACACAAACTGTTTGGGCCATGACAACCCTCCGTATTGTACGAAGAGTAAGTTATGTATTTAATGTTTAATCCTGTATCAAGTTCGGTGGCTAAACAAATGGAAGTTTTAAAACATGCGGATGCACTATTTATGATACATCATCATCATTACCACAAGTTTCCCCTACCTGAGACTTACGCAATAATCAATGATCTCTTTATGTAGGCCTATCTCGATCTTGGGCTATATTAGAGCTGTCACCAGTTTTGTCTTTAAAAGTTTCTGTCTGCTTGAACTAGTTTCTAGATGTATTCCGTTTAGTCCCGCTATGAAGGTTTCTGCTGGGGCTAATTCTTACATGTCCCCCAGATTTGTCTGATTTAGATGATTTATGCTTTGGCTAGATTCCACATGTCTCTAATTTTGTCATATTTTGCTGGTGTGTGCTTCGTTTAGTTTATCTAGCCGTCTCTAGTTTTTTGTCCTGTCATGCAAATATATATTCTTATACCCCTTACCATGTTGGTTTGCTACTTTTTATTTACCTTGCGTGTTCGAAAAAAGATAAGACCTTTTATCTTATAATGTATGGTGAAAGTACAGTCTATCCAGCTTCATCTTATTTATCGTTTTACCTCTTTAAATTGTTCGCGCAGAGTTAATAACAGAGCTTTGCGTTTCTTATCCTGTTAGCAATCGTGTCTAGAACGTAATTCAAATACCCAAGACAAATATAATTGTATCTTCTTCATGCAAGGCGTCTGGGTTCCCCGTGTTTCGATTCAATAAATCAAAACGGGATTCACTTTTGTGTTGAAGACATTAACTTGTTTGCCAGAAATATAAAAAGAAAGTGTTATATTGATTGAAATCTTTTCACACAGCTTTGTCTGCGCCAGCCGCTACATTTTAGTCACGAGTACATTGATTTAGATAACTATTTCGAGTTATATTCTTATTCTCTGTCTAGCTCTGTAAGTATTACAGGTAATTTTTTGTTCTGTGAGCTTTGAGGAATTTTCTGTACATGTTTAGACTAATGCAAAATACTATTGGTTTTCTATAGTTTGTTGTTGTGTATACAATAAGACAGAGATTCCGTAAAATCGTTTATCTAAATAAAAAAAAAATCAGATGTATTGTAGAAAAAAAAATGCACTTTGTAGACGTGGGCATGTTCAAAATAAAACGCAACTTAATATACTTTTAAAAACACAAATTATTATAACAAAACTATGATATAACTTTATAATACTTTGACGCAATTATACATATTATTTATGTTGTAGTATATCATTGTATCCATTTTTTAACATAGACAATTGAACAATTACAAACTTAAAGTTTAGCAAAAAAAAATATTTTTTTTCTCATACGTTTAAGCACTATGATATTAAATGAACTTTTTGATTTTCTTCTTCTTCATACTACTGAGGAGACCCCGTTAGGACCGAGGAAAGAGTCCACAATAAACTTGAACTAAACATAAAAATAATAAAAAAACATCACAAACAACAATTATAAATGGATGACAGAGTGTCATTTTAGGTTTTTAGACCTGCCCTTCAGTGACGATTTGAAAACTGGAACAGTAGTGGCAGTGATGGAGGCCTTTACAAAATAAAACACAAGAAAACTATGTAAAAAAAAAATACACCGAGAATCACACATATTTAATTTGAGATAGTTATCAAAACTAGGGTGATAGCTTACTTTTAAGCAAATAACACATGATTTATAAAACTTATTTTTAATTTTAGAGTGCTCTTCGGGAAAATGGGGAATTAATTGTTACAATGTGTGCAGCTCTACATGTCACCAACGTTCCTGTGATGTTTTCTCCGGCTATTGCGACCAAGGCTGTGATGGGTTTGATAATCCTCCTTACTGCACTCTACGTAAGTAAACATGTGAAGAAAACATTTCTAATCTTATTAATAATAATAATAATAATAACGGTGCTTATATAGCGCATATCCCGTTGGTGACAGTTCTATGCGCAGACGACAGTTACAGAATACAGACAGACAACGAAATATATAGTAATACACTAATTCTGCTGACGAAATAGGTGAGTCTTCAGCCGGCTCCTGAAGGTGTCATAGCTGGGGCTCTGGCGAAGCTGTAGTGGGAGGTGATTCCAAGCGGACGGTCCTGCGTAGGAAAATGAACGTTCGCCAGCGGACACTAGCCTCACACGAGGGATCCGCAGAGTAAGCGCGTCAGATGCCGAACGAAGTGGGCGGGACTGGGTGTAGATCTCGAGCTCCATACAAGAGCGAAGATAATCCGGGGCGCAGTTATTCAGGCACCTATAACAGAGGGAAGCCAGCTTATATGAGATCCGGTTGTTGATGGGTAGCCAGTGCAGAGATCGGAGCAGAGGATTGACATCATTTGACTTCTTCTTCTTGAGAACTAGTCGGGCTGCGCAGTTCTGGATACGTTGGAGTCCTTGAAGGGAGGAGGCCGAGAGACCAGCCAAAAGCGAATTACAATAGTCCAAGCGGGAAAATAGGAGAGAGATGATGAGCTTAACACAAGCTTCCTTGGTGAGATAGACAGAAACTAACAATAGAGCTTAAATGTGCGCTGAGCTTACATAGGCCTACTGTTTTTTAGCAGCGAATCGCAGCGATATTACAAATAACATTATTATTATTATTGTTACTGTGTACTCTTGTCTAGATTTTACTGATTACATGTAACAGTTTCAATTATTTATGTTTTGTTTATTAGTTTCTTAATATGTTCATTACCATATTTTGATGTAGGCCTATAAGGAATAGGTTAGAATTAATTAACTCCCTTGTTTTTTCTTAGTTGTGATTACCTCCCTTTGTAACTGATGGTTCCATTCTTTTGGTGATCCTGCTATGGGTAACCCTTGTCCGTTTGGCATGAGCGAGCACGGGGAGTTTTCAGACAATGTGGTTACCTCCCTTTGTAACTGATGGTTCCATTCTTTTGGTGATCCTGCTATGGGTAACCCTTGTCCGTTTGGCATGAGCGAGCACGGGGAGTTTTCAGACAATGTGGTGTGTAGTTTAGAGAGTATAGAGTATAGAGTATAGTGCATTATTGAGAGACTGTTACCAGTGTTAGGCTGTGATTTAATGGTGCTTGTGTTTTTCTCAAAACCTGTTATTATTGACTTTTGTTAAGCTTCTATGTTGTGTGTGTTATGTTGAATTAAAAGTTATGCTGACTTCGTTTCTAAATTACTTGGATGAAAGTTTGTAGGCGTGTCATCAGAGGAAATTTAAGGATTCTTCAAGATTCAAGGGTACACAAATGGCATATTATTGTTATTGAGGTAAACTGCCAACCTTAGACTAAGGCCTTAGACTTAGAAAGGGAGACGTAACTAACATTAGATTGTAGATGTGTTTTGTTTTTCTTTTAACAACAGCATGTTTGAGTGGAAAATACGGCTTCAATTGTGAAACACCATGCACAGATAACTGCAGAGACAATAAATGTAAATCCACTACAGGGGAGTGTATTGAATGTAAAGATGGCTATACTGGAAAAATGTGTCAAGATGGTAATATTACTTTCAATCTTAATTTATATGTTTGTAATTTAAAGTTGTTATTATTTAACAATATGCTACATGATAGGTACATGTCTTAAAACATCCGTCTTAAAATATATCTATTATACAATATTTTAATTAACACTAGGAAATATGACATTGTTTATGTGCTACTTTTATCGAAATTATATTAAAATAATAGTAAATTATGACTTCCTTTAATATATTTTATATTGTAGCTTATACTGATTTAAAAAAAAAAAGAGTTTTCTTCAAAGTGACTTATCTTATACATTACAGACACTCCTTCTATAAAGACGAGTATTGCATCCTATGCTCATCCGTGGTCCGAGTCTAGTCTTGCATTTTTATTAATGTTTTAAATGAAGTTAAGTTACTAGTTTTCCTGGTTTGTTCAGGCAACCCATTCGATGCCCGAATACCACTCGTGAAGAAATAGTACTAATATGCATTTGTTCTGGCATAACGGATAAGGACATATTTTGTCCTTATCTTTATCTGAGCATTAAAACATATTGCTATTGGGTTGTATTTCTAAATTAGAGTTTAATGTCTTATGTATTATTACTACTTTACTCTTCACCATTCAGCCCTCTAGTGTTTCTAGATGTTGTGATTTAACTCTTGGTGTTTCTCTTGTCAGATTTGAATATTTGATAGTCATGAACCATGCTTCTCTTTTGTAATCTCTACTTTAACCAATATAAGGGCCAAGGGTTAATGCTGTAACATCCAGATTATGCTGTTACAATTTTTTTCCCAGTAGAACCTGAATATTCACTAATGCCTTTTCGCTGAAACAAACATCAAGCTGGTTTCTCCTCCTTTATGGTTTTTCCGTAGTTGTTTTTTTTTATTCTGATATAAATAAAAGGCAACATCATTAGCAATAAAACAATAGTTAAGAGTTTCATGTAATAAAATTGTATCATATTTATAAAGAATCCAATTATTCTTTTAAGTTGTAAAAAATATAAACTTTATAATATTGGGTTATTTGGAGTAACTCTAATTGTCAATATTGTCATAATTGTGCTATGAATCCATGTTTTGTGGCTATATTTCAGAATGCCCGTCGGGCTGGTGGGAAAGAAATTGTTCCAAACGATGTGATAACAAATGCTATCACACTTGCAATCACAAGTCAGGAATCTGTGACTTAGGATGTCAAGGATATTCTGATCCACCTTATTGTATAACCGGTAAGATATGTTTTCTTTGTTGCTAGGTTCCTAAAATGAAACTTTTAAAAAAAGTATTATGCAAAAATAGCTTGAACTTTTTTTTTTATCGCCTTCAACAAATAAGGAATTTAAAATATATTGGGGAATTATCTGAATTATGATGTCACCATATGTAACCATGAAAATGGAACGGAGTGTCTGGTTAAGAGATCTGTCCTTTAACAAACACCAGCTACAATTCCTACAGTTACAATTACTTTCATTTAAAAAGGTCCTTGTTTGTTACTATAGAAGAGCTTTGCCAATTTAGTGCCAACATATAGGGGTAGAGAGTAGTTTGACAAAAAAACTTGTAATTCCACAGAAATTGCAGGCAGGGCATAGGGGATACAAAATTATTTGGAGTTTAATAAAGTCACTTATGAACAGCCATTTACATGCTTCTCTACTGAAAAAATAAAACATTAGTTAATATTTCTTTCCTCTAGCATGCAAGCCAGGACTCTACGGGAAGAATTGCACATCGGCGTGTTCAGTGAACTGTGTCGACAGCCGATGTAATGCAACAACAGGACAATGTTTTGACTGCATTGAAGGATACACCGGGTTCACATGCTCTCTCGGTATGTACAATGAAATTATTAAAGTCCTTCTTTGTTTTTCATACATCCTTAGAAAGTTACAATGATATATTATGATTGATTCTCTAGACAAAGGGTCGGTAACCTTATAATAATATGGCTGCCATTGCATGGTTTCTAATTCACTCAACGTGCCAACATCATAAAATTCATGCTGCTCTGGCACTCAATTTCTAGTAGAAAAACTTAATCTTTTTTAAGGTCTTTCGAGTGCAAAGTCTGGCACGCGTGCCGTAGGTTGCCGACCCCTGCTCTAGACAACAAGGGGGTATAGGGAAAATATATGTTTACTTTTTCTTTTCAACGATTTCGGATTTAAATAGTTTTAATATTTATTATAAGATGCATTTCTATTGAACATGTGGCATTCTTTTTCTAAAATAAACTTAAAACACAAGTATTGCTTTAAGTGCAATAACAAGTAGGTATAACCGTTATTTTGTTTGTTTTTTGAGAATGTTGTTTCTTTACTAATTAGTGGACTAAAAACTTTTCATGAAAGCCAATTTAATATGTATATGGTTCTAATAACAGGCTTATTTCAATATGCACACTTTTCTGAAGCATAATCCATAGACATATTCCAAAAGAGTATCCTCGAATAAAGAAATACCTTGACTTAGTAACTTAAAAAAATATATTTTACAGTTTTAGTGCGTCATGAAGATGATGGCACTACAATATTGTACTCAGGAGAAAATAAAAACTAGATCTAAATTAACGCTTGCATTCTTGACTTAATAGTGAACGTTTTGGTTCAACAGTTATAATACTACTCTAATATAACCATCTCTATATTTAATTCAGTATATTTGTAAACTACTTTAAATTGTAGGCTATGCATATATATAAATATATATGAATATATACATTACTTCGTTTTTTATTGTATATAATGCATGTATTTAAATTTATATAGAGAAAACCTCTCTTGAAGATGGTCAAGGAAACAGTGCTGCCATCATCACAAGTGTTATAGTAACCATTATAATAGCGATCCTTTTAACAGTGTTTATTATAGTGAGAAGGTAAGTGGCCATCGTTTAGTCCTTTTACTTTTATAATCACTTCATTTTATATATTGATTTATTTTTAAAAAACGATATTATGCATTTTACATTTTAAGACAACTTCATTGTAGGTCTATTTTTTGAAAAATCTAAAACCATTTAATAAAGCTAATGACTTGTTTACAAAAATGAACACTAAATGGTAGAGATTGGAACAGCTTACCTCAGACACTGACAGAATCTGAGTCAAAAGTGTCTTTTAAATACCGCTTAAAGACCTTTTTGGCTTTGATACCGAGAGCGCATTGGGCATGCTAAATTTAATAGCTTTGATGGAAGAGCTTTAAAAAAGGATTATTATTATTATTATTCCCATTTTATACATTGGAAGTATAGATCTATATACTTTATTATTATATAAATATTGCTATGCAGGAGAAGACAACAAACAAGAGCTGGAAATCAAAGACTAGCGATAGGAAAAACTGATGGAAAACTCAAAATATCTTCAATAAACAATAAAGGTATTTATTTATCAATTTATCTTATTTTATGTCTCAGATGCTCCTTATATACAGACTATTGTTTTTGTTGTAGATTTATTGTTTCTTATAATCAAGTAGATATTTGTATTGATACAGAAGTTTTTTTAGCATTGCTCACTTTATAGGACCTACCAATTAATTTGTATGGGTTGTTGGTGTTGTGCTCTAAATGTTTAAAGCTGAGCTTAATTTCTGCATATCCTGCAAGGAAGCATTACAACGATAAAATTTCTTATATTATCTTATAGGGCCTACGTTACAGACGCTCCATCTATAAAGATGATTATTGCGCCCTATGCACATTCGTGGTTTGAGTCAAGTAAACTTTAATATTAAGCGATTTGAACTTATAATAAAGCCTGGCGAATTCAAATTCACTTGCAGTTCATACTACTTAGAGGCATGTACTTAGCCCTACTTCATGGAAAGGTCATGTGTCATTGACATGATGCGTTACATAAGCATAAACATGTACTACCATGTAAAAAATCTTTTGAAATAGGCAGACGTACAGATGCTCATATTATATATGAAATTATTACGCTCTTCAATTGATACCATGGTTTGAGACCAGTCATGCATTCCGATAATGTTGAATTGTAAGTTTGCCAAGTTTATTCAAACAACCCATTTTACGCCTGAATACCATTTGGTAAGAAAGTTAATTTATTATAATTATTTCACACATACTGAACAAGAAAAAAAAATTTTACTGCTAGTCTACAATTTTCCTCAAGCAATAATTTTCTTTTTTTTTTTTCTTTTTTTTTTTGTAAATTAAAAATAACGTTTGACTTTACTTTAAATAAAGATGGTTTGACACAGTTATTTTAAAAGCGCACACATATTTATTATATTTACGTGTGCTTTACTTTTTTTTTTCAAAAAATCGTACGTTATAATTCTAATAAATCTGATCTTCTGACTAATGTTATAAAGTAAATATTCTAAAACATAATATTAACACTGTAGCTTAGCGTCAGAACGCTCGTCTATGCCTTAAGGTCCCTGGCTAAAAGCGGAGTTAAGATTAGGATTTGTTCCTGGATCTGGACTCAGTCTGGAGCGTGTGTATAATGGGTACAGGCGTCGGTGCATTGTACTAGATTTACAATACCTTAGTTTTCCGTGACCATCGTTAGTTGGGAACACTCAGTGTGACATTGCTTCACAGACCCTAAAGTGTAACTGTATCTGACGGGTATAATTTACTTTTTTTTTACTCGTAAATAATATGTCATTAGCATAGGGCTTCGAATGTGCCAAATAATTTAAATTATTAGGCTGTGAGGCCGGCTGATCCACCGGTTAATTGACCGGACTGTCAACCGAGACGTCGCTATAGTTCCATTCCTGGCTGCCGCCCTACAGAAGTTTTAGACCTAGTGGACGTAACAATCTTCTATCTAGAAGGAACGTCTGTAAAACTTATAAGAACACATACTTTTTCTGGAACTTTTTGCTGGAAGAGTTACTCTCTCAAAATGTTCCTAAAGAACAAGTATGTGTACTATGAAAATATGCATTGCTAAATCTAGGGCTAATATTAAATTACTTTCTCTTTTCTTAAGACGTTGATATTGACAGTGAAAATAAAGTCAATTCCGACTTGGAATCTACTTATCTAAACCAGAAGGATGCTTTGATTTCTGTAAAAGACACATCAATTCCAGTGGACAAACTCTTCAGTTTTATAGCCAGCCATGATTCTAAGTTTTATAAAGCACAGTTTCAGGTGAGAAAAAAACCCCAGTGTTTTATGCTGATTAGAAATATTGGATTAAAAATTATTTCAATCAGAGTTTACTTGGTTCTCTGTCTTGGTGTACATGTCCCCTTAAACATGCCGGCATTGGCCCCATTCGGAATCAATTAGAGTTTTCCCCCCTTGCCGTATTCCGTACCTATTAGGTTGCCAGCAGTTGCCCGCATGGCCCCCCAATGAAAAGCGATATCGCTATGCTAGGAGGCCTTAGTAGGCCAAAATGGCCGCCATTTTGGCGTCGATACCCGCGCTGATACCTGGGTCGATTATGGGCCAATGCGGGCATTAGACATGCGGGCGCGATTAGGGTTTGCCGGCATTGGGGCCTAATGGATATCCCCCTCCCTTCTCCGGCTTTTCATTTCGTTTCGATATCGGGCCAATGACGGTAGTTTATTACCAGCGCAATGCGGTTTTTGCCTTCATTGACCCGTATATCTTAGTCCTTATCAAACCAACATTGGGTGGATTCGGATTTTACCTTTATTTACCCACTTTTTCGTAATTATAATACAATATACAAAAACAATTATTATATAAACACATATAGTAAAAACAAGTAAAACAAAACAAAGAAAGTGATTTCGTTTATATTTTATTATATTTGTATTCAAAATATTTTTTTGCAACATACAATAAAAAGTATATATTCAATCAATAAAGCAAAACGGTGACAGTAAATAAAGTGCAAAAACATGGAAATGGTAGAGTATTGAAGTTAATAACATTTTTTTTTACATAACTACATCAAATAATTTTGGTAAAGTTAGTGTAATAGTAAAAAATAGTTGGACATAATATATAGATATGCCTAAACAATAAATATGATATAATATAGATAAAACATTTTATTTTTACTTGATATACAACTTAATTTATTAATTTAACAATAGCCATGCAGCAGAGTAATGGGAAAAAAAAAATTTATGGGAAAATATATATAGGCCTACATCATTACTACAAGCCTACATAGAAATATATATTGATAAAATATAGCACTATGTAAACAGACATTATAAGTAAACATTGTGCAATCAAAATAAAAAACAAAATATGTAGGCCTTTGCAAGCCAAGTAGGCTAAGCTATTTTAAAATATAGGTATACATTCAAAATACCAGTTTTTACAAATTTTGTGGAGAAAAAAATGTTATTGTCTAACAATAAAATAGCATTAGTGCAAAATGGAAGATTAATGGGACAATATCATTTAACCCTGAATAATGGGCAGACCGATAATGTATTCCAATAATTAATCAATTTAACACTCTTGCTAGGCCTACAACAGTGAAGATAAATTTTACACAATAGGCCTACAACTAAAATTGCTTTATTTATTTAAAAAAAGGACTCAAAAATATCTTTAACACAAAAACATGTGATATATTGAGGAAAAAAAAACATTAACATGCACAGCAATGGATTCAAATGGAACACAATATATTTTAGGGCTGTAATTTTTTTTATACTACACACACACACTTATATTATTTTAGTATGCTAACTCAAGTCTTTTTCACAAAACATTAAATAATGCAATAAAGTATCATCTTTATTATACTTCTCCTATAGGCATATCATAATAATAATAAATAACATTTTGAACCAATTGTGATATTGTAAAAAGCACAGTAATGGAAATGGAACATAAGATATTTCTTTAAAAAAAATATACAGTTGAATACATTTGAATATTATAGACAATCAGACACACATACGGTTAACCAAAAAAGAGGGTCTACATTCATAAAAATATTATGTAATGATTACCGTTAAAAGTACTACAATTATTAAACAAAATTAATAAAACTTTTGACACAACTTGTGATATGGTTAAAAAGCACAGTAATAGGCCTACAGTAATGGGTACAGAACATAAGACATTTATTTAAAAAAATATATACATGATTATAAATTGCTTCAAGTTAACCAATATGAAAAAGTAAGCTCTACACAGAATTATAAGTTGTATGTTTACCAAAAAAAACCCAACACATTCATTATAATGTTATATATTATTATATATTTAAAATTCATTATATTATAACCAGATCAGTTACGGTAAGTCTTTTCAGAAAAATGTATAGTACATATATATCACTTTAAATTATACAGATAACTTTTAATTTTTCAAAGTGAAAATATTTTAACAAAAATAACACCCACCACTAAATGCCACAATTGACAATGAGTACTGGTACTTAGTTTAACCAAAAGATTTATTATTTTCAAAAGCAACTTTCATAATTAATAAATATGAGCCATTTAGAATACTGGGTACATTTTTTTGCATACAAAGAATAAATCCATGAATATTCAACCACACACTGCTTCCACAGGAAAAATTAAACTGATCTGCTCATACTATGGGCTATAAATAAGTCAAGGCAAGCACACATGTGAAAGTTTTCGAAGTATATCATGGTCCATTCATCAGCCATTATGTAATCCTACAGAAATCTTTAATTAGCACTGTCTGGTGGATAACACATCTTAATATCCTAGTAGAGAACGTTTGTATATACTGCCAAATGCACACAGGTTCTTCTATTAAATCCAGCCACAGAATTGTCCATGCTCAAATGAATTGTGAATAAAGTACACTATGGTTGTGGAAGGACCTGTCTTGTCAGGCAACTTAGCAAATGCATTATTTGCAAATTGTTTAAGTCAAAATCAACTGGATGTGGTCTTGGTTATAGTGTTTGTACAATACAATAGTCCATATTTCATAAAATCTCCAAATACATACAAATGTCAGATGCTGATCTATTGGGCCCTCTTGGGCTTTTTGTAACTGTTGTTTGGTTAATTGATGAGTACTGCTTTCCCTAAATGTTCACACCTGGCACTGGCTCATCAATAACTAATTGCCTGGATGATATACTAATCATAGCCCACAAATCAGTCTCCATTCATCATATGTAGACTGCAGTTCAAGCTTCATCTGAAAATAGAAGTGAAATTTGAATTATAACAAGTTTTTCAAGTAAAAAAAACAATGTTAACAAGGATAAACAGATCCAATTATCAGTTTTAAAAGCAACAACTGTTTGCAAGCAATTTCTTTTAAATTTAAATACGAGTTATCACTGTTGCAGAATAAACAGCACAATTTTGGCTTTCATAGCATGTGACATTACATTAATAAATTGAATTTTTCTTTTGGTTGTTATGAATAAAAGGCATGAATATGATAATCAGTTTTAAAAGAAAAGTATGACACAAATCAATACCTAGATGCCTAGTTTCAACTGACTAGAGACTTATTTAGCTTTGAAAATAAAGTATAACACAAGTCAATATGCACATTTTAGTGAGGTTTAGTAGCTTACAGATTGAAAAAAATTTCTCCTTGGCCTTACCTTCCCCTAAGTTTTATTAAATTATGTTTTCAAGCATTATATTATTAAAATTGTTATAACTACACTATGGTTGAAACCTATGGTTAAACAAGTCTAACAAGTATATGCACCTAGATGCCTAGTTTTAACTCGACTTATTACTTTACAAATAATTTACTCACCCGCTTATTATATCATCTATTTCCATATCATCTGCATAGAGTGGCATAGACTAAGACCTTCCAGCGTGAGATTCTGAAAAAAAAATATTTAACATTGAATCCTTAATGATGCCTTGACTGATGAAATAATAAAGCATGGGATTTAACTATAATCAAAACATATTTATGAAATTTAAAAAAGATGAATAGGCTAAACTTGGATTACACAAATTCCTCAGTTCAAGTCAATCAAGTCCAATAAGTTAATATAAATTCACTATTTAAATATCATGATATGAGCCTATGTATAATATATATATTGTATTTATTTTTACACTAGGCCTATATCTATTTAAATTTTATTTAAGTAGGCATATTAGTCCTTTAGTTAGTTATTGTTTAGACTAAGTTTAAGGTTAATAGAAGTAACAATTAATCAATCTATACTACTAATATTTAGTAATACTATACACTATATTAATCTTTTCTTTACATGGTACTTACTCACCTGTTTATTAAAAAATCAACTCTATCAGATGACTGCATGAATGTTATCTAATAGTTGTAGGCCAGGGTGCAGCCTAAAAGAAGACTGTTGAACTTTTGACTCGACTCTACAAACTAGCACTCCACAGCTTCCAACTTCAGACTGAAAAAAAATATTCCTGTTAACTTTTAATTAAAATACAAATAAAAAAAAGCCTACATTACAATAGTCATAGTGTCACATTATAATTAGTAGGGCCTATAATCCTATAAACATAAACTAAGACTATAGGTATAGGCTATTACAAAGCAGTATAGGGTCTAATCATATTGACCTTGTCATATAACTATATAACTATCAACAAATAGTAGGATAGTTCAATATTAATGGACATGTTGATTAATATATATAGGCCTATTGTATAGTAGGCTATAGCATATAATATAAGTTTGCACATATATAATTATCATATTGACAATTATTGCATAGTCATAGTAGCCTATTGATTAAACAAAGTGGCTATTTAGACCCGATAGACTTAGTAATAGTAATAGAAGATAGTATCGGTTAGTTTATATAGGCATAGGTTTGGGATGGCTTTATAGAACTGTTTTGTAATAGTTAGTATTGGTTAGGTTATATTGGATATGGATATATTTGTTGTTTTAGTAATTATTTTGCTATTTACTATAAAATATAGTTAGAATTACAATATATTTTGAGTTTTCCCCATCTTTTTTTTATATATTTTTATGGGTTCTAAAGAATTTTGTCAGACGCTGGGTCTGAAAAGCCATTTAATTTTAAAGGAACCCGGGTCCGAAGAGCCGCAGCCTTGATTAAAAAATGATAATCATCTGTCATCTATTTAAATTCATTTTATATAGGCTATTTATAATGATATCTGCGTAGACTAGAAGGCATACTATTTGGCTAATGTGACTTACTCCACTTCTTGTGTTTAAGTGGTCATCTGCTGTCTGGAATCTTCACACCATAGTCCAACCGATAACTGAGCATAAGACTGAAAAAATTGTTAAAATAAAAATAAAGGATTATTAATTTAATTAGTTCTTACCTAGTCTAGTTATAAAGGCCTACTACTACTAGTATTATAATTATAAGCAGGCCTTAGGTCTATGCCCTATGCAATTCATGATTCAGCTTTATAAACCTGTTCTTATTTTCCTGTAATGATTCGAGTACTATAGGTATATGATTATTTATGATATAGGATTATAGGCCTAGATCTATAGTACTATAGTAGGCTATATAATTATATATAGTATAGAGGTTATATAAAAAAGAAAAATATTAATACATTATATTATAATTATAGATAATAGTCATAGTAGGCCTATCCTATTTTTTTATAATACTAAATTATAGAATTATAGGCTAGCCTATCAATATCCTAGATCTATATATTTAATATATTATAAATTATAATATATATAATATATATATTCCTATACTATAAACTAGGCCTATACTGTATACTATATTAGTATATATATTGATTAATTTATATGAAGAATGAAGGTTTACAATTTAATTTAAGCCTGAATTTAAAAATTTAGTGAAATAGACAAGACTATCTTAGACTTAGACTATCTAATCTAGATAGTCTAGATCTAGACTAGATTTAGATGGTAATGGACCAAATGACCAAATTCCAAATGGTAGGCCTAAGGCTAATACCTCCTATTACTCCTACTAATACTAGTAATACTAATACTAATAAATAGTAGTATAGGCCTACCGTAATCCTAATATAATTATTAAGTATTAACTTATTAACATATAAGTCTTATATAGGTCTATTCGACAATTCGGTTGGTCTCGTGGCATATGAGCTTACCTAGTATATAATAGAATTGATAGAAAAAAATGGAATCCCTCTGCTCGTTACAAGAGTAACAAGAGAATTAGAACAATTGTGAATCAAGAAACAGAGCCTTTAACTTTATCGACAAAATGGCGCGCTACGCACCATCGAGTTCTTTCATTGGCTGTAAGAGAAAAAAAAAAACACTAAAAACTTAGACTACAAATGCAAGAAACTAATCTCTTACTGACAGATCTACTGACCAAATAGGTCATAAAACTCTTTTTTATCGCTTCAACGTGTGTCCAAACCACATTGCCACTTAACATTTAAATTCACACATTCTATTGAAGTCTGTCATCTCAAGAGCAATTAGGTTTCTAGTCAGACATTTTACAAGTCGGCCCGTAATAAAAAAAAAAAAGGGAGCCTATTCCATGCAGGGAAACGCGGGCTGAAACCATTATAATTATAACAATTATAAGGCAAGATTAGGGGAAAACCTAATCGAGTCCATTTATGCGTTTTGAAGGCCATATTAAGACCTAATCTTAATTGGGTTATTCCATATATACAATAAAATCTGGAAAAAAATGTAAAATTAATAATAAAAAATTGAAGACTATTAGATGTTTAAATCAACCTACCCTGGTATTGAATTTTTTTAAAAATTATTTTAATATTTTTAATGAAACTCAAATGAAAGTACAAAAAAAAAATATATTTGTATTCATTTTACTCGGTAAATCTAGATCTAGATCTATTCATAATAAAGAATTTTTTTTTTTAACTTAAATATACAATTTATTTTTTTATAAATGTCTAGGTCTAGATTAGATCTAGTCTATCCTATTTAAATTCTACACAAAAAAAATAATTTAAAAAATGAGCTTAAACTTTATTAATTATGTTTCAATTCCTAAAAAAAAAAACATTTAAAAAATGATATTGAAATTTCTAACATCTACGGTACTAAAACTAACTCGATTTATAACTTTAAAAACAGAACTAATTAAAAACGTTTATTCCATCAAACAGTTAAAAATACATGAAAATGTTATAAACAACAATATACAGATCGTTTATTACTAGATATCTATATAATTTAGGTTGCAATACTAGTCTAATGTATTTCAAAACTAACAACACAAATAACTAGATCTAAATCTATTGAAAAACACGAAGACGGCAGATATAGCCTAGAGCTATTATAAACTATTGACATGGTATCATGAAGCATGAAAGAAACCTCACACTCTTAAATTAGACTCCCACTGAGTCGGTCATAAAACTTTTTTTTTCTCTTACCACTTCACGGGATGACCTGGGGCTATTCAATGATATGGGCAACATCACAAGAAGAAAGAAAAAAATCTTTTAGATCTTCTAACCACAGTCGCCATAAAACTGGTCTCTATTAGCACTTCAATACGTGTAACTCCAAAACACATGGCCACTTAACGTTTAAATTCACACATTCTAATTAGGTTAAGGGTATTAGGTTTCCATTCGGGCATTTCAGAAGTCGGCCTTAAGAAAAAATCCTAAAAGAAAACAATTCGGCATTCATTTGAGAATCTTCATTAGAACGCCGAATATGGATTTCCCACATCGGTACAATGCGGTTTAAACCTAATGACTAATGGGGCCCCCAGTTGCCACCACAAACGGCAGCAGTCGGCAAATGATTTTCATTTGGTTGTGTTTAAGGGGGTGCATACACTTTTTCAGGGGTTGACAACCTACGAAGCGTGTGCCATACTTGGCACGCCGAGAGATTTTGAATAGCACGCAGAAGCACTATAAAAAAAACCAATTCAAATCTCTTCTACAAGAAAAGAATAGGATGACTTTTATAGGATGTTGGCACGCTGAATGAGTTAAAAATCCTTCTTTTGGACACTATTGTCCAAAGGTTGCCGACCCATGCACTATTGCATTCACATAATGTAGTTAATGTAGTATCTAGAGTTCTAAAAAGAGGCCAAGCAATCGCTTGGTTCACTTGTTTACTTTTTTTAGGACAACGTTATTGTTACATTGGGCTGCAATTTACTGTGCGTGCACGCACAAAATGAAAACTAACAATACGAAGACAACTGATTATAAAACCTATGAAGTAGATTTTAACACACAGGATAATACCAACACAGTGCTAATTAAATGATAGTTTGGGGTCTTGATAGAATTCAACTAATGAGAAATGAACAGCTGAAAAATGATATGACTCTGAGTGAGATGAAGTTCAATATTATGTAAATTTGTACACTAGTCTATAATATTGAGCACCTATAGTTATAGATCGTTTATTTTATATAGCTCGGATCTATAAATAAGTTTATATAAATATATTAGAAGTTCATAGGCCTACTGCATGAAACCCCAATCTAGTAATCAGTGATCAGCAGCCTGCGACATGCTTGCCAGACTTGTCACGCAGATCAATATTCAATGGCCCACAGAAGATCAGCGGAATAGGCAAATTAAAGAGCAGGATAACTTTTGGCACGCTGAATTTAGAAATCTTATTTTGGCAAACGGTTCTCAAAAGGTTACCAACCCCTGCTTTAAATAACAATGTTTTTTTTACTAATCTATTATCTTTTACATTCATTGAATTTACCATAGATTGTCATAATATATGGGGGACACGGTGGCCGAGCAGCAGCGCTTGACTGGTGTATCAAAGGTTCCCGGTTTGAATGCTGGTGAAGACAAGGATTTTTTCCCGGGTCTAGAGGGTGTCCCTTAGTCTACCCAGCTCTGATGAGTACCTGGCCTTAGTTTGGGTAAAGTAAAGGCGGCTGTGCATTGTGCTGGCCCCACATTTACCTAGTATGCCCCTGCACAGAAACTGGCCTTATGATCAATTTAGTCTGAAGGATACTTTACTTTATTGATAATATGATATGTTTTATATTGTTGGAATATACCATTTATAAACTTTTCAACCTAAATTTTAAGAAATCAGTTAACTTTAGAGAATTTTTTTTTAAATTCTGACATAGAATTTTGATATCTTTATTGTGCAAAAAAAAATAATAAATAGTGCTTTTATTTCGTTATTTGTTTTTAAATGTTCTGTGACAAATGGAAAATATATATAAAAAGCCAAGTAAGCTGCAATCTTTGGTGCAGGATTATTTAAATAAAAAAGCGTTGCTTTAATATTACGCATCTGATTTTTTTTGGACACGGAACAGTGAAAACAAACTAGTCAACGTATATAAATAATAAACTTATTCTAAAGTATATATAATTTGTAAGATATCTTATCGTATATATTACAGACGCTCCTTCTATAAAGAAGATTATTGCGTTCTACACTCATCCGTGGTCCGAGTCTAGTCTTGCAACTTTATTAATGTTTTGAATATGTTAAGTTCTGGTTTTCTTGGTTTGTTCAGGCAACCTATTCCATGCCCGAATTCCAATTGGGAAGAACTATTCTTTTAGCATTATGTTCTTTTTTTCAGGCTGCTCCTGTCCCTCAAGACGTTTCTTTATTTGTGGGTCAAAGTCCAGAAAATAAAACTAAAAACCGTTACAAGAATATATGCCCTTGTGAGTATACATTATACATAATAATAATTCTATTGTATAGAGCTGCCAACAAACATTAAGTAAAATCAGAGCGCATTTAATATTGAGCAACAAACCAGTACGAACATGGATATAATCTCTAGGCTTAAAAAATATATAAATAATTAATAATTTAAAACTTTACAAACTTAAAACAGAGCAAATAATGTAGCATTAACCGACCTAATATAAAAGTAATACATGTAACATATTAAACAGTTTTAGCCTAGCAAAGGCTCTTTACTTTGATAATGAATTATGAACATACTTAATTAATTATTTATTTTTATTAGAATATAAGTCTATATGATTTCGTTTGCAAAAAAAAAAAGTTATTTTATAGCTTTAGCCAAAATAAAATTATTATAAATGTAGTATAAGCTTATGCTGTGGTTTAAATATATAAACACAATGTAACTTTCATTTTTATCTTACCTACTGGATAAGAAATTAATGTTATATTATTGGCAACATTTACGCCAAGACAATATTATACTATAAATTAAAGTAGGCCTATATTGTGATGGTGATATTCATTGTAAATTATGTTTAAAAAAATTAAAAAGTTATTACAAACAAGCTTCCATTTAGAAAAATACATTGACACTAATTATTTTTTTCACAAATTTACTATCATAGAAATGATTAAGATTAAAATGTTCTACCATAACTTAAAATCTAACTGTAGCTAGTAGTTAGCAGTTGTATAGTTTGGTTTATATTTTCAAATTATATGTATTTTTATATATATTTAAGATGACCATAACCGGGTCCACCTGAAGATAAATAACTCTAAATCTGAAAGTGATTACATCAATGCATCTTATGTCAATGTGAGTATCCATATTACTTTTAGAACTTAGAACAAACAAACTATTAATCAGTAATTTGATATTTGGATAACTCCGAAATTTAAATTAGTTCTTCTACTAAACATTGTGTATTAGAGCCGGATGACTTTATATATTATATATATGACACTATATTAGGCTGTCGGAATGCCAAAAGAATTACTTTGGCAGACGATTATCAAAAGTTTGCCGACAACTGGTTTAGTAGATGCTTGTATAATCTTTTTGTATAGATGGACTATTCAAATTTCTGTTTTGTTAACAAAAGAACAATATCTCGACTATAGCATTATGATAAACTAAATCTGCTAAGTACAATAATAAACATTTCTTCGGTCTAAAGTAAAAAATGTTTTTAAATTTAATGTTTGCATTTTAGCTCGTGTACAGAAGATACAAACTCATAGTTTATCCACAGTACATCTATAGCTTAACCTTTATTAAGAAAGCAAAGTTTAACTCAAATTTTTTTTTTTTTTTAAATATTTCAAAGGGTTTCAACAATGATGAAATTTTCATAGCATCTCAAGGTAAGATTTTAAAATACACATTACCAATAGTTTTTTTTTTTGCACAATGTTGAAGTGTCAAATGTTATCTTTATTATACCTCTAAATCATAAACGGGCACTGTCACCGTGCGGCAAGGCATATGGCTGGCGTACTGAAGGTTCCTGGTTTGAATATTGGGGAAGGCTAAGATTTGTTCCCCAGGACTGGAGGATGTCCCCGAGTCTACCCAGCTCTGTCGGGTACCTGGCATTTGTTAGGGTAAGGTAAAGGCGGCTTGGCAATGAGCTGACCATACATCCCCCTAGTATGCCAATGCCACAGATATTGTCGATCGCTACTTCACCGACGCTATTCACCAATTTGTCCCGAAGGGGGATATTTACTTTGACATCATATTTGACAACACTGATCTAAGATTATAAGTAGTTAATGATGACCCAATAAATATTGATATATGGTATGCCCTGGTCTGTTAACGAAATGTCAATTAACTTCACTATCAAAATTTAAAATAAACGTATCTCTTTTAAACACTAATCGAAAGCAGCTCTGATTTGTGCATTTTTGAAAAAGTCTAAACTAGCATTGTTTCTGATTTCTTGAATTAAAATAATTTCAACATTAATTTCAAGCTGTTGTAATTTAACTGTTCTTGCATGTATATTAGCATGCATCATTAACATACTAAAGTAAATAAATATATATATATAATATATATAGCAGTTGTTTAAAAAAATATGTAAATTACTATACGACTAAGTATAAGTTTTTCATGAGTACTAAACTTTGTTGTGTTTTGTAAACATTTAATTTCAATCTAATGACAACAAAGTTGCACATAATCGCCACAACACATTAAACATCACAGAAGCTTTGGTTTCATAGTTCGTAATCTAAATGCTATATTATTATACTCAGGTCCACATAAGGTAATATTGAATGACTTTATCCGAATGTTGTGGGAACAGAATATTGAGAAAGTTGTCATGTTGACCAGTCTAGCTGAAAACGGGAAGGTAAGCTCAATAATAAATATAGATCTATACATCTTTCATCATCATCATTGGCTCCATAGTCTTGGAATACGATTAGAGTTGCGCTCTTGTGATTTCGCCAGCCTCGCAGCATTTGCTGTGTCTGTGGAGACCTATCATTTAGAGACAATAGGCTCAAACGCATCTCTGGCACTTGAAAGCGGGACCGTTGGAGTTTGTCAGGGGCAGCCTATGTAATTTACTTTTCTTCGCTGCTCTTTTAGCCTCCGTGATAAAGGCGATGTCTGCCCTCTGCAGTATTTGTACCGGTGTGTAGGATAACTTCTCCAACTACTTCTATTCTGAGCCAAGTTTTCCCAGTTTCCAACATATACATCTATAGCCTTTAGGTGGCGCTGGCAGACATTCTTTCATCTATACATCTCTCTTAAGTTACTATTCTTCTTTTATCTTACTGAATCAACTTATACCTTAACTTACCCACTAATATCCAAATAGCTGAGTAATCTTGCTTAGTTTCAACTCACATTCATCATACTAATGTGTATATACTTGTATAGTATCTTACTGACATAATGAAGCTAATTATAAACATGCTCAGTTGATTTTTTTTTAATTGCTCATAAGTAGTCATAAGACTGCAATGACTTATTTATAATATGTAGTATAATTTTGATCTATGGTCTATAATTACTTATAGCATTTGTAGTCTCTTTTTCACATTGGCCCTAAATCTTGTTTTAGACAGAAGAAACATATGAAACAATTTTGATGTAAAATAATTTCATGATTATCTTTACACTTGCACAAAAATATCACCCTATTATGTAGCCTAATCAAGGGATGTGCATTTATTTAGGACCTAAATAAAACTTGTCATTGCTTTTATGAGTATCACTAAGAATGTTCTTCACTATATTTTGCTCACTTTTTAAGCTAGAAGGAAAACCATCTTTTAAAGTAAACAATCAATATGATTGCTATTAGCTAAACACACACAAAAAGTTTGGCTTTTAAGATTGTTATGGACGTCTATATGATGATATGACTATTATTACGACTCGTTAAATCGGATTCAATGAATATAGTTGTATCTTTATTAGAAGTCTCTAGATTCTGCTAATCTGTAGCCCAAGCTAGGGGTTCCTTGACTGACAGGTCTATGCAGTAATGTAGTTATATTCGTGATAATTATCTTCAACACCTTTCTCAACAATGATAGATCAAACAACTCCAGTTGTTGAATAAACAATTTTATTTAAATTGTAGACTCAATATAAACGATCAATAAATCTCATCAACTGATGGTAACATAAGTATTTCAACAAAATGACATTATATGTACAAGTATTAATATAGCGACTTCACTCTACAAACGTTTAAACTGAACTAACTTTAAGGAGGTCGGAACTTTACAAAGAAAACTATCATCGAAGATTCTACAGGGTCTTAATACGCATTTTAACCTCTTTCTCTATAATTACTACGATCCAGAATTATCCTCCAATTTCCACGGGATTTGAACGAATTATTTTATTTAAACTGCCCTCAGGGCATAAAGGTCAAACCTTGGTCGCCTTGGACTCTGATACGCACTTGTTAAGAGGTCAATGCCTTACTACGTCATTCATTTATGACCGATATTCGTAACATCCCCCTCCTTCTAAAGTTTTATAATTATTTCTTTTACATTTTAACTATACAAAAAAAAATGTTAATTTTAAGGAATAATTATAAAAGAAAATATTCCGGGGAAAACAATAATACAGTTCAATTGGCTATTCCACTAATTCAATCAAACTGATTACAATAACATATAATATATGCAATATAAGTTCATCTTATCAAATGGCTTAACTACAGTCATTCAATCATTCAATTTTTAATTCAAAACAATGGACAATTAAATTGTTTCTCTAAATCTTGTATACAAGAAAAATACATAGGGTTAAACATTATACAATCTAATAATTTCCATTCCATTATCATTCCACGTTAATAAAAACTCTCTCGTTCATTTAATTATAAACTTAGCTTTTACATTTGTAATCAAACAACAAAAGAAAAAATCACTTAATGTCTATTCAGACACGACTTATTTTTTCATAAGGAGAAAAAACCAAACGCTCTGATAGAACACATGCTAGACCTGACCTAATTACACGTTACAAAAATTATTGCTCGTGTAGACAGTATTTTTTTTTACATGCTGGTAGGCCGACTAACACATTAGACAACTGTCTGTGACGCGACCCAAAATGTAGGTCAATTCCGCACTCTCTCTCTCTATTCCTTTTTTCACCCTCTCATTCTCAATTGATTCTAATAATGTTGACATCGCTATGCAAATTTTCCCAATTACCGCTTAGGTAAAAAAAAATTGCTACGCGATTAAATAGTTATCGTACTAAATGAGCATTATTTAACAACCATTATCTCAAAATTAAATTCATTTATGTTAGTTTAAGGAAATTAAACATAGTCTGTTCCAGAATTAAAATAGTTTATAGACAATTTCATAAAAAATATTTCAATTTCTCATTTTACCATGACCTTTCGACGTCATTATTTTCTTTTTAAAAGAGTTCACATTGAAACATTCTATCTTTCATGCAGACATGGATTTACTTGAAACAAATTTGGTTAATTTACTTAATTAACTATCAATCAAAGCAGATTATATTATCTTCATACAATCTTAGTACTACACAGTAAGTACTTATTTTCTTTAGATTACATCAAAGACATTTCAAATACAATATTATTGAAGTACAAAAGATAAAAGATTAGAATTTAAAGAGCATAGACTATATTTTTTTTTCAGACAGAAATCAATTTAACAATTTTTACAAAACAATTTCTGGTCTGAATGGTTCCATCTCCCAGCTTTTCAGTTATGGTAAGGTTGGAATCCATTGCTCTTTTCCATGTTCCACAAAGGTTTTATTCATTATTCATAGATTCTAGGTTCTCCTGTTCCTCACAGTGTTCAGGTCTACCCAATCTTTTGCTTGTCAGTACAATTCATTCAATCTATTTTAACTCATACAGAAAAAAAATAGATTAGTTTTACAATCTTGACATGAAATCCTTAATTAATCATACATTAGTTGAACATTGGTATGTCAACATTATAAATTCTCAACCATGAAATTCTCAATCATTCTGGTTTACAGTGTCAAATCAGTGGCACATATCCTAAATTTATACAAAACAAGGATAAGTTTTATTTTACATTAGTTTCATTTCTGGTCTGCTTTTCATGTAACAGTATCCTAAAAGTGAAAAATCATATATAATACATTTCTTGGAATTCTTGTTAGTCATAGTTCTGCCTTGCTGCAACTATTTATTTTTTTTTTACCCTTCTTTATCATACATTCAATGATAATAGAACAAATGAATAAATTCACATAGAAGAAATTTGCATCTTGACTCAGTGCAATTATTTCAACTACAGTACATGATAAAATAAATCCATAGTACAATCATAAAACATTTCTCAATACTTTAGTGATAGAAAATTCTCTTTTCTTAAAACCATTTACATCTTTTTCAATCAAATTATCCTCTCTGCCAAATGTTTCAATTATCATTTCCAGAGATTCTCAAACATATCTTATAATCAGTCCACATTTATAATGTCCTCTGATTTAGAAACCAATTCTGCGGATAAAACTGATCTTTTTCTCTTATAGCAATTATTTTAAATGCTCAACCTAACAAGTTTGTTTAGAAATATCACACTATAATGATATTTACTCTAACAATACTTTTACTCAGTCCTTTTTCTTCACAAGTAAGGGATTTAGTTTTAAAATAGTAAGTTTGGTAACTAACTATCAGTGAATTTGTCATTCAATTCATCCTGTACTCCAGGCATAAATTTTACAAATAAGAGTAACAATGTTAACAACATCAAGCTTATTCCAATTGTTTTCAGAAGGTAAGGCTTTATCATTTTCAAATGATATAATATTTTTGCCTTTCTTTCATCACACAACAATGGCATCTGCATGTGAGCAGTGTACAATTTTTTTCTAACAAATACAGTTATGTCAGACAAAAAATTTATGTACTTATCTAGGTACTTGATCAGCCCAAGGAGATCCAATTCGGTCTGCCATTCCTCTTGAAGTAGTTTGAGTGGTCCTCGGACAGTGGGTCCAAAGATTGGTCCATAGGCTCCTCGACTTTCCGGATGGGATTCAGTTGACATATCCTGCTCCAGGCATAAGTTCTTTAGGACTGGATTGAAGAGTTCCGAGGCGAAGTTGGTCCCTCGATCTGTCGGTATGGATTGTGGTAACCCATAGCTTTTGGTAGTTTCGGTCCAGCTCTCCGCACTCGTTTCTTCAGTGATGCTCCTCCAATCTTCATCTGTACCGGCAACTGCAGGTTTGCATTGTTGTTTGTTCATGCTGTGGTCTATCTGTTCATAGACATCATTTGTAGTAGTTTCTTTTTCGTCGACAGCTTTCTCATGTAGCTGTAGCAACTCTGGGTCTACTTTCTGTTCAGCAATCAATTCATTTTGCGATGACTTCTTTGATTGTTCATTTCCTTTCGGACAATCTTCAATCATGGAGAAAATAGTAGTATCAAGTTCCACTTCTTCTTCCTCTTTCTTCTCTCGTGGGAGAATTTCTTCTTTCCTTTTCTTTTCTTGTGAGAGAATTTCTTCTTTCTTTTTCTGTGGTGTCATACCTTTTATGACATCACCTACAGGATAAAGTTCTTTTTCTTTTCCTGTCTCCACCATAGGACTAGGGTCGGGATTTTCCTTCACAATCAGTTCAGGTCTCACCCTCCCTTTCGCCAAATCATTTGCTAGGATAACGGATATGCCCTCAAAAGGAAGTTTTGATATTACTCCAACTGTCACATATCCTGTCACCAAGTCAGATGCGAGGTATATCCTATGTAGAGGTATTTCTTCTTTCCATTCAAAACCTCTCAATAGGACAGTCTGTCCTGTCAATGTATTATCATTCAATGGTAATACATCTTTAAGCAGCAGTGTTAATGATGCTCCTGTGTCTCGTAATATGTTTACGGACTTCAGTGGTCCTTCCTTTTGTAAGGCCACACAACCTTCACTAATGAACGGTTGAAAACTGCACAGGGTCTCTGTGTCAATTTTATTCTTCCCTTGACCATGACTTTCGGGTGTTTTTTCATCTTTCGATGACTTCAGACTCTTTTCCGAGTCAAAAATACTTTGGTCTACTTTCTCGTCTCTGTGGACTTGGACAATTAATCCAATAGTAGCCATTCTGTATTTATAATCAGGATATTTATCCTCATTATCTTCAGTTGTAGATTTCTCTACCTTCTGACTTTTGCTCTCAGGCAAATCCACCCTCAGTGTTTCTGGTTTAGAAGAATATTTCTTCGAATTCAGTTCGTTTGTATTTTCGCTTTCTTGTACCTTTTGTTTTGGTTTATGGCTAGTGCACATTACCACTTTGTTAGGTCTTTTGTCGCTTCGTATACTCCAACAGTCTTCTATGCTATGTCCTACTCTTTTACAAAAAGTACATTGGACGTTTTTGTTGATATGTTTTTTATTAACATCATTTTGTTTCACAAAATGCTCTTTTTCACGATGTTTTTGTGGTGTGTTTTCTGCTTGCCGTTGTGCCCTATTAAAATTCTTTTCACCAGCTGTCCTATGACACAATGTGTACTGTTCCGCTAAATCAGCAGCCTTATGTGGGTCAGTGATGTCACGCTCGGATAAATACATTCTTACATCCGGCCTCACTTTGTTAATAAAATCTTCTAAAAGAATGATATCTTTCATTTCTTTTAATATGGAGATATTTCTGGATTTTATCCACTGATCCATTAACTTTTCTTCTGCTCGAAGGAAGTCTAAGTGTGTTTGGTAAGGGGACATTGTATACTGACGGAACCTTTTCCGATAACTTTCCGGTATTTGGTTATAGGCTTTTAGTACATTGTCTTTAATGACTTCATAATCATTTAAATGTTCCTCCTTTAACAATAGAACACAATCTCTTGCCCTTCCCTGAGTAAAAGCTGTTCTTACTAATATTCCCCATTTATCTTCGGGGAACTTAAAATCTCTGCAAGAAATTTCAAAGGTCTGGAAGAAATTAGCTATTTCACTTTCTTTATCAATGTAGGTAGGGACTAGCTTTTTCCATCTGGCCATCTCTACATCATTATGAGATTCTTTTTTAGTAGCTCCTATCTTTGCTAGCTCTATTCTTTCCTGACTTTCTCTTTGACTTTTCTTATCTTCCATCTCACGATCAAGACGTTTTTCTTCTATCTCAAGACGTTTTTGTTGCATCTCAAGCCGTTTCATTTCTAGCTGAAACCGTAACTGTTCAGACATCTGACCTTCAACTTGATATCCCTCCGCGCTTGATTCTACTTTCAACTTTCCACTCGCAATCAACACATCTTTTATCTGCTGTGTCAACACAGTCCTCGATGGTGTAGTTTCAGTAACTTCTATCTTCAAGATCTCAGCGATCTCTTTTAACTTCTTTATTGATAAAGTTTTCAAAACTTCTTCTTCTGGATTTTCAATAAATTCCATTCTTTAGTTAAGAGATTTATAAAGTGGTAAATTTTTCCAACTTACGTTTTTCCAATCGGAAGAATAATTTCAGCGTTCTTAGGCTTGCTCAGTAGGTCACTGCTCCAACACACAACACAACACAACTTGAATATATGCTTCACTATACAACTATATCGGACGCAGCCTGCAAACTGTTATGGTCCTCTTTATGATGATATGACTATTATTACGACTCGTTAAATCGGATTCAATGAATATAGTTGTATCTTAATTAGAAGTCTCTAGATTCTGCTAATCTGTAGCCCAAGCTAGGGGTTCCTTGACTGACAGGTCTATGCAGTAATGTAGTTATATTCGTGATAATTATCTTCAACACCTTTCTCAACAATGATAGATCAAACAACTCCAGTTGTTGAATAAACAATTTTATTTAAATTGTAGACTCAATATAAACGATCAATAAATCTCATCAACTGATGGTAACATAAGTATTTCAACAAAATGACATTATATGTACAAGTATTAATATAGCGACTTCACTCTACAAACGTTTAAACTGAACTAACTTTAAGGAGGTCGGAACTTTACAAAGAAAACTATCATCGAAGATTCTACAGGGTCTTAATACGCATTTTAACCTCTTTCTCTATAATTACTACGATCCAGAATTATCCTCCAATTTCCACGGGATTTGAACGAATTATTTTATTTAAACTGCCCTCAGGGCATAAAGGTCAAACCTTGGTCGCCTTGGACTCTGATACGCACTTGTTAAGAGGTCAATGCCTTACTACGTCATTCATTTATGACCGATATTCGTAACAAGATCTAATATTAATATTTTAAACTAATTGCTTAATTACTGGCCCTAAACCCTTTTGGAATCTGGGCCACCAACTATATATTTCTAAGGTAATCAGTCTTGAACAGTTTTGTGCTCTAGTTCCTTAAAGGGTAAATTATTTTGTAGTGGATTTCTCAAATTTATATTGCAAGCTGTTTCTAGCCTTTTATTTGTTTTGTCTTGAACAGTTTTGTGCTCTAGTTCCTTAAAGGGTAAATTATTTTGTAGTGGATTTCTCAAATGTATATTGCAAGCTGTTTCTAGCCTTTTATTTGTTTTGTCTTGAACAGTTTTGTGCTCTAGTTCCTTAAAGGGTAAATTATTTTGTAGTGGATTTCTCAAATTTATATTGCAAGCTGTTTCTAGCCTTTTATTTGTTTTGTTTTTTTGTAGGCCCACTTTGTAAATGCCGAAAAATTTTTTTAAAAATGTATCATTTCGAATACATCAACCGTTTATTTTATTCCCTTTTGATTTCACCCTGTAGCTGAAATGTGAGCAATATTGGCCTGACAAAGGTAACATACAGTTTGGTGACATCAAAGTGAAGTTAATAGCTTCTGAGACCTTTGCTGACTATACTATTAGAATAATTGAGTTGACTCAGGTCAGTGAATATTTGATTTACTGGTGAAAATAAATACTACACTACTTAGTAAAGCCAATCTATTACAATGCAAAGATAAACTTACTTACTAAAAGCGATCTATTACAATGCACAGATAAACTTCATGAATAATAAAAAACAAAAAAGGTTAATTCCAAACGTTCTTTTTCTTCCTCGGTGGCACCCTACCATAGAATGGTTTGCCTTAACAAACCAGGAAACTAAACAACTTAACATCAGTTAAAACACTTCAAATGTAAGAATAAACCTAAACCATGGATTAGCGAAAGACGCAAAAATCTTCTGTATAGAAAGTGCATCTTTAAAAAATGGATAGATAGATAAACTCATCATGGCCTAAAATTGATACTTGTACACTTCAATTGATTTAAGTCTGCCTATGTTCAATCAAGACACTTGAAAAGTTAAATATTTTTTATGTATTCTATTGTTGTTTAACATTTTTTTGTCCATAAATTATTTTTGTTTTCTAGAAGGGAGGTCTACATCATACCTTCACACATTTTCACTATCTGGCTTGGCCAGACAAAGACATACCACAAAACCCTTGGAGTTTAGCAGAATTTCATCATGTTGTTTCTTCATCACCAACAGCTGCACCTACCCTTGTCCACTGCAGGTAAACTAAATAGCGTATAGTCACATTCAATAAAACTCTTTATATATATATATATATATATATATATATAATAACCAATAGTTAAATCACTAAACCTTAAAACACTAGAGGACTAAGAGTAAAGTACTTATAAAGCATTAAAATATCATTTAGAAATGCAATACAAAAACAATCTGATAAACATAAGGTTAAAAACACTTTCCTTACCCCTTATGCAAGAACACATGCATATAAGTACTCTTTCTTCCCAAGTGGCATTCGGGCAAGGAATGGGTTACCTGAACAAACCATGAAAACCAGTAATTGATATTTTAAAACACTAAAAGAAATGCAGGTCTAGATTTGAACCACGGATGTGTGTAGGACGCACTAATCTTTATTATAGAAGGATCGTAGATAATGTATAAGAAAAGACAAATAATTAATATATCCAATTTTAATATTTAACAAAATGTTTTTTTTTAGATAATCGCATAATTTTTTTTTTTACAATGTAAGGGCAATAACTTTGAAAATAAACCTAAAACTTCTATAAGATGTTTATTTACAATATACATATTTATTTCAGATCGATTTTATTTTAAATTATTTCATAAGCCTGAAACAGAATTAGTGAAGTGAAACAGTTGTGTCTATTTAGAGAACTGTGCTTGCATTCTATTTCTATCCAACTAACTAATGTTTAATATTAATACAAAATCGTCGTTTCAAATTGTTTAATTGCTCTGATATACACATTTTATGCCAAGTGTCATTCAATCCTGAACTTGCCTAGTCAACCAAGTATCCAACTTTATGTAATTTGCTCATTTGACTGACTGTAGTACACATCGAAATAAACAATGCTACATCTATATTCTATATAGCAGGGTTCGGCAAACTACGGCATGCGTGCCATACTTAGCACGCTGAGGGATTTTCAATGGCTCGCGGAAGAGGCCTTAAAAGTCTATTTAAGTATCCTCCCCAAGAAATTTAGTGCTAGAGCAGGATGACTTTGAGGCTGTTGGCACGCTGAATGAATTAGAAATCCTACTTTGGCACAAGGTTGCCGACCCCTGCTCAATAATATAAAAGTAATCCCATTTGACCCTTGTGATCCAGAAAGGACCAGTAAAGCAGCGTGCAACATTTTCCATGGCCACGGCGTACTATGTAGTTCTGGGAAATAATCCTAGCCTTCACCAGGATTCAAACCTTACAATTCTCTAATAGCCTGTCAACTGTACTGCCACCTGGCCATCATGACTCATTATGTCTATATTATTGTTTTGAATTGTTGTTTTATTTGTCCTCAGTGCTGGTGCAGGTAGAACCGGAAGTTACATCGCATTACATAATCTTATTCAACAAGCAGAGTTGACTGGCAAAGTTGACTTCTTTCAAACATTGACCAAATTGAGACAAGACAGGATTTGTATGATACAAACTGCTGTAGGTTCAATTATTTGTCTTTAAGTTTCATTTTTTTAAATAATAATATAAGGTTCAAGTGCAACAAACATTGCCAAACTATTGAGTGTATCACATTTTTTTTGTAGTTCAGATCTTTTTAATACATGCTAATAGCATTGGGGGTTCAAATGTGTGTTACAACTTAATCATTTACCTGTTTGTATGAAGAAATAAATTTAAATAGTATAGCATTAAATGTCCAGACAGTAAATATACAGAGAAGTTTCTAAGCTAACCTACCTCAGGCACACACTACTCCCCTCCCCTCAACCTAACGTTACCCACACACTATAAAACAGAACAACTAAACAACACAAGTAAATATGTAAATCTGGCATTGACTGCCAGAGGTCATCAGCTCAAACTGCATGTTCCTCAGGCACTCGCAGACGTTTACAAATATTCTTGTTTTCCTTCAGCCATTAGACTGTAGAACACACTGGATCAAGCTCCATCTTTGCCACCTTTGTGTCGGCTTTCAAATAATTACTGAAGGGTTGGACTAAATACATCCAATCAAACCCCGTATTCTGTTTTTAATTATTGTTTATTTGATACATAATTTTGAATGTCGTTAAAGTGAGGACGTTTTCCTCGGGCCAAATGGGGTCTTTACAGTAATATGAAGAAGAAGACAAACAAATCAGATGAGCTATGTACAGGATTCAATAATTAAGTGTTTTTTTTGTTCACCCAAACTTTCTGCATTGTTAACCCTTCCGATACCGACCTACTTCTATCTATGCTGCATTCAGTTCCGCTATATACGCGCCCGGGACTGTAAGGGTTAATTTCCTTCCATCAAATGTTTTAACTTGAACTTTGATTCACTCCAGGACCAGTACCAGTTTGTGCATACAGCAGCCTTAGTGGCCCTCACCTGTATTGGACATTATGTCTCTGCTGTTGACTTCATGGAAACTTTTGAAACATTCAATGAACACCACAGGGTGGAGAGATTGAAATTAGAGTTTGCTGTAAGTAGTTGCAAGAGAAATTAATGATCTATCATTACTAGTACATAGACTTCAAAAAACATTGTTCATTGCCCAGTGTGTATAATATAGAAATATCAAGTTATTTAAGTATTATAAATGTCATATTTTATTCAGTATTCAGTATTTTAAAATTTTCTAATTTAATTACCCTAGTTTGGTGCATTGAATCAGTGGGATAAATTGTTACTACTTTTAAGAGACCATGGCCTGACAATGAGAATGTGTGAACAACACAATGCCCAGCTAACTTTATTTTTATTTGAATCAATATAATAATAATGGTCATTTCTTAAAGCACTTCTATCCATGCTATTAAATTTAGTATGCTCAACATGCTCTTGGAGTGAATAGCAGTGGCAGATGTATTAGCCAAAGTAAAGTAAAGTATCAAGTCAGACCAAATATACTCATGAGCCCCTGAAGCAGCGTTCACCAGTTTCTGTGGTCACGGCACACTAGGGTATTGTGTTGCAAGCACAATGCCCCGCTGACTTTACTTTACCCCAATTAAGTCAGATACCCATCAGAGATGGGTGGACTCAGGGACACCCTTCAGACCCGAGAAGCAACACTATCCTTCACTAGGATTTGAACCCAGGATCTTCATACACCAGCCACTCTGTCACCGTGCCCCCTAAATAAACATATCTCGACCACAAACAGGCAGTTATGCCGTTGGAATAGCAAAGAGATAGTTTCCACGAAAGACTTAGTAGAATAAAAAAATCCATGAAATGATTTCTCCATTCACAAAAAAACATACTTTTGTTTTGGGCATGCTTTAGAATTTGAAGAAAATCAGCGAATTCCTCCATGATGCTGCAATGAGATGTGAGGTGAGTGACGGCCATGTTGAGCAAGTTGATGTCTACCAGAATCTAGGGGAATCTCACAGCGACTTGCAGAACAGATATAGCACAATACTGCCAAGTAATACTATATTATGTATTCTGTTTATTGCTTGCACTCAAATTCAATGTCTATATAACCTCTCGTTCTAGCCAAAGTGGGATTGTGTGAACAGCACAATGAACAATCATGGTTATTGTATATTAATTACCAGTGTAAATTATTTGTCTTTTATGCTCAAGTAAATCTTTGAAAGATCTGGATAAAAGAAACAAATAAGTGTGCATGTTTAAAATATTTACAAACCAAATGTTTATATTACTTTAGCCTCTTAGATATAAAAAAATCAATAATATAAATATATCAAAAACAAATCTATTTAATTAAAATCAAGTATTTTGTTCTCCTTTTTTTTAAAATTTTGTTAGAGATTGGTTGTAATATTGTACTTGTAATAATCTTATTTTTAGAGGGAACATAATATAAAAAAATATATAAAATAAACTAAGATAGTCTTATGTCTGTTAGCATAGTTATAAATTAAGTCAGGTAGTATGATATAGAAACTATTACTCACCAAATTAATAATGATTTTTGACCATTTATAACAAGATAAAAATAACTCAGGAAAGTATACCTTTCTTAGCATTTTTGGACACTTAGTTTGCGATACATAGTATAAATATTTCTATTGCTACATCATACAAGAGGGTTATGTGGCCAGCAAAACGCCCAAGTAGGCCTATTTACTTTTTCTAACTAATGTAAAGTACTAATTAAATCCAGGACATACATGTATGGGTTTTTGTATCTTTCATTAGAGCCCCTAGACCGACTTATTTCATGCATATCTAGTCAAGTACTTTTAGAAGAATAAAAAAAAAACTTAACTTAATTTTGTAAAATTCTGATATTGTATTGTAATTTTATTGTTAATTTTAATGCACCTTTTTTGTTTGCTCTATTACAGAGGAAATTTATAGACCAATTCTTTCTAAAGATTCCAATGAGATGGGAGATTACATTAATGCAGTCCTTGTATCGGTGAGATTATAGATTATTTGTAAATATTTATAACAATGACTAATAATATATCATTATCAAGTTTACTATCATATAATCATCTACTGCTCGACAAAGTATAAAGTTGTAATTTGTATGCTGTTATTAAATGTTATGCGGATTCTCCTTAATTAAAGTATTCTCAATTAGAAATTATACCTTAGTATTAAAAATACGTTTTATAGATGTTGAGAAATATTTCTAGACATCCAAACTACATATAGATATCACTGCATTAGTTAGGCCTACAACTGAGAAGTCTCTAAATCTTTTTCTTTATTTGATTGTATGTAGAGTTTGAGAGCCAAGAATCAGTACATACTAACTCAGCTTCCTCTACCTTCAACTGTTGTTGACTTCTGGAGGCTAGTTGCACAGTACAAAGTCAATCTGATAGTGGCTTTTGAGGCTGATCAGATGGAACACGATACAGTAAGTCAAAGCAACACACAAATAATGAAAGACTTATTGAATCATGATGAGCGTAGGATGCAATAATCTTCTTTATAGAAGGAGCGTCTGTAATGTATAAGATAAGATGTTTACCCAGTTTGATGGTTTTATAAAACACCTTTGTGTGTACACCATATAAGTAGTTTAGTTGCAAAATATGCTAAGTCAACAAAAACTTATAAGAACTTTTTGAAGATTTATCTAAGAAAAAGGTTTTAAATAAACACATATTTTAAAGATATTATGACTTAATGCCTTTTGAAATAGGACTGTGACCTTTGGTTTTAAATATTTGTATAGAATACACGAATTTCAGGGCAGACCACACTTAAACTAAATATACAAAATCAAATGCCAATTTGAAATGAATAATAATTAAACTGTTTAATTGTGAATAATAATTTGGCAACTTATATAAAATATGAAACTCAATATTGCAAAACATAATCTAGAGCATATTCTAAACATGTCCGTTCCCTAAGTCTAAGGTCGTCTAATGTTTCTCACGCGTCATAGCTTTTATTGTCCTACGTCACACGTTTATTTATTAATTGTACATTATGTTAGAGATTATAAAAATGTGTCTTAATAAAACAAGAATATATATTTTAAACTCTATCAAAGACTGTTCACATATAAGGACATTATCATTCAGGTGTTGCTTTTCTTTAGTCAGTTTTCTGGCTAGAACTAGAATGGTTTACAATTATAATCTAGTGAAGAAAACACAAATACACAATAACATATACATTTTTGAAATGTAAGTCTAAAATTTGAAAGACAATATATGGTATACCTGTAATCAAGATTTTTAGATACATTACTTTGATATGCTTCTAACTATTTGAAATCAGTGCAATAATTTTGTTAAAGGATTGAATGAAATGATTTAATTGTCTACATATTAAATAACGTCTTATAGAATATCGACTTCGTTAAATTGTTATTTTGTTACTCTTTTAAAAACCTGTACACTTTTGTTTCTGTCTCTCTAATTCAGTCATTTGGCAAGTATCTGACGTCTGATCAACCAATGAAATTACCCATGGCTGAAATTCATTCTTCAGAAGTTCAAAGTTCAAGTCTATGGGAAGAACAGAAACTTTTAGTCAAAACACATAAAGTAGCTTTTGTAAGTTTGGTCTTATGCCAGTTGTTGCTAGTCGAGTTGATTCTTATTGAATGTATTTTTGTTGTCATGTTTTTTTCATATTTATGGATATTAATAACATATGTACATTGACAATCACAAATATTTACTTATAATTATTTCATTTTACAAAAAAAAAGATGTGTTCTAATTTCTCAATGTTTCTATATTATCCTATAATACATTGAAAATGTGGAATCATTTTCCAAATCCATGTTGTACATAAGAAAACATTTCTTATTCAGCTTCCTGAAACAAATACAGTAACTCATCTGAAATGTCTGTTCACTGACCTATATGACTGGAACAAAATGTTGTCATTCATGAAACAAGTCAAGTCTTATAATGTACCGGACGGGAGAATCATTTTCATGTGCAGGTGAGGTCATACACACATTTTCTTCATTATTTTTAGTAACACATACTTTATCTTGCAATGTTCATAGTTTCTGATGTAGAAATTTAATTAATTTTGATTGTACTACAATTTCAGAAATGGTGCTACATTCAGTGGACTTGCATGTGTGGTATACTTACTTCTGGAGTGTCTTGAACATAATTCCTGGTTCAACATTCCGAGTGTGGTCGGTAAAGTCAAATCTATACGCCCACAAGTCATTGCTTCTTTGGTAAACTTCAATTTCTATTTACGGTTTGTTAAAAAAAATATATATTTTAGGGGGCCATAATGGAAACTTGCGGAAAGAGATATTTGATTCTGCCTAACTGCCTCTTTTCTTGGATGTATTTAGCCTAAAAAAATAATGCACACAAATAGGATCAAAAATGATTTTTTTTAGGGGGCTCTGGGTAGAGGTAGTACCTTTCGATGTCTGGCATGCTGCACCTTCGGGTGGATAGAATCACTGGTCCTCATCCATCCTCTAAATCTCTCACATGTGGCTCCAAGTGCCATACCCCGGTAAACTGCCTCAGCTGGCAGACTAAACCATGTGAGGGGGTGGTGTTAACACGGCACCACTGGGCGTAGAACCTCCTCGATGCAGGTTACCGGCCAGGGCGCAAGAGTTCAAAGACGAACTTAAACGATCACGTGTTCACGACCAAGGCGGACCACCTAGTTGGAGGTACCCGGCTGTGGCCAGGCATGGAGAGGGATGGGCGCCGCCATGCTAAATCTGCCCTAGATACGCCACATGATTATGAACACAGATCCACAATACATACCGGCTCGGCCGTCGCCCGGGTTCAGGGTGACTGGAATGCCAAAGTAGGAAAAGATGCCTATGCAAACTGGAAAGGCACATGTGGACAACACTGCAATGTGGAATCAAATGAGCGAGGACTAAGGCTTCTGGAGTTTGCCAGCTTTAACGACCTTATGCTGGCTAACACACTCGGCCCTCACAAGTCCTCAAGAATAACCACATGGCACAGCCCAAACGGGAAACACCACAACCAAATCAACTACATCATGATAAAAACACGCTTCCGGTCAAGTATAAATGTTGCTAAGACTCGCAGCTTCCCTGGAGCTGACATTGGAAGCGATCATGACCTAGTTATGATGACCTTTAGGCTACACCTGAAAAGAATACAGAAAAAGGGGTACACCAGGATCAAATTTGACCTCGAAAAGCTGAAGGATCCTAAAGTAGCCTAAGCCTTCCAGGCAAAGATAGGAGGGAAATTTGCAGTCCTCAATATCTTAAATTCTGATTTTACGGACATGGACACATTGATCGACAATTTCAACACAGTGGTGACGGACACAGCTCAAGAGATTCTTGGCAAACATAGACCGGCCAGGAAACCATGGATAACACCAGACATCCTGGAGCTGTGTGACGAGCGTCGCCGACTAAAGAAAACAAAGACAAAAGACCAGGAAGAAGCCAATAAATACAGAACAATAAACAAGACAATTAGGAAAGGTATGAAAAGGGCAAAGAAAAACTGGATCGAAGAACAGTGCAACGACATTGAAAACTGTTTAAGGAAGAACAATAGCAAAAAAGCATACAAATTAGTAAAAGAACTAACCACCACTAAGCACGGGCGCACCACCACCATACAGGACAAGGATGGTAGAAACCTGACTGAGGAACCAGATATCTTAAAAAGATGGACTGAGTACTGCTCGGAACTATATAATGACAATATCACTATAGATCCAGATATACTAAACGTTCCTCCAGCCACAGACAATGACAATTACCCTATCCTCCGTACAAGAAGTGGAAGCAGCAGTCCAAGCACTTCAAAAAGGAAAAGCCGCAGGAGTGGATAACATCCCTGCTGAATTGGTGAAAGCAGGAGGGGAAGCCATGGTAAATGTCTTATTGAACATTTGCAATAAAATATGGATAACTGGAGACTGGCCTAAACCATGGACCCAGTCGCTCATCATCACCCTCCCCAAGAAAGGCAACCTTCAACAATGCCAGAACTACCGCACCATCAGCCTAATAAGCCACCCAAGCAAGGTCATGCTCAAAATAATTCTAAGCCGACTCAAACCTTATGCTGAAAGAATCATTGCGGAAGAACAGGCAGGCTTCAGGCAGGGACGTAGTACCACAGAGCAGATCTTTAACCTGCGAATACTCTGTGAGAGGCACGCGCAACACCAACTACACTTGTACCATATATTTGTTGATTTTAAAAAAGCATTCGACAGGGTCTGGCACGCAGCCCTATGGGCAACCATGAAACATTACAATATTAATGACAACCTGACAATGCTGATACGTAGCCTCTATGACAGGGCCACCAGTGCAGTCTTCTTCAGCAACAACATTGGAGATTGGTTCAGGACGACCGTTGGAGTACGACAAGGATGCTTGCTTTCGCCAACACTGTTCAACATCTTCCTGGAGAGAATCATGTCAGATGCACTAGAGGATCATGAAGGGACAATCAGCATAAATGGCAGAAGGATCACCAACCTTCGATTCGCAGATGATATAGATGGACTCGCCGGGAGTGAGGAAGAATTAGCCAATCTAGTGGAGCGACTAGACAAAACTTCCACATCCTATGGCATGCAAATCAGTGCCGAAAAGACTAAATTAATGACTAGTAACACCAGCGGCATAACCACGAAGATCAAGATTGGTGGGCAGAGTTTGGAAACAGTTAGCAGCTTTAAGTACCTAGGAGCTATTGTATCCGAAGAGGGCTCCAAACCAGAAATAATGTCCAGGATTGCCCAGACAACAGCATCACTAAAGAGGCTCAAGACAATATGGAAAGACAAGAACCTAGCCCTCAGCACCAAAATCAGGCTGATGCGCTCACTGGTCCTCTCCATTTTCTTATATGCTTGCGAGTCATGGACACTAACAGCCGTGCTGGAAAATAGGATAAACGCCATGGAAATGAGATGCTTCAGGACCCTGCTCGGTATCTGTTACAAATGTTACAAAGACCATATCACCAACGAACAGATAAGAAAAAGAATACAACAGGAAATTGGAAAGTATGAAGACCTGCTGGCCACAGCCAAGAAAAGAAAACTGGAATGGTATGGCCACATCACCAGAACCAACGGGCTTGCAAAGACCATCCTGCAGGGTACCACCAGAGGAGGCAGAAAGAGAGGAAGACCAAAGAAACGTTGGGAAGATAATATCAGGGAATGGACAGGTACAAAACTGTGCGAGGCAATGAGAACGGCTGAGAGACGGGAGGAGTGGAGGAGGCTGGTTTACATGTCATCTGTGGCGCCCCAACGGTCTAACAGACTACGGGATATGTAGGATGTAGGAGGATTTTAATAAATTGTTACATTATTATGACATAAAATCAGACTTTGTCAGTTTTGTTTATCATAATTACTGCATTTGTTGTAGATTTAAGTCAGCCCCTGTCAAGGGTCATTTGTGTGAGAAAAAAAAAGGTGTTGGCGGGGTCGGGGGGGGGGGGGGGTAAATTGAGAATTAGATCTGCATTACCTTCAATGCTGTGTGCTTTTCATGTTTAGTTTCAAATGTATTAATTGTGTTTTTATCATCATAATATATATTATTATTATAAGTGTATAAACTACTAGAATGATTTCATAACGTCCACAGAATGAATATTTACTTGTGCACAAAATACTGCACAGATACATTGAACTTTCATCTCAGTACAATAATGTCCCAGAAGACTTCCTACAGAGAAACCAGGCGTCCAGTAAAGAAGAACTACAGACAGAAGACAGAAACGATGATATCTATGCAAACATGTAACAATCATACTGCATGACAATCTACACTTGTAAGAAATTAATCTTAAACTCATGATGCCGGTAAACAATTAAAACATTTCAATGGACAATTTTTTTTTAAATGCTTTCCTTTTTTTATATAAAGGTATAAAAAGGTTTTAGCCTATATATTATTGACTAAACTTCAATTTCTTTCTTATACTCATTGAAATATTGACTCCAGATTAAATGGAATACATTTTAAAAACCTATAAACATGTAGCGCTCTAGTATTTCAATTTATCAATAACTTAATAACTTCTAAATGCTCAGTATATTTACTATTTACTGTAACTATTTAAAATGTAGTCTGCATTTAAACTTTATATTTTTACTGGGAGTTTAAAAAAATATTCCTAAAATGTTATGAGCTCCTCTTTGGTATGTATCTGGGGGGTGACTGGACCTTTATTTCATATTGTCTGACAATTGGTCATAACAACACAACCTATCAAATTACAACGCCAGGCCCTATACCTTACCAAACACACACTTTAACACCAAACACACACTTTAACACCAAACACACACTTTAACACCAAACACACACTTTAACACCAAACACACACTTTAACACCAAACACACACTTTAACACCAAACACACACTTTAACACCAAACACACACTTTAACACCAAACACACACTTTAACACCAAACACACACTTTAACACCAAACACACACTTTAACACCAAACACACACTTTAACACCAAACACACACTTTAACACCAAACACACACTTTAACACCAAACACACACTTTAACACCAAACACACACTTTAACACCAAACACACACTTTAACACCAAACACACACTTTAACACCAAACACACACTTTAACACCAAACACACACTTTAACACCAAACACACACTTTAACACCAAACACACACTTTAACACCAAACACACACTTTAACACCAAACACACACTTTAACACCAAACACACACTTTAACACCAAACACACACTTTAACACCAAACACACACTTTAACACCAAACACACACTTTAACACCAAACACACACTTTAACACCAAACACACACTTTAACACCAAACACACACTTTAACACCAAACACACACTTTAACACCAAACACACACTTTAACACCAAACACACACTTTAACACCAAACACACACTTTAACACCAAACACACACTTTAACACCAAACACACACTTTAACACCAAACACACACTTTAACACCAAACACACACTTTAACACCAAACACACACTTTAACACCAAACACACACTTTAACACCAAACACACACTTTAACACCAAACACACACTTTAACACCAAACACACACTTTAACACCAAACACACACTTTAACACCAAACACACACTTTAACACCAAACACACACTTTAACACCAAACACACACTTTAACACCAAACACACACTTTAACACCAAACACACACTTTAACACCAAACACACACTTTAACACCAAACACACACTTTAACACCAAACACACACTTTAACACCAAACACACACTTTAACACCAAACACACACTTTAACACCAAACACACACTTTAACACCAAACACACACTTTAACACCAAACACACACTTTAACACCAAACACACACTTTAACACCAAACACACACTTTAACACCAAACACACACTTTAACACCAAACACACACTTTAACACCAAACACACACTTTAACACCAAACACACACTTTAACACCAAACACACACTTTAACACCAAACACACACTTTAACACCAAACACACACTTTAACACCAAACACACACTTTAACACCAAACACACACTTTAACACCAAACACACACTTTAACACCAAACACACACTTTAACACCAAACACACACTTTAACACCAAACACACACTTTAACTAAAGAAAAGCAGAGTTGTTTTTTAAAGGATGTATATCGAGGAAATGTGCTTTCAATTGAAATCTGAACCATAAAGCGTTAATGCTTGACTTGAATTAGATTATATTTACATGTATTGTTTCTTTACTTCAGTGTTTATGACAAAGGGCAATATCATTTAAAGGCATAAAATATATATATGATTTATATAACTAGTTTTGAGGGTTTGTTTACATTTTAAAAAGTAACTTTTACTTTTTATTGTAATTGTTGCAATTGTTTTACATTATTTGTTAATGTTTTTTTGTATTGTCACTGAATGCTATTGTAAAGCATTTAAATGCTTATTTCTGATGTAGATAATAAAATAATTATTATATCAATTTATTTGGTATACATATTAAAAGCTTTTTTATATATATTTAAACAGAATATAGTATAATAAATCACATTAAATATACATATGCATTATAAAAAATAACATGGTTTCATTTATTCTTCTGTAATTTGTTTTGAACACAATTATTTTGTTGTCACTTTCTTTGTGTCATTGAAACATAAGCATGAACTATTTTAAATATAACAATGAAATATTTCAATTTTAAAACACATCTTCAATACTGAATTATTTGAATGTTACAAGTCTTACGAAACAAAAATTCTTTGTCAAAACTTTCATCACATTACTTCATTCTGGCCTAACATTCAATTCATAAGAAAGTTGAAAGTCATTTATTGCAAAACGTGTAACTGAATACAGCTAAAGTTTAACTATGCACACTATATAACAAACATTTACACATCACATAAGTATAACAAAAATAAAACCCAATCCTACATTTCTACATTGCCATTTATTTTATTAATTAGAAAATCATAAAATGACTTCAATGATACTTATTATACTCCTCATATAGCTTTATAAGTTTGTTGATTTAAGCTTTCCTGTCATTGTATTATGCATAGGCATGCAATAAAAAATGATACGATGGCCAAGTTACAGAGCGTTCAGATGCGTACCGAATGACCCCGGTTCGAATCCTGGTGAAGGCTAGGATTTTTCCCCGGGACTGGAGGGTGTCCCTGGGTCTACCCAGCTCTGACATTAGTTGGGGTAAAGTAAAGGTATGCTGGGCAGTGTACTAGCCACACTTCCCCTAGTATGCCATGGCCACAGAAACTGTTGGAATGCTGCTTCACTGGTCCTGTTAACCATTTCGTCTGACGGAATACTTTTAATGAAATATAAAAATATCATGTGGACAAAGTTCCGCCATAGATATAAACATATACATTTTTTAGCATTTTTTTTCTTAAACACAAAAACATTTTAATTTAAAAAAGCATTTATATCAATTCTAATGAAAGTATTTTATGTGTAATTTGGTTATTTACCTGTACACAACATAATTCATAAATATTTCATAAATTATTTATTTCGCTAAGCAGAAATACATAAATCTAGACAGAAGACCATTACTTTATAACTTATAGATAAACATAAAAAGTGATGTGATGACAATTTATTATTGAAAGTGTTTCTATCTATAGATAACTTCAAGGAACTATTTTTTTTAATGTTATGGAAAAATGACATCGTTTATACATTTTAAAACATTCACATCAATTGAAAAATAATACATTTCTAATAAAAAATTCTTTGAGTTGACAACATATTGTTTTTATAATGATGTTTACAAAAAAATGGTCCAATAATAGAAATACAAGTAAAGAGAGATAACTCAATAATACATTGAGTGGCAGCGAGTTCAGCTGACGTGTTGAAGGTCCTGGGGTTCGAATCAGGGTGATGGCTAGGATTTGTTTTCAGGTCTGGAGGGTGTCCCTGAGCAGACATGCCTACCCCTAAGGACTAAAAAGAGGAACAATCTTGATGAAAAAGAGGATTTTTCAACAAAAAAGCGGAACACCCTTTATGTAACAATCTTTTATAATAAAAAAAAAAAAAGAGGAACATACCCATCTATTTACTATTCCACTATTTAAAATGTAGGTAGGCCTACGTTTTACAGACAGTTCGCAATCGATCTAGATCTAAGACCTTAGAAGAGCTTAGTACAAAGAACATTAGGCCTAAATCCACGTTTTTCTTTGCTGAATAAACTCCTGTGAATATTCCTTCCTATAAAACTGTCTGTTTTTTTACAGTTTGAACAAATTAGATTTAAACTTTCTGAGCCAGGACGTTTAGACATTTTTACAATCTTAGCAATACAGTAAAGGAAAATAAGATTCATTGCCAAACACGTGTAATACCGAAAAAAAAAAAAAACGTTAGAAAAGACTAGAATATGTCTTTTAAAAAACCCAGAAAGCCCAAGTAATAATAATTATATCATTGTGACCTTATTTATCCCTTTGATTTATCAACCTAGACACGGACAATATTTCAACACATGAAAAACCCAAACTTTCCAATTTGGCGTAACAAAACTAGTAAGAAGCGGAAAGGCGTAACAAAGTGTGTTTTTTAATCAAAAAGCGGAACAAATACGCCAAAAGCGGAACGGTAGGCATGTCTGCCTGAGTCTACCCAGCTCAGACTCTGGGTAGAGTAAAGGTAAAGTAAAGGCGTCTGGGCACTTTGCTGTCCACTCAACCACCTAGTATGCCCTGGGCCCAGAAACTGTTGGAACGCTGCTTCACTGGCGCTATGGATCGATTTGGTCTGACAGGATACTTACTACTTTCATTTCATTAGTTGATTTTTATTTATAAAGGTGAGCTTAAATTTAACAATAAATTTAAAAACCAAAGATGGAAACATACCTTTTAAATATTGATACAAGTTATACTTGTATATTGATTAGGCACATTTATTTACAAAGCCATATGAGAAGAATATTCATTCATAGACCCTATGATAAAAAAATCATTAGAAGCAAACAGCTCATTAAATCTATAGGAACATTACTTGACATAGCTATATGATAATAAGGAAATCCATTCACAAAGCCATAAGATAGTAAAATTCACTCACATAGCTATATGATAATAAGGAAATCCATTCACAAAGCCATAAGATAATAAAATTCACTCACATAGCTATATGATAAGAGCATCAATTTACAAATCTGTAAGGTAAGATCCTTCATTCTCTTATAACATTCACATAAACATTTTCATCTTCATCTTCTTTGCCCTCGTCACTGCTCGGGGTACTTTTGTTGAGTACTTGGTCTCCAACATTGTTGTACTGTGATGAAAGTTCAATGTAGCATTGAAGTACACCATGCACAAACACATATTGGTCCTGGACGGAGTTAAACAGAATACACAATATGTATGAGTACTTTCAAATATTTTTTTTGATGAAGATAAGATAGTAAAAATATATTTTGCAAAAATATTCCTAAGTGCGAAAATGAAAAAAAAAGCATTGATTTATTTTGTAATATCTGAATAGGTTTGATTTTAACTACCTTTAGATAATACACATTTCAAATGAAGGACATTGATGACAGGCTAATGAATGTGAACGATGCTATTTTTTAATAATACAACATTTGTTTTTATTGCATGTAAAATTAAATAAATATGCTTTTGATTAACTCATTTTCTGGTGCAAATCATAGGTTTATATTCTATATATTTCAAATAGTCTTGACAAAAAACAAATTACTTAGCTGTAAAATAATGTCATCTTTACTCTTTAACTTTTATGACCTTAAAATTACATTAAAGAACTCAACTGTCAGCGATTTTACTCTAAAAATCCTTTCCAAATTCCTAAACATTTCAAAAATGTTCTCTAATTTTGCCAATAACTAACATATTATTATAAGAAATGCATAGATTCTGTTTAAGTTTAACTTTAATGCAGATAAGCAGTACAAATTTAACATTTTATTGTTAATCACCCAATTAATAGAAACATTTTTTTTAAAGAATTGTCGACAAATTCAAATCCAGTTTATTTCTTTTAACCAATATTTTTTTTTTTACACTGCACTGCTTTGCCTGTTATATTGATATTCACAATTTTTTTCCCCAACCTTAATAAAAAGCATTAAGTTTTTCTAAAACTTTCCTAGCCAATATGAACTTTGGCTGCAGATCAAAATTGAATTTGAGGATGTGGTGCAAGAACTGTTTTGATTTTTTTCCAAAAAATATCCCTTACCAGGTTGTGTATGACTTCCGGTCTGATTGACTTGATGGTTCCAACAACAGCTGGAACAGATACAAACAGGTCATTGTCAAATCGTTCCATTAGGAGGTACAAGGTGCAGGCCAAGCCGCTGTATGTAGCACCGTTTCTACATGGTGGGAATAGAGAAAAAAAATAGTGTAAACTTGATATAACAAAAGTTGAAGAAACATTTATCAGTAACTACTGTGTCTGTATGTTACACTAGTATAAATTAAAGTATCACACCGAATTGATCCATTGAATCTATCAAGAAGCTTTCTAGCGTTTCTGTGTCCACTAAATACTAGAACTATGTGTGGCCAGAACAATGCCCAGCTGCCTTTACCTTTCCTTAACTTAGGTACTCATCAGAGCTCGCTACACCTAGGGACACCCTCCAGAACAAATACTAGCCTTCACCAGAATTTGAACCTAGGACCATCGGTAAACCAACAAAATGCTCTGGCACTCAGCCGCCATTCCCAGAATATACCTTCCAACACATTAATGAATGACTATATTTGTTTTCAAATAGATTTCATACCTGCACAAGAAGACTATAGTTTTATTCAATGAATTCAACGCTCTAACATATTTCAAAATGGTGAACATTTTTGTTGTGTTTAACTCCGTGAACAAACTCTTGATATGAACTAAACTGTGATGTTCAGATTTCTTAAAAAAAAAGAAAAAGGAAAGAATGTTAAAAATGAAATTGCATGATTTTTAAATAATGGGCAAAGATTATTGTAACAGAGTTAGCTGCTTTAACAAAATTTACCGTAGTCCAAGACTATACAAATGTCACTTTATTTAATAATTAAACGTAGATATATCTTATCTTATACATTACAGACGCTCCTTCTATAAAGAAGATTATTGCGTCCTATGCTAATCCGTGATTTGAGTCTAGTCCTGCATTTCAATTACTGTTTTAAATGATATTAAGTTACTGGTTTTCATGGTTTGTTCAGGCAACATATTAAATGCATGGAAAAAAAAGCGTACTTAATATGCATATATAAAGGTTACAAAACATAGGCCCTATGTATTACATTTTAAATAATTTATGTCATAAAATAACCCCAAAAAATAATAATTAAGATACATTTTAGTGCTTTAAAATAAAATTTTCGATACTACATAAACATCTAGAACTTACAAAAGCCGTTTTCCTGATATGAACCAGAAATCCAGTTTCTTCCCATACGTCAGTCTCTTTTTTATATGAACTGTGAACTTCATAAGGAAGCGTCTTCAACAAATTCTCACTTTGGAGATAATTACCAAATGACTTTATAGATGGGGAAATAAAAACAATATTATTATTCATTTGGTTTTTATAATGTAATCAAGTATGTTTATATTGATCTTTACAGAAACGATTTTTTATTTTTTGCTTATGGCTTAATCTATATAAATGAATAATTTATAATTTATAAGGTATCATGATTCTCAATTAATATTTCCCCAACATTTACTGTTAATTAATGTAAAAAAATATGACTTAAAACCACAACAACAATATAAAACATAAATTAACATCATTGCTATAAGGAGAGCCTGTGTTTAAGCAAAGACTACAATAAGATGGACCGCTTGCTATATTTTTAGAGCTGAGTAGTTAGTTTGTTCATGCACAGCCTTCGCTCTGCACTCTAGTATTCCTGTGTAAACAAAAAGGAAACTTGTAAACTGTATCACAAGGTGCTGTCTATATTAACAGACACTACTGTTACGTCCACAATCCCCTTGTGGCCAGAGCTGTGTAGATCTTGCTGATAATTCTCGTTAGTCCTAGGGGAGGCTTTAATTATTAGTATTTATGTTTCAGTATTACACGAACTCTTCTTATAGTCCTGGGCACAAATTCAGTATTTGTATTCCAACATTTCCTCTCTTGTAAATTATGGTAGTAGATAAATCTTATAGTAATGTATACAACACAATAGGATAGTAACTTGACAAAGAAGCTTCAGTGTAACTGTTGTTGATAGTTTATTTCAGGTGGTATGTTCAATATATACAATATATCTATTATGTACAGTTAGAATAAAATAGTGCAAACACAAACGTTCTCAAAAGAACATATTTTGAAACTCTCTGTCTTTCAGACAAAACAAATCATTAAATACTATCCGAGTGGTGCAAGGGACAGACCCATTACCAGTAGGGGTGAAAATCATGGTATCATTACAAAACTCATAACAAAAACGATAGGAACTTCCCCTATTAAATAATGAGTCGTTCCCAGACTCTGAGAATTTGAGATCAACACAGAATCCCAGCATTACCTAGAACCTTTCGTTTTCCTACTAAACGTCCTAATATCGCGTGTAGTAAGAAAAGAGAGAGAGAGGAGAATAAACATTGCGTGTTCCAATTCTTGGAAAAACAATATACATGACACGCCCCCACCCAATGAAAGAAATAATGTACCATAATTACCCAAGTAATACTCAACATGGTACATTTTTCGTACTTATTACTATCGTTTTAATAACCAACAATCAATGGAAGATTATTAGACAATTTAAGCAAACATGGCTCACTGGCACAACTAAATTATAAAAAGTGTCACTACCCAATGGTAATTGTGATTATAACGTGATGGACAAATATTTCACCGTTAGTATTAATATTAACTAATGTCTCAACAAGTACAAATAATTCAAAAATATTCTAGTCATTCTTATTTTAACTATGTACAGTTGTGTGGATTTCCACCAAAAATTTGCAAAAAGTTTTAATCTATTAAACAAATATAACATTGCTCAAACTCTTGTCAATTTCCAACAGTTTACTTCTAATATACAAACCAAAAGATAAGTAATACATAACTCGAATCAAACTATAGGTTACTTCCCCTTTAAATTACAGTGTCAACTTGACATTAACAGGGTTCATACCTAAGATGATGATACTTCCCCTTTTCTCAAATACGAGGAGAAAATACACTCTAGTTACGATTACTACAGTAATCTAAATATTAAAATGTAATCCACTATTATGCGTTTTTGGCAAATTTAAGAGTTTAATATAAAAGATTGTTCAGGGTTGAATGAGTGCTCACCTTTAGGTACCTTTGTTTCCCTCCATTCCCGGATATATGGAATATATAACAACCTATATACAACATAGTGAATATCCACTAGTTTTTTTCCCATTCTATTGCCATGATATAACAATTTAGCAATAGATTTCCAATATTATCTATTAATTTATACCAAATGATATTACATCTCTTTCTAAGATAAAAATTGTACATATTATTATTTAGTTCCATTCATTAACTAAAATAAAACAAGATAATAAATCAACTAGCTCAAAGTTTTCCCACTTAATTGCATGTGATGACAATTACTTTTATCCATCCATATCAAGTAAATACGTGCATATTATATATTTATTGCATCATGCATCAACATTTAAATGGAATTTCTTTTCCATAATCAAATGAATTTAAAATATATCAGAACATCAATATTATACATGATTATAAGAATTATTAATACTTTCAAAAGACTTGACTTCTGTATGATACAAGTATTCTATAGGTATTCCATAATCAAAATTCAAACGAATGATAGGTTATCATGACACATTCTTAATGAATAAGTGAGATGATCTGAAAAAAGAAGTATGGGTTATTCAGTCAATCATGTAGCACCCGAGATAGAGTATCAGCTGTGAAGTTGTCTCTAGTCTCTATCTTGTCGATGATACGGGAATGGGATACCAGTCGGTTTCTGTCAAATTACTTAATTTCCCAAAGTCTCTATAAAACTGCAGTGTGTGGTCGGCTTTTGGTACCATCACACAGGGTGTAGACCATTTGCTATCACATTTTCCTCCTATGTCATCTTCTAACATACACTTTACATCTAATTTAATATGCTCAGGTCTGATGGGGTCAAATGGATGCTGTTTAATAGACCTGGCACTATTGGTTAACACTACATCGTGCTCTATGACATGTGTCCTACTGGGAACATTTGTAAACATTGACTTATTTTCATGTACCAGCTCAATAATCTTCTCCTTATCTTCTACCGGAAGATGTTCTAGCCTTGTATCTAAACTCTTAAGGGCATCTGTATTATTATTAAGTTTACTTTCTGCAAACTTATATTCTATCCTAGATAAATCCGTCGGGACTCTAGCTAACGAAATCATGGGGACCTCCCGTGGTTTACTCTTTTCCCTGGAAACATAGGGCTTAAGTAAATTAATATGGCATACCCTCTGTTTTTGTCTCCGGTCAGGAGTCTTTATCAAATAATTGACCTCGCCAAGCTTTGACTCTATCTCATAGGGTCCACTAAACTTTGCACTTAAAGGCTGATTTTGCAAAGGTAGAAACACAAGAACTTTGTCACCTGGTGCAAAAGTTCTAGCTGTAGCTTTACGGTCATAGTTCTGTCTCATACGCTCCTGCATCTGTGGAAAATGAATCTTCACATGGTTAAAAGCATGATAAAGCCTATTTTTAAATTTATCTACATATGACAAAAGTCCAATCGGTTCACTGTCCGTTAGCCAAGTTTCATGTAGAAGTTTCAACGGACCTCTGACTGAGTGTCCATACACAAGTTCGAATGGGCTAAACCCCAGGGATTCCTGAGTGGCCTCCCTTGCAGCGAACAGTACATAAGGCACACCCTTATCCCAGTCTTTCTCGTTTTCATAACAGTACTTTTTAAGCATCGATTTTAATGTCTGATGAAACCTTTCCAGAGCTCCCTGGCTCTCAGGATGATAGGCACTTGATAGCCTATGGCTTATCCCTAATTGTTCCATGACTTGTTTGAAAATGTTCGAAGTAAAGTTAGTCCCCTGGTCGGACTGTACTGTCTTCGGTAGGCCATAACGTGTGAAGAAATTTGTCAGGGCGTCTACCACCTTCACTGTTGTTATGTTCCGCAACGGAATGGCTTCCGGGAAGCGAGTGGATGAACACATGACTGTGAGCAGGTATTGAAAACCGGCTTTTGTTTTCGGCAACGGGCCCACGCAATCAATGAGTATATGACTGAATGGTTCGTCGAACGCTGGTATCGGCTGGAGTGCAGCGACAGGAATTCGTTGGTTAGGACGTCCTACCATTTGGCATACGTGGCAAGTCTTGCAGTATTGTTCGACATCTCTTCTCAGTCCTGGCCAGTAGAAGTAAGGGAGGATACGGTGGTGCGTTTTTCGGACTCCCATGTGACCAGCGTAAGGAAGATCATGCGCCATACGCAGTATATCTTGACGATAGCACTTAGGTATTACAATCTGGTGAATACTGTCCCACTCGTTTGTACCTGAGTTGAGCGGTTTCGACTTTCTCATCAACACTTCATCTTTCATGTAGAAACATTCCGCCATTGCATCTGCAGTCTTTTCATCAACAGCTTTCATTCTGAGTTGCATTATTACTTCGTCATTCAATTGTTCTTTCACCAATTTCTGCTTTGGTGACAAAATGTTATCGTTCTCGGTTGCATCACCAGTTGTTAGTTCAGCAAAGAACGTAGCACTTAAATCGATGTCAGGTGTTTCTGTTATCACTGTTTCATTCGCATGTGTGTCTTCAGAACAGACAAACACATCTTTCGTTGCACTACACGGCGTAGCAGGAGTCTTTACCGACTTCTTTTTATGCATTGCTCTTGTCAGTGCACATGTTGGGCGTTCATTGGCAGGACGTAGGTTTTTGTCCTCCGCCATCTTTGTCTCCAACACTTTAACCATGGGCTCGACAGTGACTCTGCCGCCCATAATGTCATTTCCTAATATCATGGAAACGCCTTTGACGGGTAGTGCGCGCCACACTCCCACTACGATGTTACCTGTAAAAATATCCGACTCGAGTTTTATTCTGTGCAGTGGAGCTTCCACAGCCTCCATACTAGCACCTCTCAGCACAACAGACTCACCGGTACTGGTGGCATCCGTTAACGGCACACTGCCCTCCAGGATCACGCTGACAGCAGAACCCGTGTCACGTAATATCTGTATTTTCTTCTTGCTGAGTACATCGACTTCTGTCGACACTGTCCCCTCGTAGACAAAGGGTCGAAAATCGGATAGGTCGTCCTCTTCCGGGACTTCAGGAACCATCTGTTCCTCACGGCCTTCTGAAAGCATAATAGATTGAGTACAGATATTCTCTTTTACCTTAGATAGACTGTTCTCAAAAACCATCGACTCCACAACTATGGGCGATGCCGGCCGCATTTCTTTTGAGTTTCTTGACCCTGTGTTGCACACTTCTTCTGTCTGCTTGCTATCTTTCTGCACTCTGGCACAGTGTAGAATAGCACCTTGCTTCTTGGTAAGGATCCAACAATCTTTCTTCATGTGGCCCTCTTTCTTGCAATTGAAACATACCACCTTTGCTTTATTTACATCTGTCTGCTTCCTGAAATGAACTAAGTTACTATTATTATTTACACCACTGTTCTTATTATTGTTTTCACTTGTCTCTTTTGGTTTACTAGCCTCCTTGGGCTCTGGTTTGTGCACTTTGGGTTTGTCAGCATAATATGGCTTTATGCTGGCGTGAATTATGGCATAGTTATCTGCCAATCTAGCAGCTTCATGCACATCTTCAACCCCTCGGTCTGAGATGTGGGTTTTAATATCCACTCGAATACAATCATTGAATTCCTCAAACAATATTAGGTTCTTGAGTTTATCAAACTCACTTACATTCTGTGACCTTAGCCACTGTTCTAACATTTTCTCCTTTTGTCTCAAAAAGTCTACATGAGTTTGATCATATGCCTTCTTTCTGTCTCTAAATAGCTTTCTATATTTTTCTGGTGTCAGGGAATAACTTTTTAGCACCCTATCTTTGATTACTTCATAGTCATTTATTTCCTCGGGTGTTAAACTCAACACTACGTCCAGTGCTTTTCCTTTGTTGAGAGTTGACCTTAACAATAAAGCCATCTTATCATCAGGGAACTGATAATCTACAGCTATCCTCTCAAAAAGCAAAAAGAAATCTTGAACATCTTCTTCTCTGAATATAGGCAAGTGTTGCTTCATTGCGCTAATATCCATACCATTGCTGTCCCTACGATGGTCAGGTCTGTTCATGCGTGCCATCTCTATCCTTTCTCTGCTTCCAATCCTAATTCTTTCATTTTCCCTTTCAGTTTCTATCCTAATTCTTTCATTTTCCCTTTCAGTTTCTATCCTAATTCTTTCCAATTCTCTCCTTTCCATACTTTCTAATTCCATTCTCTTCATAGCTAATTGGAATTTTAGGTTTTCACTCAACCCTTCATCTTCATCATTGTTTGATGATCTAGATGACATATTTCTTACCTCGTCTCCGTGGGCAATTACCTCGCCCCCACTGGGAGCTACATAACCTTCATTGATATCGTTCTGTCCCACTTCAACTACACTACCAGTGTTCATGGCATTCTGCCCGTTCAAACATGTCATAATTTCTTTGGTCAAACGATTACGATTAGGTCTTGCCTGTCCTGCCTCAATCCCAAAGGACTCAGCTAATTCTTTTAGTTCAGCAAATGACATGGCATTAAGTTCCTCACTTGATATATTCGAAGCCATAGTATAGCGTTCGAAATATTTGTGATAGTAGAGTAGTATATATTGTATAATAAAATATAAAGTTCCAACTTACGATTTGTCCAGAAATTTGCACAATATAATATTAAACACTTCGTGGAATCTTCACACTTCCCAAGGAATAAAAACGCAAACCAGTTCTCTCCTCTTTTTAAAAAGAATAGTTTCACAGTCCTGAAAACGAAACACAAATATGCCGCTCTCAGTACTACTAATGTCACAAAATATTTATAGGTCAGCTAGATCAAGAAAAGTAGAACTCAAATCTACCGAACGAGACTACCAAATCTTGTCAATCCTAGGTCAGGAAAAGTAGAACTCAAATATACCGGGCGAGACCACCAAATTTTGTTACGTCCACAATCCCCTTGTGGCCAGAGCTGTGTAGATCTTGCTGATAATTCTCGTTAGTCCTAGGGGAGACTTTAATTATTAGTATTTATGTTTCAGTATTACACGAACTCTTCTTATAGTCCTGGGCACAAATTCAGTATTTGTATTCCAACATTTCCTCTCTTGTAAATTATGGTAGTAGATAAATCTTATAGTAATGTATACAACACAATAGGATAGTAACTTGACAAAGAAGCTTCAGTGTAACTGTTGTTGATAGTTTATTTCAGGTGGTATGTTCAATATATACAATATATCTATTATGTACAGTTAGAATAAAATAGTGCAAACACAAACGTTCTCAAAAGAACATATTTTGAAACTCTCTGTCTTTCAGACAAAACAAATCATTAAATACTATCCGAGTGGTGCAAGGGATAGACCCATTACCAGTAGGGGTGAAAATCATGGTATCATTACAAAACTCATAACAAAAACGATAGGAACTTCCCCTATTAAATAATGAGTCGTTCCCAGACTCTGAGAATTTGAGATCAACACAGAATCCCAGCATTACCTAGAACCTTTCGTTTTCCTACTAAACGTCCTAATATCGCGTGTAGTAAGAAAAGAGAGAGAGAGGAGAATAAACATTGCGTGTTCCAATTCTTGGAAAAACAATATACATGACACTACACACTTGAAACCTAAAAATAAGGTATATTGTTTATATACTGTCATGTATATTGTTTATATACTGTCATGTATATTGTTTATATACTGTCATGTATATTGTTTATATACTGTCATGTATATTGTTTATATACTGTCATGTATATTGTTTATATACTGTCATGTATATTGTTTATATACTGTCATGTATATTGTTTATATACTGTCATGTATATTGTTTATATACTGTCATGTATATTGTTTATATACTGTCATGTATATTGTTTATATACTGTCATGTATATTGTTTATATACTGTCATGTATATTGTTTATATACTGTCATGTATATTGTTTATATACTGTCATGTATATTGTTTATATACTGTCATGTATATTGTTTATATACTGTCATGTATATTGTTTATATACTGTCATGTATATTGTTTATATACTGTCATGTATATTGTTTATATACTGTCATGTATATTGTTTATATACTGTCATGTATATTGTTTATATACTGTGATGTATATTGTTTATATACTGTCATGTATATTGTTTATATACTGTCATGTATATTGTTTATATACTGTCATGTATATTGTTTATATACTGTCATGTATATTGTTTATATACTGTCATGTATATTGTTTATATACTGTATACGTGAATAAATTCAAGCTTCAATTAATGTTACTGTTTGTAATTAAAAACTTTAACCTTTCGTTTTAGCAAAGACTATAATAAGATGCAACGCTAGCTCTATTTTTAGAGCTCATGTTTTATTTTTACCCTGCGCAGCCAATAAAGCTGTCCTAATCTATTAATAAAATTATATTGATTTAATCAAAAGCAAGTCTACAGTACAAAAGACTATATTATTTTATTCTTTGACAGTACAAATTATAATCAGGATTTCCGAAAAGAAGTCATTCGAGTCATCAAATAGCGGAAATATAAAGCAAGCGTTCCATCTTATTATAGTCTTTGATTAAGGTTATAACTTTCCGAAATGAGCTAAAATTTAGTAGAAACCTTATCTGACGACATTGCGTCGAACTCAAAGGAAATAACAACCGATGCTCTGTGCTGTATAACCAATCTCCAGAAATCAACAACTGTAGATGGCATTGGAAGCTGTGTCAATATGTGCTGCGATTTGCCTTTGTAGCCCTATGAAATTTAGAGTAACACAAAATAGAATTAAAATGTTGTTGTTTTTTTTTTTGCATTGTTTTATGTTATCAATTATATGCGTTAGTATGGGACGTGATAATCTAGGCATCAGTATGTTGTATTGCCATACTGTAGGTTTTTGGGTTCGGATACTAGTAAAGATGTTAGGATCTGTAGGCCCTACTGTGGTATGGTGAGTGTTCCGAGTCCTTGTACTGGACAAACTTATTAAATCCTGATCTTGTAAACAGATTCACTGGTCGCATGGAACGTTAGTAATTGTTTTAAAAACATCACTAGAGCCAGATACTAATAAGCTTACCAACTCTTCACTCAAGTGTGGTCAAGGGTTGGAGGTTGTACCCACATGTCCAAGGCATATCGACCCTCTTCCGTATGCCCTATATAGTGTCTACCTTCACACTTGAAGGGCCAACCATTAACAAGAAGGGAAGGTCTCATGTACCAATGCATTCATCCAAGTAGTGCTGGGACCAAAATCATCAAATCGACACTGTACCCATCTGAAGCGAGTACAATAGTATTTTGGACGCTACATTTGCCTTGGCATGTTTTGCACTAGTCATTGCCTCCTTTCTGCCCCTTTCCCATTGGCAATATGAGTGAGAAAAAAACAAACTCTTTGAGGCATCACCTGAGTTGCCCCGTATAGTGTTAGGCTCAATAGAAATGAAACAATAGAATACTTACAGGAACAGAAACAGCATTGATATAGTCATCATAATCCTTGGTTTCTTTGGAGAGTATAATCTGGTAATTGGGGTCTAAGGACAAGGATAAAAAATTAACAAATAATAAGAAGATTATCTTAAATATTACACACACTGTTTCTAGACTTTACCATCTACAAGTGTTAAGTCTTATTTCAAAGAATAAATATTAATAGTAATATAGTTGATCAAGGATTGGTCATCCTCTATGCCGTTTACCCTGGGGATTCCACTCTAAGGCCTGTCTAGCTCTGTTGTTGTTATCTTTCCTGAGGGTGTGTCCAATCCATCTCCACTTCCTTTCCATGATTTGTTGTTCTACTGTTCTTTGTCCACACCTCTCCCACAGCTTGGAGTTTTCTACCTTGTCGAACCATTTTATTTTGAGTATATTTCTTAGGCATCTGTTAACAAAGGTCTGGAGTCTATTTTTAGTTTTCTCTGTCGTTCGCCATGTTTCGGACCCATAAAGTAGGACCGTTTTAATGTTTGTGTTAAAGATCCTTACTTTAGTTTTGACAGAGATGTATGTAGATCTCCAGACCTGTTTCAAGTTGGCAAAGCGAACATGGAGACGAAGCATACTGGATGAAACTGAAAGAACTGGAAAGAGCTGGGAAGAATTGAAGCGACTAGCAAGAGACCGTGAAGAGTGGCGTGCTTTGACAGAGGCCCTATGTTCCACAAGGAACCCAAAGGACAGATGATGATGATGAAGGATTGGTCATACAAAATAAAAAAAAATAAAAAAAACATACTTGGCAAAATTGATGCAAATCTGTTTTTCATATCAGTGGAAGTTGTAGAATTATCTCCGTATTGATATTCTGCATAATCATGGTTATCTGAACCATCAACTTCAACCGTACCATACATTGAGTTCAGTTGCTAAACATTTTAAAAGAAAAATACAGGGAAGTTTAAAACCTATAGTGGTTTATAAACTAAGACCCAATCAGTAAAGAAAGTTTCACATGATGAAATTTTAATTTGGGTAATGCAAAAAAAAAGTCATGATATTATTAATTGATAATTATCTTTTTTCAATCTATTTGTGACAATGTGTAGATGATATATTGTAACAATTCTTAACATGTTTTACTACTCACATAGTCTTTAGAAGGGTAAAAGTAAATGTCCTAATATGTTCATAATTAAATCTTTACATTAGTCATTATATATTCATTTTATATTAAATCTTTACATTAGTCATTATATATTCATTTTATATTGATCTTCTATAATTTTTTTATCATTAAATTATTTTGTATGAAGTGTGTTTTGAAATGCATTTTGGATTGTCTATAATCAATTCATTGGATTTACATCTAACTATTCTATTCTAATGAAAATAATTGCCTCTGAATTCGCCGGTTTTGAATTTTCAGATTCTTCATGGACACAATATATGACTAAAACAGAGGTTTGAATTTTTCAGTTTATATCATATGATATGATAGTGAAAAAAACTGCATTTGAATTACACACAGAATATGTGGCTTCTAGTTTCTTCAATACTGTTGTTGAGTTGCCTTCCAATGTCTTGTAAGTTTCAATGAATGCATCACCAGGCAGTGTGGTTCCAGAACACAGCAAGGCAGTTTGTACAGTTTTGAATATAAACTGATACTGTACCTGGGAAAGACATAAGCAATCTGTATTTGGTGAGAGTGTAATTAGTTGAGATAAAAATAATTTCTTTTTACTTTAAGTTTAATAGAGTCAAATTTATATTTGTAAAGTGTTTGAAGAAAAAAATATTTTAAATTTTCATCAGTTTAGACATAGTCGTCTGTATGTAAGGTAGTCACATATCACCAAAACCAAAATATAGTTATAAGCTATCAGAAATATCTCTCAAAGTGAAAAATTGTATATGTTAACTTCACGTTTTAGAAAAAATGTGAAACACAGTATTACAATATAACCTTTAAGAACATTTAAAAAACTAAAATTTAAAAAAGCTTATCATTTATCCATTTCATTTATCCTTGGGAATCAGCATTTCCCCAATATTCTAGACAATGGATACTAATTAAAACTATGGTTAGCATAATGCCCGGTCACCTTTAAGTTTGCCCAAAACACCAGTATGTGCCTATCAGAGCTTGATGGATTCCATGATATCTTTCAATTTAAGGAAAAAAAATGTCTGATGACAATGCTTGCTCATGGATTTTGATAAAGACATAGTCAAAGTTACTTGTGGGTCCGGAGATGGCTGATAAGGCCTATTCTTGCCCGAAAGTGTTTGTCGCCATGGGAGAACGGATGCATGGCTTGATGGCCAGTGGTAGCGGAGCTCACTTCACTAAGTCTTTTGAGATGTCGCTTTTCAATTGTGACCCTTCACCTTTTATAATCCGTGTATCCAACTTAGATTTAAACCCGATACATTTAGGGTGACATTTCAAAGACACAGAAGCCAGAAAAATATTTTTTGAGAGGGAAAACAAAAAAAATGTAAAATGTTAATGTTTTATTTGTGAGCCAAGCTCGCCATGTGGTTAGTTCACCAGACTTTCAACGGACAGTTCGTTCGGGCATGGAATGGGTTTCCTGAACAAACCAGGAAAACCAATAACCTAACATAATTTAAAACATTAATAAAGATGCAAGACTAGACACGGACCACGGATGAGCGTAGGACGCAATAATCTTCTTTATAGAAGAAGCGTCTGTAATGTATAAGATAAGATAAGACATGTCACTGGCTCTATTCCGGCCGCCGAATGATCCCGGTCACCCTGCAGGAGTTTTGGGTCTAGTAAATGTAATAATCTTCCAGAGCGCACTTAGCATGCTAAAATAGCATGGATAGAAACGCTATATGAGTACAAATTATTATTTTATTAAAAGAAATAAAATGTTGACTGACTGGGTTCTGCACCATAAACATTCTTTCTTGTCGTAGTTTCGCCACTACCCTGAACACATCAATGGCACCAGTTTTCTCTGCTTGTCTTATTGCGTTGTGAAAAGCTATGTAGGTACCGGTTCGTCCAATGCCAGCACTAGAAGTAATAAAATAATATTAATCTCAGAAAACACACTGACAAACTTTTCAAAATTTAAACTTAATTATTTTTTAAATTAAAAATTCAATCATTGTAATATAATAAGATAATTTTAAACTTAACAATAAGCATAGTAAGAACAAATGAAATACATGCAAAATAGGGACTAATATTATTATTAGCATACAATAAAATTATACAAAATGTAGATTACTATATAAAATGACCATTTTATAGATGCTGAAGAATATGTTATACACATTAAATTTTTACTAGATAGGATTAGTATATAGGCAATATTAATTTAGTATAAGTCATTATGCTAGCCTAACAATCCCCTTGCATGATATATAAAAAAAAAAGTACCAGTCGGACAGAATTGATCCATAGGTCCGATGAAGCAGCGTTCACCAGTTTCTGTGGCCACAGCATACTAGGTGATTGTGTGGCCAGCACTATGCACAGCCGCCTTTACTTTACCCCAACTAATGTCAGGAACCCATCAGAGCTGGGTAGACTCAGGGACACCCTCGAGACCCAGGAAAAAATCCTAGCCTGCACCAAGATATGAACCCGGGACCTTCGGCTCGCCAGTCTAACGCGCTGCCGCTCGGCTACCGTGCCCCTCATGATATACACTCATATAAATTGGAATACAAATACTAGTGTTAATAAAAATGGTGAAAATACTAAAAGTTAAGATGGAATAGATGACCTGCAATGTACAAGTGTAGGATTCAATGAAGACATCAGTGATACTTTGTGCAGAAACTCTACCAGACTCCATGCTGACCCAGGTACACTGTTGTCAGGCCAGGCAGTGAAGTGGAAATGTGTCACACTGTGGCATTCTCCACATTTCTGTTGGGACATTTGTGGATACATATTTAATTTTTAGTAACAAGTAAAACTTACAATGAAGACAAAAAAAATTTCTTGCTTTAAAGTATAATACAAATATTGTTTTATAAAACTTAGCTTCAGACCAAAAGTAATTTAGATTTGGATACCAACTTAAGGAGACATGGAATTTATTATAAGGCATACATCATCGTCGAGCAGGGCTTGTATTTTACAGGAATACGCCCTTAAAACAAGCGCCTCTGCTTTGGTAGCCAAACTCCAAATGGAGCCCCTACAACACCGCAGAGCGGTAAACAAGGTCACCACTATTTACCAGATCGTGAACCGCCACGTGGAAATGTCCACACAGCCAGGTCCCATACAACAGGTGACCCACTCTACCCGAGGCCATCAGCTCAAACTTCATGTCCCACACACACGCACTGACGTCTTCAAATATTATTTTTTTACGCCAGTCATTAGGCTGTTGAACACCCTCGACCATGCCTCCATCACTGCCACTATGGTTTAGGCTTTTAAATCTTCACTGATCGGCTGGACTAAATACCTCAAATAAAACTTCATCATCTGTTGTTTTTTTTGTGGTTTAGAATGTCGTAAAATTGTGGACTTTTCCCTCAGGCCTAACGAGGTCAACACAGTAATATGATGAAGAAGAAGAAGAAGGAACAAATGGGAGGACAATTAAAAGCCTAAAGTGAAACTCTATTATCTGTTTATAATTCTTGTTTGTGATGTTTTTTTATTTTACGTGTGGTTAAATTGTGGACTCTTTCCTCTGTTCTAACGGGGTTTCCACAGTAATATGAAGAAGAAGAGGAATTATGCTAAACTTTAATTAAATACATACACATGAAATTAAATACTTATAGGCTAAAACCCATACAATTTGTTTTTAAACTCAACTGCTCTGCTTATAAAATGTAAAGAAACTTAATGTAAAATGGATCTACATCAAACTTTCAGCTGTAACAAAAAAAGTATTTTTTTTAATTAACACCTTAGTGAGTTCCAACCTACTGATGGTATAATCAGAAAATGTGTGTGAAGTTTTCATTGCCACCTTAATGTTGCCAAATCTAGATTTGCCATCATCTGGCCAGTACTTTTCACATTTCACCTTAAACAAACAAAAAACAAACTAATTAATTTCCATGTATCCTTTTGGTACATATTTTGAATAGCATTGAAAGTTATTAAAACGTATGGTCTTTCTCTTTATATATTCGTCAGGTTTGTTTCAGAAAGTACCTGTCCTATTTTGCTAATTTAATTGTGCTTGTCATTTTTACTTGAGTAAAAAAAAAAAATAGATCATATTATACATTTTAGACTACATTTGTGATCCAAATGTTAATACAAGTAATGTCCTTTTAATATCCGTTTTTGGTTTGGTTATGCTGATAGGTTGTTTTTCTCCATCAGCCATTAGACTGTGGAACACACTGGACCAAGCCTCCATCACTGCCCCCCCCCTCTTCAATGAAGAGTTGGACTAAATACCTCAAGTGAAACTCTGTCATCTGTTTGTAATTCTTGTTTATGATGTTAACAAATTGTGCATGTAGTTAAATTGTGGACTTTTTCCTCTGGCCTATCTGGGTCTTACAATAATATGAAGGGAAAGACAATTATGTCATGTCAATATTATTAAACTGTATATCACCAGAAATGCAGATAGTCCTAATGATTGCACAGGATTGGTTTAGCACATAGTATATATAAAGGAAAATCACTCAGTTAAAACTATAATAGACCACACAACATAAATTATTATTCAAATTATTTATTAGTCTCTAACCTTTCCATTTTCTACCAGTTGAGTCAAGATCACAATTTTTTCAATTTTATTCTCCCAAATCATCCTGATGAAGTCATTGACAGTTGCCTTATGAGGACCTGAAAATATGAATTGATTGGCATAAAACTATATTTTGACTTTTGAGCATTCATTCATTATTACTATAACTTATTTCAAGGACAAAGACATACAAAAATGCATATAACCTATAACAAAGATATACCATAATAATCGAATGCAAAAATAAATAGGAACTGTATTTCTATTACTCAAAAGGATTACAAAAAAATGTATATTATAACTCGCAATACCATTCAATATTCCCCATAAAAAAAATAAACAGTTGTTCCTATTTAACTCATTTAATCTTACAGTTTTTTATTACTTCTACATTTACAGCTAGATATTCAGAATATAGATAATCATAAACAAGAAACTTAAAGACATTATGATATCAGATGATAAAAACAATTTTCTAAGACTGAAACCCTGACTTTATATGTCTCTGTATAGTCTAAATAGTCTAATGTGAAGCCGGCTGGTCCAGTGGTTAGATCACCGGACTGTCAACCAAAAACCAACTGACAGGTCGCGGGTTCTAGCCCTGCCACCGGCGGATCCCTGTCGCCCTGCAGGAGTTTTGGGCCTAGTGGACGTAATAATTTTCTACCTAGAAGGAACGTCTGTAAACTTATAAGATAAATAGTTTTATTCATTAAACCTATACATTACATATTGTATATAGCGCTATTTATAACTGTTAGTCTTTAAATGTGATTTACATTTACCTTTTTTAAATTTATTAAAATAGATTGAATAAGCTTTCTTTTTAATCTTGTTTTAAAATGTTAATTTTGTTTCATTGATTGCTGCAAGACTGAGTGCTGCCGAAGAGATTGTGTTTCAGAGTTCTTTCCCAGACAGAGGTTCTACGACACAGAAGGAACTTGCTGCAAATGTGTTTTATTTACTCTTGGTAACTTGAGTTGTTGATGAAATTTATTTGAACGGAGTCACAGTTTATCTAATGTATGTAGCTCAACCATGATTGAAGTTATTAATTAGAATTTAAAAAAAAAAAACTTTCTATATTGTTTAAAATTCATCTTTCTATAGGCCTACATGTGTTCAACTGATTATGTTTTACTTGGATCTATAGGCCTACATGTGTTCAACTGATTATGTTTTACTTGGATCTATAGGCCTACATGTGTTCAACTGATTATGTTTTACTTGGATCTATAGGCCTACATGTGTTCAACTGATTATGTTTTACTTGGATCTATAGGCCTACATGTGTTCAACTGATTATGTTTTACTTGGATCTATAGGCCTACATGTGTTCAACTGATTATGTTTTACTTGGATCTATAGGCCTACATGTGTTCAACTGATTATGTTTTACTTGGATCTATAGGCCTACATGTGTTCAACTGATTATGTTTTACTTGGATCTATAGGCCTACATGTGTTCAACTGATTATGTTTTACTTGGATCTATAGGCCTACATGTGTTCAACTGATTATGTTTTACTTGGATCTATAGGCCTACATGTGTTCAACTGATTATGTTTTACTTGGATCTATAGGCCTACATGTGTTCAACTGATTATGTTTTACTTGGATCATGTGTGTTGGGGCACGGTAGTCGAGCGGCAGCGCGTTCGACTGGCGATCCAAAGGTCCTGGACTCAAACCGTGGTGGCGCCGGGATTTTTTCCCAGGACTTGAGGGTGCCCCTGAGTCTACCCAGCTCTGATGGGTACCTGACATTAGTTGGGGTAAAGTAAAGGTGGCTGGGCATTGTGCTGGCCACACAATCCCCTAGTATGCCGTGGCCATAGAAACTGATGAACGCTGCTTTATGATCAGTTTGGTCTGAAGGATACTTTACTTACTTGGATCCTGTGTATTATTTTAATAATTTTATTCAAGTATCAAAATAGTATTTTAAAAAAGGATGGTATAACCTTGTGAGGCAATGAATGTGTCCACATCATCAAATCCCTAAAATAAACAATGTTAATTATAAATAGTAAAGAATGAATGTTGTGAAGCTGTTCTTTAGATAACCTTTTAATATCAAGTAGCCTACTTTTATTATTATTGTAAATATACATGGTTAGTTTATCAGGTGTTATTTTAATATCACATACATTAATAAAAGATTACTTATTGTAATTGTACCTATTTTAATATAGTAGGCATTTCTATTATTATACATATTATAATGAAAATGTTAATACTGCAATTAATCATACATATGCTAAATAAAGATGCATTAAGGCAATTATATTTATATATATATATGCTAATGACTCATTGTAATCATACATACACTGACATGAGACGCATTAATGTAATCTCCTTCGTTCTTTGAAGAATTAATCTTCAAGTGAACTCGATTGTGATCATCTGAAACAAACCAACGCTATTGAGTGAAACTTCAACAAAACCCTAAAAGTTGCAGCATTGGCCTATATACAAAATTATGCAAAAAATATCATTAATATCTCCACAATATCTACATGCATACTAGTACTCTATCTTCCAGAGTGGCATCTGGGCATGGAATGGGTTGCCTGAACAAACCAAGAAAACCAGTAACGTGTCTTATAAGTTTTACAGACGTTCCTTCTAGATAGAATTTTATCACATCCACTAGGCCCAAAACTCCTGCAGGGCGGCAGGGATTGGTCTGAGCCAGGGATAGAGCCCATGACGTGTCGGTTGACAGTCCGGTGAACTGACCGCTGGACCAGCCAACTTAGCATCATTATAAAACACTAATTGAAATGCAGGACTAGACACAAACCAAGGATGTGAGTAGCACGCAATAATCTTCTTTATAGAAGGAGCGTCTGTAATGTAAAATATAAAATAATATAATATACAGTAAATGTACTGCTAAAATGAAATGAGCTTACATGGACTGATATTAGTGTAGCGATTTTTCTTCTTGTTTTCAATACTTGCAGCATCTGTTGTAGTCACATTGCTAGGCTTAGGAATTTTCTTAAACAATGTAAGTTTTACAGTGAAACTAAGAAATATTAGCCTTTGCTTAAGTAAATAATATTCACAATAGGGCATAAACATGTATATGAAAATATGTAGGATTATTCCTGTATAATCTACAACAATGTCATTTATTCTGAGTGTAAATGCTAAATGAGAAATATAAATTATTTGAACTTGTTCTTACAAATTATAGAATAAGAAAATTATTATTTTTTATCTCTATTTCTTTGTGAATATTTTGATTTGGTTGTATTAGTACTGTTTATTAATGACACATATCTTACTTTCACTACTTTAATTTTTAAACTTCTGAATATTTTTTTTCAATTTAGTCATTTAACTAATTTGTTTTCATCAATATATTCATTTAACATGTTTTTTTTTTTAATTTAGTCATTAGGCCTACACTAATTTTAATTTTATCAATTTAGTAATTTAAATAATGTTTTTTGCAATGTGTTGTGTGAATTTTTAGTAGTAATAAGCCAGAAAATTGCATCATACAAATAGTTATTTTTATCACAAAGTGTTGATTAGTAAAGTAAATATTAAGACCATAATATGCATATAGAAGTGTATGGATAGTAATATGGTGGAACATCATGGCCAACTTTGTCATTATAAAAACTTACAAAATATAATTTTATTTAAAGATTAAATTTACCAGAAACTGTTGAACATAGAACTCCAAATCATGATTTTTCATGAATGTGTCCAAAGCCGTAATCAATATAGATGTGTCTTCTGTAGGCTCATCACTGGAATTCTCATAAATGTTCCCCAATGTTGATTGCACTTTTAATTCACGAATTCCATTAAAATCTTAATACAAAATATTACATGATTATTTAAGAATTTTTTGGCCTATTTCTAATTTTGATTGAAATCTCAATACCAGAGATTATATAAATACTTATAGTTGATTTTTAAAACTCTTATTGTTATAAAAATCTTGATGCAGGATATAATATTATTACTTATGATTGTTAAAGCCTACTTCTTTTTTATATAAGTCTTACAGAATATCATATCTGATTACTGATTAGAATATCATGTAATTATTTAGACACAACTGAGATGTTAAGGTATATTTTGTACTGATAAAAGTGTAAACATATTATTTTTAGAATCAATTTTTTGGACATTTGTGAAGGTTAAGTTATATTTTGTATTGATAAAAGTGTAAACATATTATTATTAGAATCAATGTTTGGACATTTGTCAAGCTGGCTGGCCTAGCGGTTAGATCACCGGACTGTCAACCAAAAACCATCTGACAGGTCGCAGGTTCTAGCCCGGCCGCCGACGGATCCCTTTCGCCCTGCAGGAGTTTTGGGCCTGTAAACATATTTGCGCCAGCAGGCAGCATTGTGTTTACAGAGCGCACTGAGCATGCTGAAATAGCATGGATAGAAGCGCTATATAAGTAACCAATTTAATTTAATTTAATTTTTAATTTCAATGGTTGCATACAAAAGATAGCTAATACAGGTGGGAACATAAGATTAAAATTATTGACATATTCACCCATTTGTGGCAGATCTATTGTGTCGGTGCCAGAAGGGCAAAGTTTTCTTAGTTGGTACAGAAATAACTTTTTCCTGAAAATTGTAAAATAATTTGTCATATAAGTTCAATCAAAGTAAACATAATGAAAATAATTGTATTCATTTATCCAGTGCTTTTTTTTTTTTAAAAATAGGTGCTGGTACTCAGTGATGGATTGCCTAACTTTTAAAGCAGTTTCGCATTTTATATTTTAATTCTTATTGCGCGCAATTTTAAAATAATTCAATTTTAACAAATTAATAATATAATAAATTCATAATAAACGTTGAAATACAAGAAAAGTAATAATTTTTGTGCGTACCGTCACAAAAACAGCACTGCATTTATCAATGGTGACATTACAAAAAAGTGTATGGAAAAACTAACCTCCATTCTATAACAACTAAAGTAATGATAATTCCCAGGATACTTATTGATAGGACTATTCCAACAATAATTTCTGTGTCTTGAGTGGAACTGTCTTCATAGACAACTGCAGAAGTATAATGATTGAAAAGTCATCAATACATCGATGAGACACATACGTGTAAATATTAAATATTTAAAGATCTGCGTATTCGTAAGTTATCTAGTTATGTGAATGCAGGATTCTCACTAAAAAAGGACTCCTGACCTTACATTATGTAGTGCTATACAAATATTATTATAAATTTGTAAACCAAAATATATCAGTTTGTGTGTATATAGTTCGTCCAAATAGAAATGTTATTAGTTGATGTTTTTCAGCAAAAAAACAACAACACAAAAAGGACTAGCGGGCACCCTAACTTAATGACATAGACGAAGATAATTCTTTTTTTCAATTTAAAATATTTTTCACCTGGGTTTGTCCCTTATAACAAAATGCACACTTTTTTATCAAACCTCTTTCAATTTGACAAACTTCATGATCATTAATATTTAAGCTAAGTTTTCTAAATTTTCCCGGTGCTAATGAGTAACAGAAACTAGGACGTAGCATCAATATAGACTGTCTTAATGGTTTATTCTAATCTTTACCCTTCTCACTGCAATGTCCTGTAATTGAATGGCAAGTTCCATTCACACAAGTAGGCTTGCATTCCTCTGTACAATTAATGCCATAATAGCCCGGCTGACAAGCTAAGGATTAGAGATATAGAAGACAAACAGATCAATACTTTTATCATGCAAGAAAAAAAAAAGACATCAGGAGCTCAGAAATTCCAATAACTACCTAAAATATCCGTAACAAGTCAGACAAGACAAATGAAAATTAACTATTAAAAGCCTTTATTTTTTTCACATTTTGTATGAATTATTTTCCGTTGTATTCTTTTTTCACTTGGGAGTATTAGAAAATATTTTTCTATTTAATTTTTCAAAACAATTAGGCCAGCTGTATGTATGTGGTATCATTGAGTAGGGAATCAAAATCCCCTTTTAGTGATATAAATATTTTGTCATTTTAAATGTGTATATTTCTGTAGTTTTTGTAAAAATCTGACCTTTTAAATGACAAACAAAAAACAGAATAAAAACATTCTTATTTATAAAATTCAACAAACACCTTTTTGTAATTATGTTAAATAGAAAGAAAATGTATCAAACTTAAAAATGATACTAAATATGTATGGTTTCTTTTTGTTAATTATTAATATTTGCTTTTGAAATTGACAAAGGGTATATTGCAATTTTACAACTGGGCTATAAGCTTATCGATCAGCTGACTGTGACGTAGATGATGATTAGAAATGAGTAGACTAGCTTTATCATTAACCCTGTTAGTTTCACTACAGTCATCTTCAGTTTCTGTATGACTAGTTAAAATTGTTGTCACTATCGTCTAATTCATTGTTTAAACAGAAATTTTAAAATGCCCTGTAGGCCTAGGGCGCTCCGTCGAAGCATTGGTTCTACTCAGCCTATAATGACCTATCCATTTTCAACATGTTTACGCTAAAAATGGCTTTAACTAAATAAAATTAAAGTTACTCCTCTTGATTTATCATCCGGGAATGTGAATTAATGAAAAAAATCTGTATAAATTGTGTGTGTTCGGAGCTTTTAGGGTCTAAGCGTACGTACACACAAGGAACGATTCACTAGTCGTTTGGGCATTTTCGCACAATCCAATCGACGATTCCATTGTCGTATCGGATTTTAAGAGTTTATCATGAGACATGATTAATGACACTTTAAAATACAATCTCTGAGAGTATGCAATGAATGAATTAGCCTCATTCAATTTAGTTATTTAGTTTAAAGTGTAGAGTTTAACAATGTAACAAAAAAAAAACTTACTATAGTTACACAATGGATAATTGACAGCTCCAACGCATCCAATGTTACAGGATCCAATAATGCTGTCACAAGAATTGTTATAGCAATAAATGCTACAGGAATGTATGCATTCTTCACCCCAAAATCCTGACTGACATCCTGATACAGGGACAATACAAAACAAGAATAAAATTATTTTTCCACAAGACAATTTCCAAATAAAAAAATTAATAGAGAATATAAAGAAATTATGAAAATAACATCTTTTGACAGGATATAATTAAAACATTACCTTTTGGCATAATATAATATAAACATTATCATGAGACAAAGTAAAATTTAAAATTTGTTAGACACAGCTGAAATGATATATATATATATTTCTTTTACACAGAGTATAATTATACATTTAATTTAAGACAGTATAATTAAAATATTTCTTTTTGACAAATCATACAACTATTACTTTTGAAAAGAAAAAAAATTAAACAATACATTAAAAAAAAAGTGAAATAAAAGGTTTACCCTCTTGGCAGTAAAGGCCCAATAATCCAGGTTCACATTTGTTGCAATATCCTGAGCTGGCATTGCAAGATTTGTTCAAACAATTGTAAGAACATTCATCAGTGCAATTTTTACCGTAGTAACCATACTCACAACCTAAGACAAATGATTTACAGCAAAAAGTATTACATGTGCTATACAATACAAAATCATATAAATTATGCAATATTTTATTAGTGTTGTTATAAAAATATGAGTAAGTTAATCAGACAAGAGTTTTGAGGTTTTATTCTTACTGTTTGTGCAGTATGGCGGGTCACTGTAACCCAGGCAACCTTGATTACAATCGCCAGTTACTTTATTACAGTCCATGAGAAGGCAGTTGTGGCATTTATTGGAACAGTTAAGGCCCCATCTGCCTTGATCACAATCTGAACAAAGTTTCATATATATACCTTGGTCAATGGAATATACATACAGAAATTAAAATACGGCGTGACTGGAAATTGCCATTTAAAACCGCAAAATATCCACTTTTCGTCACTAAAATCCTCGGCAAATAATACCTGGACATGTATATACAAAAAGTAACAAATGAAAATTATATAATACAATAGATTTGAAATTTTATTTTTCAATACAAAGTTATAGCTTAATTAGTAAAAGTGCTAATTACTGCTATTGGTGTAAGTTAGTAGGCCTACCTAAAGGGAAATGGACAGAGAGTGAAAAGGGGAGGCTATAAAGACAATAATTATATTTTAAAAGCAAAATTTAGGAGTTAATGGAACTAATAATTCTATTTTCTGATTTACTTCTTTTTGGAAATGCCCCAAAAACAAACATGCAACAGCGTTATATAAATCAAACTTGGTTATATATAGACAGCTAATGGCATGGTCGCTATTTCAAAGGTCAAATTTTTATTCTGCGAAATGTCTTCCATAGTCTGGAAATAGACTTAGCAATAAAAGTTCACTTATGTAAGTTAAGGAAAATAGGCTAAACGCTCCTGGATGTTGTGCTGGCCAAACAATCTTCTTATTTTACCAATAATTGTACATGGAAACTGGTAAAAGCTATTTAACAGTAAAATTACTATTACTGATTATAATGATATTTTTAAGGTGCCCCTTTAACTTTTTTGCGATAGATTATAAAATTAATATAATTGACTAACTATACATTATCTAATGACGCTACAATTAAGCAGCTACTTACATATTATATTTGAAGAACACAAAATATGAAAAACAAATTCTAGTAACAGAAATGTACTATTTTTTAAAACAAGAAATGTAAATTTAGATTATTTTTTTTATTTTACCTGTCGTGCAGTTGGGTGGATTACTGGAGCCGACACAAGCTGTTTCACAATCACCATCATGAATGTGACACTTGGTGGAACAATTCGAGTTACAGTTTTGGTTGCAGGACAAGTTCCATTTCCCGGGCGGGCAATCTGAACAAGAAAAAGACTGATGGCTACATTGGCTAATCTGTAGACAATGGGTATTATTCAAGTGTCAGGGATAAAAGCTTTTATTACATATGTATAGGACAACTCGAACATTGACTTTAGAAACTGCTAATGTCAGACATCAACATTATACAACTCAAAATATATTTAACATAATGCTCTACATCTTCTATAGCAAGATTTAGAGCAATAACTTTTGTTTAATGTTGCAAGAAGGAATGCGCTTCCGTCTTGATAAAAAATAGTGGTTAAGAAACAATTTTTTTTATAAAACTACCAAATTTTTAAGAGGGCCAGACCAATGATTACTCTTTATGTCGTAGAAAAATAAAACTCTGAACATTTTGTATGGACAAAAACAACGTAGAAATGCAGATCAAAAGCGACAGCTCCAAAAATCCAGGGTCAATGCCCCTCCCCCCCACAGAGAAGCTTACAGAAGTACATAGATGCAGCAAATGTGACAGATACTTCCGGGCAAAGATTAGGCTCATCATACACACTCTAAACCACTTCTAGAAAACATGAGGACATTTTCTAGGATACTCTATATTAATCCACCATGGACAGACAATACTAACAACAACAAGATTCAATTATCAGGCCTTCTTCTTCTTCTTCTTCAGCAGCGCTCCACTTTGTTTTCCATTTCTGTGACAGACTGGCAGTCCTGTTTCTCTGATGAACCGGGCTGTTATTGTTTGTAAGAATGGCTTTCGGCACCATAGCTTTTTTCCATCAAAGTGGCTATTCGGACTGATAGACTTAGTAATAGGCTAAATAGTTAATATTGGTTAGTTTATATAGGTTAGGGTCGGCTTTGTAGTATTTTTTTTAATAGTTAGTATCCGTTAGGTTATAAAGAATAGGGATAGATTTGGTGTTTTCTGTGCTATTTCTTATGAAATATGGTAAGACAAATATATTTTTTGTCCCCCCCCCCCCTCTTTTTAAATGTTTTTTATGAGTTCTAAGGAATTCCGACTGAAGCTGGGTCCAAATAGCCATTTAATGCTAAAGTTCTAAAGGGACCCGGGTCCAAATAGCTGCAGCCTTTTTCCATTATAGTGGCTCCCTGGTTACGGGCCTATCTGTGGAGTGGGCACCATTCAATGGCCCATTTCACGGGCCACAGCCACAGAGAGACTCAGGAGTGTGACTTAGGCCAATTTGGTGCTGGTTGTGTAATCAATATGTTATGATTATGATGTGTGTCCTGTCCTGAGACAAAGCATGGTGGTCTGCTCATTATCATAATCATATCAATAGTCCTAAATCCTAAATCTATTGACATTAATTCTCACCCTGCTTATTTAACCACAATAGTATGAATAGACCTACTAAATTTTCACTTTGTCACTTTGTCCCTGCTGACCCTGCAGAAAGTCAGAAAGGTGCCCCTTTACCTTTAGTGTAGGCCTAAAGGCTATAATATAGCTGAGTATAGGTCTATTTGTTATAAGCTAGGCTAGTGAGTTACTATTTATAAGTGAGGCGATTCAATGAGAATCAATGCTTCCATTGACCAGTCCATTGTCATTGCCTAGGCCTAGGCCTACAATGAGTAACTCTCACTCAGTAACAATTGCCTACAATTACAATCCTACATTGTTCAAAGTAGGCCTAGTTTTTTTAGTATTAAAACACTAGTAATTATAGTTAAGAAAAAATCACTTGGCAAAGCGAATCCACCTCTAAATAACAAAGTTTTTAGACCAAGCCAAGCCTTTAAATATATATTTTTTTAATTATTCTTACCGCCGTAAATTTCCACTTCACATAGAGTCAATATTTTACTTGGACTAGTTGGTGCGATAGTAATTTTCTTAACAGGAAGAGTTCCATTGTTGTTTACATAGTATACAGCAGCGGCAGTAGATTGAGGGTCAGTGTAGTTCAGGAGAATAATACTCTTGTCATCTTGTGTTTGTAAATTAAATTTGATTAATCTCACTTGACAACAATCACCTTTAAAGTCAATAAACAAATTGAAAAGATAAATTTAAAAAATATAGTCTTTAGAGCTGTTTTACAGGGATATTTAAAGGTGCACACTCAAAAAGTGTAGGCATATATTGTATGTTTATCTTATACATTACAGACGCTCTTTCTATAAAGAAGATTATTGCTTCCTACGCTCATCCGTGGTCCGAGTCTAGTCTTGCATTTTTATTAATGTTTTAAATGATGTTGAGTTACTGGTTTTCCTGGCTTGTCCAGACAACCCATTCCATGCACGAATGCCACCATGTTTGTAAGGTACATGAGGGTTATAAGACCCACTTGGGAAAATAGAGTAGGCCTATGCGAAACTTTTTTTCTGCAAAAAACTCAACATGTAATATTCATACAAATATTTAAAGAATAAAAAATTTCATTTAATAGGTGGCAGGTCCGAAGCGGGTAATAAAATTAGCCCACTGAGAAAAGGGTAATAAGGTCCATGGACTTTATTTATACAACTTCTCTATTTTCTTTTAAATTGAATTTTTTTGTGTGCATATTTTTAAAATTAGCTGCCATAAAAATAAAATCCCTTGTAAAACATGACAAAATCACTTAAATTTACGATTTAAATTACTATTTTATTATTATTTTTATCTTATAAGTTTTATCTTATAAGTTTACAGACGTTCCTTCTAGATAGAAGATTATTACGTCCACTAGGTCCAAAACTCCCGCAGGGCGACAGGGATCCGTCGGTGGCAGGGATAGAACCCCCGACCTGTCAGTTGGTTTTTTGGTTGACAGTCCGGTGGTCTAACCGCTGGACCAGCCGTTTTGAATGGTATTCAATATGGTATTACATATTGCTTATTTTTAAATAGATGTATTTTTTTTAAATTTATTTTGTAAATGTAAGATATGTTTATCTAAAGATTGAATAAATACAGTTTCACAATTTTGCTTATTATTTCTTTATTTTTTATAGTATTTATTACATGGGCCTTATTACCCGACTATGGGGGTAATAATTAAGGACCATTGAGGGCATGTTATAAAATATTAATAACTTTAGTTATAGGCGAACTAATATCTCAATAAACAAGTAGCATGTTTACATAGAGAAATGATTAATCTTGAGCAGCACTCAAAAATATTTTTCTAAAGTAATATTTTATGGTTTAGATAACTAAAAGTCTGTTAGGTGGGCCTAATACCCCCATTTACCTTATATATTATATAATAGTGCATTTTTACTCTACAAAGAGAACTGCTAACAACGCATAACTTATGTAAAATGTACACATATTATTTTAACCTAAAGAAAAATACTTATTGTAATTAAAGTTAGTACTTGCCCCTGTTGAATAAAATAAACATGTAGATCGTATACATCTCATCAAAAGTCAAGTTCCAACTTGGTGATTTGTCTGCGTCAGCTGTGTGTGTACACGAATTTTTGTAGAAATCAACATCCTTGGAATTGCCATCAACGGCATTGCTAGCATTAGCATAGGATGCTGAATTATAAATGCTGGACTGAACTGTTTTTTGCTTTAGGGCTACATTGCGACCTGAAATATAAACATAAAACCATCTATTAGGTAGTTTTTGTTGTTGTTTTATTATGTTAATTCTACATAATCCTAAATGTATATGATATTTAATATCACCTTTAAACAAAGTTTAAGTATCCCATTCACATACTGTTGGATTTAAGGATCACTGGAGCACGTTCCTAACACATAATGTTATAGTTAATTTTTTTTTATCTTCCTAAACTAATGTTTAGTACCCATGACATTTCTTGGGGTACAGTAAAGGATGCTCGACATTGTGCTGGCCACACATCCCCTAGTATGCCGTGGCCACAGAAACTGGTGAACGCTGCTTCACCGGTATATGATCCATTTTGTTGTCCGACGGGATACTGTTTTTTATCGTGCCGAAGAAGTGAACACTAAAAAAGTATGCAAGTATATAGCTTCTCTCTCTCTCTCTCTCTCTCTCTATATATATATATATATATATATATATATATATATATATCTATATTATATATATATATATATATATATATATATATATATATATATATATATATATATATATATATATTACGTAAAAATTATCCTGATGCTGATGAACAGTTTATTAAAATGTGTTCTGCCCACGTGGACTCAGGTCACTGGGTCAGATTGTACGTTGTCCTATCTCCCATCCCCATTGGTCGGAAGTTATTATACGCAAGACTGTTTTTTGTGTTAGAGAATGAATGCGTTGAAAGCTTTAGTCGAGAGCAGTTGGTTTAGTTATTGTTTACTTTTGTTAGTTGTGTGTAATTATAAGTCGATTACAGATCGTTTTCCTTGAAACATAATTTTATTAATAAAAATGCAAGACTAAACTCGGACCACGGATGAGCGTAGGACGCAATAATCTTCTTTATAGAAGGAGCGTCTCTAATGTATAAGATAAGATAACATAAGTTAGTTATTAGATTTCAACTTCATATGAACAACCCTAGACAAACGAACATACGTATACGTATAATACTTAAAACTTCTTCTTGCGGTGAATAAAAGAAATGCTAACTTTAGTTACCTCCATTGATATAGAGAGAACAGAGAGAAGCAACACCTACTCCTTCAATGATAATCTGTTGTATGGGCTCTGTCAGTTTGCAGCTAATGTCAACTGTCACATTATTTACAAATGACCATTTGGATTTATTGCAGCTTATGGATGTCTGACTAGCGTTTGATTTAAAACTTAAACTGAATCGTGTTAGTGATGCTGTAGAAGGAAATAAAATGAAGATCATTGTTGATTATACTTAGTTAAAACTCTACTATAATAAAATCATAATCTAGGAATATATGTTTTAAATTTAATCCGATTATTGATTTTAAAATAACATAAATGTTTAAGTTAAATAAATAACACACAATCAGTACTTAAAATTTAAGATAATTTATTTTCGTTTACTGTACATACATTTTCGAACTAAATATATAATATAATATCCTATACTGTATACTTATTATTTAGAACCATTTATATAGACTAACTTGTAGAGTTCACAGCTATCCTTATCCAGGTGAATATAAAACTTCTATTCAAGGTAAATTTGACTGACTGCAGATTATTTCCCCCAAGACATGTTGTATCATTGCTATCTGTCAGGGTGTTGATATACTTTGTGCTGTTGGATATGCTGATATTTCCATCAACCGCTAGATCACCTTGGATGAAATCATAAATGTATAATTAAAGTTATTGAACTATTCTCGGCCTTGTGAAAGAAATATAGTATAATGCTTTATAAATTCAGTGAAACCGGTAGCATTTCTTAGAGCTTTAAATTTATGTTCATTAAAATGCTATATTCTGTAGTGTTTTCAAAAGTTTGCTCATCATAGAAATGGGACTCTACGGAGTATTTACATGGCCATCGAGGACTATTGCCAAAGCTGTTTTTACTATATTATGTATTAGTTTTTAATTCCCAGTGGTGAAATGCGATATAAGCGGCTTTCATTTTTTGAAAGCCGCCATTGAAAACTAGTTGTGTTTTTTTTTTAATAATATCAGTAGTGTAGGCCTACTCTTGTTCTGGACTACCGTTAAAGTGTATGTCTACTGATTTGTAAGTTCCACGAGAAACCTACAAACCGCCTACTGTTTTTATTCGTCTATGACACTTCGTCTATGTAAAATAAGTCTACCCACCTCCAAAGACACTTCTTCTCCTGACACTCTGTCTAATGCGACAGATCGTCTACCATACAATTCATCTACCGCGACAGTTCGTCTACCAGACCATTTATCTATCGCGACGGTTCGTCTACCAGATCATTCGTCTACTGCGACAGTTCGTCTACCATACAATTCATCTACCGCGACAGTTCGTCTACCAGACCATTTATCTATCGCGACGGTTCGTCTACCAGACCATTCGTCTACTGCGACTGTTCGTCTACAAGACAGTTCATCAACCAAGACAGTTCGTTTACCTGCCAAAGTGTAGTAGACGAAAAGTCTGTAGACGAGTTGTCGTGTTATCACTGATTCATACAACATGTTTGCGAATTTTATTTCGGGTGGTGGGGAGGGGGGTCATACAATCGCTCCTTATACTTAAGACCCACTCACTATACATGATTGTATAATTTATAAACGCCTTCTTAACTGTACGTCACGTTCTGCAACAAATTTGGGTTCAGCCAATAGGACCCAGTAGGGAAATAAAATACAACAATAGAAACTGTCAATAACCAAAGGTAAAGGTTAAACATTTGTGTAAACAGTTTTCGTTAAGTACTTAATTAAAGTGTTTAAAAAAAAAATTGTTCAACTAGGAAATAATAATAAAGAACGTAATCACAATATCACAAAACCCATTCGGCGCTTTATTTGTAGTTCAATGTTTCTCGAAATATTGAAGAAAGAAAGAAAAATCTTGACCACGGATCTTGTTCTAACATATCTATGAAAAGATAATACACCCAACTGTGTGCTAAATAATTGTATAATGATGCTAGCTAAATTACCGACTTTGCCCGGGGACACAAAATTGAATAGGCCTAAGCTTAGAGCTAGAGCTACCGATAATTGTATTTTTTTTTACAGACTCCAAGTTTGAAAAAAGTAAAAATCAACTTCAGCAAACTTAAAACTATTATTAATATATACACTTTGGTCAATCCTAACAATCTGAAGACAAAACAGAATACTGAAACTAAATACTATAATAAGATGGACCGCTGGCTCTATATTTTGAGCTTTTATGTTCTTTTTCCGTGCGCATCCAATAACGCTGTCTTAAATTACTTCTATAGCGATATTACGTTTGCCTAAATATGTCCTCCGTATACAACTTTCGATTTTAACTTTTCATTGAGAAAGTCATAACGATTAAATAAAACGGAAGTGTAGGCCTACAGTGCAAAAAAGGTAGTGGGCACTCCGTAAAGAAGTCATTCGAGTCATCAAATAACAGAATAGTAAAGCAACCGGTCCATCTTATCATAATCTTTGCTGAAACATATAGAATTATATATATATGATATATATATCTTATTAAATTATTATTATTTATTACCTTAAAACATTTAAGAATTTCTTTGAAAATTAATGATATAATCGGGTTAAAAATGCATGTCTTTTTATTTAACAAAAAGTTAGCACTAGCCCTGCGTGTATAAGAATCGAACACCCGTCTCCAGCATGCGTCTAAAACATAATTATTAGATTTTACTGACTAAAAACTTGTTAGGAAAGCTTTAGGTCCTAAAATTTTTTACAAGCATTTAAACAAAAGCAATATTAATGGGAATAAAAAAAAGAAAGCTACAAGTGCTAAATAGAACCCAGGTCGCCTACATGGCAGTCAGACACGCTAAGCACTCAGTTAGGGAGGACACATGGAGTAATCGACATCGCAAAAGTAAAATATCAGACAACAAGGTCACGTGACTTCCAATAAACCAATAGGGATCAAATACCACACACACATCTTCTACTATATGTATATATATATATAGGCTATATATAAAGAGAGAGGGGGATATTTCGAAAGATGGATAAAGAGTTAGAGCTACCATATAAGACACGGGTCGGGAACCCATGGCTCGCGAGCCAGATGTGGCTCTTTTGATGGCTGCTTCTGTCTTACAGACAAATGTTCGATTTGTCATGTATATTGTTTTTCCAAGAATTGGAACACGCAATGTTTATTCTCCTCTCTCTCTCTTTTCTTACTACACACAATATTAGGACGTTTAGTAGGAAAACGAAAGGTTCTAGGTAATGCTGGGATTCTGTGTTGATCTCAAATTCTCAGAGTCTGGGAACGACTCATTATTTAATAGGGGAAGTTCCTATCGTTTTTGTTATGAGTTTTGTAATGATACCATGATTTTCACCCCTACTGGTAATGGGTCTATCCCTTGCACCACTCGGATAGTATTTAATGATTTGTTTTGTCTGAAAGACGGAGAGTTTCAAAATATGTTCCTTTGAACGTTTGTGTTTGCACTATTTTATTCTAACTGTACATAATAGATATATTGTATATATTGAACATACCACCTGAAATAAACTATCAACAACAGTTACACTGAAGCTTCTTTGTCAAGTTACTATCCTATTGTGTTGTATACATTACTATAAGATTTATCTACTACCATAATTTACAAGAAAGGAAATGTTGGAATACAAATACTGAATTTGTGCCCAGGACTATAAGAAGAGTTCGTGTAATACTGAAACATAAATACTAATAATTAAAGTCTCCCCTAGGACTAACGAGAATTATCAGCAAGATCTACACAGCTCTGGCCACAAGGGGATTGTGGACGTAACAAAATTTGGTGGTCTCGCCCGGTATATTTGAGTTCTACTTTTCCTGACCTAGGATTGACAAAATTTGGTGGTCTCGCCCGGTATATTTGAGTTCTACTTTTCCTGACCTAGGATTGACAAGATTTGGTAGTCTCGTTCGGTAGATTTGAGTTCTACTTTTCTTGATCTAGGATTGGAAAAAATTTGTTGATCTCGTCTGGAAAATTTGAGTTATATTTTTTCCTGACCTATAAATATTTTGTGACATTAGTAGTACTGAGAGCGGCATATTTGTGTTTCGTTTTCAGGACTGTGAAACTATTTTTTTTTTTTAAAAAGAGGAGAGAACTGGTTTGCGTTTTTATTCTTTGGGAAGTGTGAAGATTCCACGAAGTGTTTAATATTATATTGTGCAAATTTCTGGACAAATCGTAAGTTGGAACTTTATATTTTATTATACAATATATACTACTCTACTATAACAAATATTTCGAACGCTATACTATGGCTTCGAATATATCAAGTGAGGAACTTAATGCCATGTCATTTGCTGAACTAAAAGAATTAGCTGAGTCCTTTGGGATTGAGGCAGGACAGGCAAGACCTAATCGTAATCGTTTGACCAAAGAAATTATGACATGTTTGAACGGGCAGAATGCCATGAACACTGGTAGTGTAGTTGAAGTGGGACAGAACGATATCAATGAAGGTTATGTAGCTCCCAGTGGGGGCGAGGTAATTGCCCACGGAGACGAGGTAAGAAATATGTCATCTAGATCATCAAACAATGATGAAGATGAAGGGTTGAGTGAAAACCTAAAATTCCAATTAGCTATGAAGAGAATGGAATTGGAAAGAATGAGGATAGAAACTGAAAGAGAAAATGAAAGAATTAGGATAGAAACTGAAAGGGAAAATGAAAGAATTAGGATAGAAACTGAAAGGGAAAATGAAAGAATTAGGATTGAAAGCAGAGAAAGGATAGAGATGGCACGCATGAACAGACCTGACCATCGTAGGGACAGCAATGGTATGGATATTAGCGCAATGAAGCAACACTTGCCTATATTCAGAGAAGAAGATGTTCAAGATTTCTTTTTGCTTTTTGAGAGGATAGCTGTAGATTATCAGTTCCCTGATGATAAGATGGCTTTATTGTTAAGGTCAACTCTCAACAAAGGAAAAGCATTGGACGTAGTGTTGAGTTTAACACCCGAGGAAATAAATGACTATGAAGTAATCAAAGATAGGGTGCTAAAAAGTTATTCCCTGACACCAGAAAAATATAGAAAGCTATTTAGAGACAGAAAGAAGGCATATGATCAAACTCATGTAGACTTTTTGAGACAAAAGGAGAAAATGTTAGAACAGTGGCTAAGGTCACAGAATGTAAGTGAGTTTGATAAACTCAAGAACCTAATATTGTTTGAGGAATTCAATGATTGTATTCGAGTGGATATTAAAACCCACATCTCAGACCGAGGGGTTGAAGATGTGCATGAAGCTGCTAGATTGGCAGATAACTATGCCATAATTCACGCCAGCATAAAGCCATATTATGCTGACAAACCCAAAGTGCACAAACCAGAGCCCAAGGAGGCTAGTAAACCAAAAGAGACAAGTGAAAACAATAATAAGAACAGTGGTGTAAATAATAATAGTAACTTAGTTCATTTCAGGAAGCAGACAGATGTAAATAAAGCAAAGGTGGTATGTTTCAATTGCAAGAAAGAGGGCCACATGAAGAAAGATTGTTGGATCCTTACCAAGAAGCAAGGTGCTATTCTACACTGTGCTAGAGTGCAGAAAGATAGCAAGCAGACAGAAGAAGTGTGCAACACAGGGTCAAGAAACTCAAAAGAAATGCGGCCGGCATCGCCCATAGTTGTGGAGTCGATGGTTTTTGAGAACAGTCTATCTAAGGTAAAAGAGAATAGCTGTACTCAATCTATTATGCTTTCAGAAGGCCGTGAGGAACAGATGGTTCCTGAAGTCCCGGAAGAGGACGACCTATCCGATTTTCGACCCTTTGTCTACGAGGGGACAGTGTCGACAGAAGTCGATGTACTCAGCAAGAAGAAAATACAGATATTACGTGACACGGGTTCTGCTGTCAGCGTGATCCTGGAGGGCAGTGTGCCGTTAACGGATGCCACCAGTACCGGTGAGTCTGTTGTGCTGAGAGGTGCTAGTATGGAGGCTGTGGAAGCTCCACTGCACAGAATAAAACTCGAGTCGGATATTTTTACAGGTAACATCGTAGTGGGAGTGTGGCGCGCACTACCCGTCAAAGGCGTTTCCATGATATTAGGAAATGACATTATGGGCGGCAGAGTCACTGTCGAGCCCATGGTTAAAGTGTTGGAGACAAAGATGGCGGAGGACAAAAACCTACGTCCTGCCAATGAACGCCCAACATGTGCACTGACAAGAGCAATGCAGAAAAAGAAGTCGGTAAAGACTCCTGCTACGCCGTGTAGTGCAACGAAAGATGTGTTTGTCTGTTCTGAAGACACACATGCGAATGAAACAGTGATAACAGAAACACCTGACATCGATTTAAGTGCTACGTTCTTTGCTGAACTAACAACTGGTGATGCAACAGAGAACGATAACATTTTGTCACCAAAGCAGAAATTGGTGAAAGAACAATTGAATGACGAAGTAATAATGCAACTCAGAATGAAAGCTGTTGATGAAAAGACTGCAGATGCAATGGCGGAATGTTTCTACATGAAAGATGAAGTATTGATGAGAAAGTCGAAACCGCTCAACTCAGGTACAAACGAGTGGGACAGTATTCACCAGATTGTAATACCTAAGTGCTATCGTCAAGATATACTGCGTATGGCGCATGATCTTCCTTTCGCTGGTCACATGGGAGTCCGGAAAACGCACCACCGTATCCTCCCTTACTTCTACTGGCCAGGACTGAGAAGAGATGTCGAACAATACTGCAAGACTTGCCACGTATGCCAAATGGTAGGACGTCCTAACCAACGAATTCCTGTCGCTCCACTCCAGCCGATACCAGCGTTCGACGAACCATTCAGTCATATACTCATTGATTGCGTGGGCCCGTTGCCGAAAACAAAAGCCGGTTTTCAATACCTGCTCACAGTCATGTGTTCGTCCACTCGCTTCCCGGAAGCCATTCCGTTGCGGAACATAACAACAGTGAAGGTGGTAGACGCCCTGACAAATTTCTTCACACGTTATGGCCTACCGAAGACAGTACAGTCCGACCAGGGGACTAACTTTACTTCGAACATTTTCAAACAAGTCATGGAACAATTAGGGATAAGCCATAGGCTATCAAGTGCCTATCATCCTGAGAGCCAGGGAGCTCTGGAAAGGTTTCATCAGACATTAAAATCGATGCTTAAAAAGTACTGTTATGAAAACGAGAAAGACTGGGATAAGGGTGTGCCTTATGTACTGTTCGCTGCAAGGGAGGCCACTCAGGAATCCCTGGGGTTTAGCCCATTCGAACTTGTGTATGGACACTCAGTCAGAGGTCCGTTGAAACTTCTACATGAAACTTGGCTAACCGACAGTGAACCGATTGGACTTTTGTCATATGTAGATAAATTTAAAAATAGGCTTTATCATGCTTTTAACCATGTGAAGATTCATTTTCCACAGATGCAGGAGCGTATGAGACAGAACTATGACCGTAAAGCTACAGCTAGAACTTTTGCACCAGGTGACAAAGTTCTTGTGTTTCTACCTTTGCAAAATCAGCCTTTAAGTGCAAAGTTTAGTGGACCCTATGAGATAGAGTCAAAGCTTGGCGAGGTCAATTATTTGATAAAGACTCCTGACCGGAGACAAAAGCAGAGGGTATGCCATATTAATTTGCTTAAGCCCTATGTTTCCAGGGAAAAGAGTAAACCACGGGAGGTCCCCATGATTTCATTAGCTAGGGTCCCGACGGATTTATCTAGGATAGAATATAAGTTTGCAGAAAGTAAACTTAATAATACAGATGCCCTTAAGAGTTTAGATACAAGGCTAGAACATCTTCCGGTAGAAGATAAGGAGAAGATTATTGAGCTGGTACATGAATATAAGTCACTGTTTACAGATGTTCCCAGGAGGACACATCTAATAGAACACGATGTAGTATTAACTGAGGGTGCCAGGCCAATTAAACAGCATCCATATAGAGTTAACCCCATCAGACTTGAACATATTAGAGCAGAGGTGAAGTATATGTTAGAAAATGACATAGTGGAAGAATGTGATAGCGAATGGTCTTCACCCTGTGTGTTGGTACCAAAAGCCGACAACACATTGCGGTTTTGTACAGACTTTAGGAAATTAAATAATTTGACAAAGACTGACTCGTATCCCATTCCTCGTATTGATGACCTCATTGATAAGATAGGTGATGCGACGTATGTGACAAAAATTGATCTTCTCTCCGCGTACTTTCAGATTCCTTTGACGCCACGGGCACAGGAAGTATCCGCGTTTGTGACACCTGACGGACTTTACAGGTATAAGGTCATGCCATTCGGACTCCGTAATGCCCCTGCGACGTTTCAAAGGCTTATAAACACCCTCACTCGCGGTATCTTCCAGTGTAATGCCTACCTCGACGACATAGTGGTGTATAGTACAGATTTCAAGACACATGTCAGTCAACTACGACACTTGTTTGAACGACTGAATAACGCCAATTTGACAATAAACCTGGCTAAGAGTCAGTTTGGACATGCCACTATCGAGTATCTTGGACATGTAGTGGGTGGTGGAAAGGTTAAACCAGTAAATGCTAAAATAGAAGCTATTCAGAATGTCCCAGTGCCACAGACAAGGAAACAACTCCGTAGTTACCTTGGAATGGCCGGGTATTATCGTAAGTTTTGCCAGGACTTTTCTACGGTAGCTTGCCCCTTAACTGACCTACTAAAGAAGAACAATCGCTTTGTTTGGTCTGACAAGTGCCAAAAGGCGTTTGATGAGTTGAAGTTAAGATTATCCAGGGCACCTATTTTGGTGACCCCGCGTTTTGATAGACCCTTTAAAATTGCAGTAGACGCGTGCGATACTGGGATGGGAGCGGTGCTGACTCAGCAGGATGACCACGGAGAGGAGCACCCGGTGTGCTACCACTCACAGAAATTCAATATCCATGAACGTAATTATAATACAAGTGAGAAGGAACTTTTAGGGTTGATCCTAGCGTTAAAACAGTTTGATTTCTATGTAAACAGCTCTGGGTACCCGATAGAAATACTGACCGACCACAACCCTCTGACTTTTCTCTCCAGGGTCAAGCAAAACCAGAGGCTTGATAGATGGAGCTTATTCCTCCAAGCCTATGACTTAAACATAAAACACCTGAGGGGTAGGGACAACGTCACAGCTGATACTCTATCTCGGGTGCTACATGATTGACTGAATAACCCATACTTCTTTTTCAGATCATCTCACTTATTCATTAAGAATGTGTCATGATAACCTATCATTCGTTTGAATTTTGATTATGGAATACCTATAGAATACTTGTATCATACAGAAGTCAAGTCTTTTGAAAGTATTAATAATTCTTATAATCATGTATAATATTGATGTTCTGATATATTTTAAATTCATTTGATTATGGAAAAGAAATTCCATTTAAATGTTGATGCATGATGCAATAAATATATAATATGCACGTATTTACTTGATATGGATGGATAAAAGTAATTGTCATCACATGCAATTAAGTGGGAAAACTTTGAGATAGTTGATTTATTATCTTGTTTTATTTTAGTTAATGAATGGAACTAAATAATAATATGTACAATTTTTATCTTAGAAAGAGATGTAATCTTAATTGGTATAAATTAATAGATAATATTGGAAATCTATTGCTAAATTGTTATATCATGGTAATAGAATGGGAAAAACTAGTGGATATTCACTATGTTGTATAGGTTGTTATATATTCCATATATCCGGGAATGGAGGGAAACAAAGGTACCTAAAGGTGTGCACTCATTCAACCCTGAACAATCTTTTATATTAAACTTTTAAATTTGCCAAAAACGCATAATAGTGGATTACATTTTAATATTTAGATTACTGTAGTAATCGTAACTAGAGTGTATTTTCTCCTCGTATTTGAGAAAAGGGGAAGTATCATCATCTTAGGTATGAACCCTGTTAATGTCAAGTTGACACTGTAATTTAAAGGGGAAGTAACCTATAGTTTGATTCGAGTTATGTATTACTTATCTTTTGGTTTGTATATTAGAAGTAAACTGTTGAAAATTGACAGAGTTTGAGCAATGTTATATTTGTTTAAATAGATTAAGACTTTTTGCAAATTTTGGTGGAAATCCACACAACTGTACATAGTTAAAATAAGAATGACTAGAATATTTTTGAATTATTTGTACTTGTTGAGACATTAGTTAATATTAATACTAACGGGGAAATATTTGTCCATCACGTTATAATCACAATTACAATTGGGTAGTGACACTTTTTATAATTTAGTTGTGCCAGTGAGCCATGTTTGCTTAAATTGTCTGATAATCTTCCATTGATTGATGGTTGTTAAAACGATAGTGTTAAGTACGAAAAATGTACCATGTTGAGTATTACTTGGGTAATTATGGTACATTATTTCTTTCATTGGGTGGGGGCGTGTCATGTATATTGTTTTTCCAAGAATTGGAACACGCAATGTTTATTCTCCTCTCTCTCTCTTTTCTTACTACACACAATATTAGGACGTTTAGTAGGAAAACGAAAGGTTCTAGGTAATGCTGGGATTCTGTGTTGATCTCAAATTCTCAGAGTCTGGGAACGACTCATTATTTAATAGGGGAAGTTCCTATCGTTTTTGTTATAAGTTTTGTAATGATACCATGATTTTCACCCCTACTGGTAATGGGTCTATCCCTTGCACCACTCGGATAGTATTTAATGATTTGTTTTGTCTGAAAGACGGAGAGTTTCAAAATATGTTCCTTTGAACGTTTGTGTTTGCACTATTTTATTCTAACTGTACATAATAGATATATTGTATATATTGAACATACCACCTGAAATAAACTATCAACAACAGTTACACTGAAGCTTCTTTGTCAAGTTACTATCCTATTGTGTTGTATACATTACTATAAGATTTATCTACTACCATAATTTACAAGAAAGGAAATGTTGGAATACAAATACTGAATTTGTGCCCAGGACTATAAGAAGAGTTCGTGTAATACTGAAACATAAATACTAATAATTAAAGTCTCCCCTAGGACTAACGAGAATTATCAGCAAGATCTACACAGCTCTGGCCACAAGGGGATTGTGGACGTAACAGATTATTAAAAACAAGTTTTTTTAGATTTTTTGATCTACATATTAGTTACATATCAATATTTCATTCTACAAATGAGCTAAAGTCTACTGCAGTCCAGTGTGAGAAGAATTCAGAGACATAATTATTGTACTTTTAGTGTTGAAATTACACAAAATGAACACATTTACTTTAATTTTTAGTTTTAAACATAATGTATGGCTCTCACAGAATTACTTTTCAAAATAGGTGGAATCCATGGCTCTCTCTGACAAAAAGGTTCCCGACCCCTGATATAAGACAACATAGGTATTAAGCTATAAATAGAACTTGACTTTACACAACAAATGTTAAGAAAAAAAAAGATATTGAGACTTCCATAATATTTAATCTTACGATATTGACACTTGAATCCAAACCAGCCTCGTTCACAACTACCACTGTTTGAACACGTGCCAGAACTGTCACACTGAGTGATATTTTCACAGTGACATTTGAATTGGCATCTGTCACCAAACCAGCCAAGACTACAACCTTTAAACAAACAAATACAATCATGTACATCACTATCATCTTTAAAACAATAATAAGTTATCTTTTTGTACACGTGGATACGTTGTAGCTTATACAGTGCCCTCACATAGGGGGGGCAGAGGGGGGCATATGCCCGGGGGCGGCACTTCTAGGGGGGCGGCACTTCTAGGGTGGCGGAAAATATAACCTAAGTATAGGCTACATACCAGAAATTTTGAAACACAAATTGTCAACAAAAGGAATAATGGATAAAGATGGTAGAAGTTAACTTCTTATTTATTTAAACTCAAACTGTTTTATACAAATGTTTCAATTTTAATAGGCTCACAAATGTTTCATAAAAGATTGGTTCATCTAGAATATTCTAAATAAAAATTTGCATTTTTAAATTTCTTTAATCATAATAATTAACTAAGCGCAGGCAATAAACAAAGCAGTCACTCATAGATTCTCAACGGGGGCGTTGTCGCCCCCCCCGCCCCCAGGGGGCGTTGAGAAGGTCTGGGGGTGGCGCTAACGTTCCCGGGGGAGATAGGGGGGCGGTGAAGGACCAGTGGGCGGTACGAAAGTACTTTAAGTATCTGTACTTTAATTATAATAGGCCTACGGTAATCTTGAGCTTGTTAAATAATTAATCGACTGTTTCACTATTGACTCTGTCTATTGTGTAATTGTGATGTAAAAGTCATTCGAAGCCCCTAACATACTTAATCTTGATTTATTGCTATAATTAGACTGTTTCTGAGAAAGGCAGATGGGGGCAGTGATTAGAATATGGATGAAATGTGACATAGAACCTAACTGCTGCTAAACATCTGCTATCACCCAACAGAACATGTTATACGAATAAAAAGTAGGAATCGCATTGATATTTAGAAGTCTGGGCTCGGGTCAATTTAAACAAAATATCTGGATTGGTTCGATAGCAAACAAAATTCGGCGAGTTCGTTAATTATCGCAGTTTCAGATCGGTTTGATTCTAATTTAAATAAAATATGATTGATAAAAACAAGCGTTGATATAAACTTGAATTTAAGAAATATAAGTTGAGCCAAAGAACTATGCAGAGACGAATTGATGAAATGGCAGGTGATGAATAGAGTAGGTACATTGTGTGGTTATCTACAACATTCCAATGAAAAATAAACATTGAAATGTATAAGAAAATGGGCTATAATGAGGACTTTTGGTTGCAAAAGGGCATCAATTAATTTCACTAGGTTTTTTTATGTTGGCAACAATTTTTATTGCATTTCCATCCCCTTATTTAGTGAAAAGAGAAGCAAGTTGCAAATAATGGAGCGTGGAAACCCAAGGATTTTAATAACCGAAATTGAACCAAATAGATACAGACTGCTAGCAACATACAAGCTTCACTTTAATATTGATTTTGTTTTAAAACCTCTTGTGCAGTATATTTTTTTTTATTAATAATAGAAAAGACATGCATGTACATTTCATCTCTTTTTAGGATCATAAAAACGCACACAAATCTAGTCGTCCTATAGGCCTACAAACTTTATGCGGCAAATTTAACTCATTTATTTAATTACGGCAAGGGGAGGGGGGCGGTGAGCGAAACAAAATTGAAAAAAAGGGGCGGTGAACTGAAAGAGGTTGAGAACATATGAGTTACAGTATGAGCGGGCGCCACTGAAACTTTTGCCCTGGGGCGCCACATAGGCATGTAAGGGCCCTGAGCTTATAATATGATAAAACATAGGGTACGATAAGATGGACCGTTTGCTTTAATTTTAGAATGAATAATATGTTGTAGTTTTTTCTATGCGCAGCCAATAAATATTTATTAACCCTTACACTCCCGGGCGCGTATATAGTGGAACTGAAGGCAGCATAGATAGAAGTAGGTCGGTACAGGAAGGGTTAAATGACTCCTACATCTGTCTAAATGTTTCCGTTGTATACAACTTTTGATTTTAATTTTCCTTTGAGAAAATCATAGCGATTAAATAAAACGGAAGTACACAATACAAAAGGGAATCGGGAATTCCGAAAAGAAATCATTCGAGTCATTAAAGAGCAGAATATTAAAGCAAGAGGTACATCTTATTATAGTCTTTAGATAAACTAATCGTAGCCATAAAGCCAATGGTGTGTTTATGCCAAGAGTTATAGCTTAAAAACAGGGAAAAACTCCAGGATCTTTTCCCTTGGTAACGAAACTGACCAGGCGATTATGCAGTTTTATATAATTATCCTACATATAATAAGCTAGATATATTGTCACGTGCGAAATCAGCTACTGACGTTAGATGATATTTTTAGTAATGTATTATTATATATTCTTTTGATTCATATCCATCTTGGATCTCACAAGGTTGTATAAGAATTTGTATTGATGTTATTCAATTAGATTTGATGTTTATTTTACTCGTTTGCTATGAATCTTTGTGTATGAAATGATTTAGATAAACTGTACCTTAATATATAGGAAATCCACAATCCTGTTTGAAATTGAACACAATTTTATTCCAACAAGTTGAGATGATAAAATATAACAATACCACAGAATACATCTACCAGTCTTATTTAATGAAACTTAATCAGTTGAGATTCTTCTATAACGAACTAAGCCGTAATCCTATCTTTAAGAAAGTGGTCATAAACAGTCCTCACACATTAGCGCCCAAACTAGAACTAAACTAACGGTATTCAACCCTCGTGCATATGACGTATTTTATTGCTATGACGTAGTGTCTAGACATATACATGTTTTATTCCTAACACGGAAACATTTCGGGTTTAAGATTATTTCATTTTAACTTTAGTTAATAATAACAGAACCAATCTAATTATGGAAATAAACTACTCGTAACACTCGCCCCCCTCCCTTAAGACACAAAGGAATTACAGACAGCGTTAAGTATGGAATTCTTTGTAGAGTACCCATAAAATGAACCGAATTCCCAAACTAAACATAAGGTTTAATTGACTATTGGACAATCTTTTTAAGATTAAAATGAACCATATATTACATATTCCCTTAATAACAAAGTCGCTATTATGGAATCCCTTATCACATTATTCTATCAATGATTATTAATTAAACATTTATTTATCAATTAATATTTACAATTATGATTATTGTGTGTACAACGTTGACCATAAAACTATTACCACCAATAACCAATTCCCACAGAATTGATATGAATTACCCAAATAAGTGGAACCGATTAATAATTGATAGATAATTCTTTAGAAAGTTTAATTTATTTATAACCGATCACTGTATCATTAACTAATGATTTTCAGTTATTACATTATTATGATGTCTAAATTATGACATCAAGAATATTTAAAAAAAAATGTGGTAATCTCAGCTGATTTAGCTTTTACATAGCATAAAATAAGACATCCAAATTATAACATGACGACATAGAAACAAACAATTTGCAAAACACATCAATAATCAATTGAACAAACACAAGTGTGGATGTATTCAAGTTAAATACCGGTGTGTGTGCAATTGATGTATGCAATAGTTACCTTTTACCTTACAACGTATGATTGTTTCCAGTAGAATTTGAAGTTTTGTTCTGTAATGTTTCATAGTGTAATAATTCAAAAACATAGTTTATTTATTGTCATATTTACAATAATATATGTTAATCAATACAATGAATGACATAAAAGAAAAAAACATTTCATGAGAAACTGACTTCCTCTTGTTCAATCAGTCTTGTTCTATTGCGTACATCTGCGAATAGATTAATATTAATATGTTCATTAATTTGACCTTTGATAGCGGATTGTTCGCAAGCGGGTAAATATGCCAATTTTTCATTAAGGGTTTTTAAAACTTTTGTGATTTTTAATTTGCTTTCTGCCAATTCACGTTCAATTTCGGGTGAATTATTCGCGACTCTAATAACAGTGTTTACCGAGGCAACAATATTTTGTTCTTCTCTGGTAATGTATGGTTTCAACATATTGATATGGAAAACTCGTTGCGATTTCCGTCTATCAGGGGTCTTTACAAGATAGTTAACCTCACTAAGCTTAGCCATAACCTCGTAGGGTCCTGTAAACTTAGCACTCAGGGGTTGACCAGACAGTGGCGTCAGCATGATAACTTTATCACCAGGTTGGAAGATACGGGTTCTTGCGTTGACGTCATAATAGACCTTCATCTTGTCTTGTGCCTGCAATAGATTAGATCTGACAACTTTTAATGCATTATACAGTCTATTTTTAAAATTTTCCACGTATGTCAGTAGACCAGTGTCTTCAGTGGATGATAACCATGTCTCTTGTAACAGCTTTAGTGGTCCACGAACTGTGTGTCCGAATACCAGTTCAAAGGGACTGAAACCAAGAGATTCTTGTACAGCCTCTCTGGTTGTGAAGAGTGCGAAGGGAATACCACGATCCCAGTCGTCGTTATGCTCGAAACAGAAAGTACGAAGCATATTCTTCAATGTTTGGTGGTATCGTTCCAGTGCGCCTTGACTCTGTGGATGATATGCACTCGATACTGCATGACGAATACCCAGCCGTTCTAAGACTTGGCGAAATAACTTCGATGTGAAATTTGAACCTTGATCTGACTGCACGGTTTTAGGAAGACCATATCGGGTGAAGAATCCGATAAGTGCATCAGAGATTTTGTCGGCATTGATGCTACGTAGAGGAATAGCCTCTGGGAATCTCGTTGCCGAACACATTATAGTGAACAGATACTGGTGGCCAGCCTTAGTTTTAGGCAACGGACCGACGCAGTCTATAATGATGTGACTGAAGGGTTCTGAGAATGCTGGTATGGGTCGTAGAGGAGCTACCGGAATGGTCTGATTCGGTTTGCCGACCATCTGGCAGACATGACATGATCTGCAAAACGATGTGACGTCACGACGTAGGCCAGGCCAGAAGAAATATGGAAGAATCCTATCGAAGGTTTTCTGAATCCCTAGGTGACCAGCATACGGTGAATCATGGGCCATATGTAGTATGTCCTTGCGGTATACATTGGGTACCACGATTTGATGTACTTCGCTGCATGTTTCATCGTCGTTTTCTTTCCCTCTCCATTTCCTCATCAACAACTCGTCCCTCAGGTAATAACCTGCGGCCATTGTTTCTAACTCTCCTTCATTCTTTGCTTCCTCTTTTAGCTTCCCGATCTCTGGATCTTTGCCCTGAGCAAGAATGAGTAGTTGTCTAGGCGACAAATTATTTTGATCAGTATGACTTGAGTGACCACCTAGAACATCCGCCATGAAGGTTGCTTGCAAGTCAATCTCTGGTGTTGGTTCTGGTTTCTTTGTCGATTCATCAGTCATCTGCTGTTTCTCCATAGCTCTGGTGATAACACATACTGAATTTTCAGTATTCTTACATTGAATAGAGTCTTTGGGTTCTTTAAGTACAGGATGTACCTGATTTTTGGCAATGTCACTTCCTAAAAGTAATGAAATGCCTCTGTATGGAAATTTCTTCACTATCCCAACAGTAACAGATCCATTGAAGTAATTACACTTCAACTGTATACGATGTAACGGTGCCGTGAGTGTTCCAGCCATAGTACTGATTAAGGCATACTGGCCTGTATGAGTCAATTTCGACGTTGGTACAGTATTCTTCAACAGTAGAGATATATCAGCACCGGAGTCACGTAGAATGTTAATCTTCCGTTCTCTAGCTTGATTATCTATAGGTGACACATAGCCCTCGCTAACATCCGATAGCATACACTCGGGTAGTTCTCTGCCTACTGAGTTTCTTGCTACACTACTGCCTCCATAAGTAAACGTTTTATTTACTGTTTGTTCATCTGTCACACTCCCTTGGGAGTTGAAACTAGAATGTTCAATAGCCTCGGTCTTCATTTCAAAGACTTTTTCCGACTTTGAGCAACTTGGACATGCGTGTTTCGCCATCTCTTCATGACTAACATCAGATGTCTTTCTTTCAGCTTTAATTCTTTTGTGGGCAGTTTTATTTATGTGAGTTTCAGTTTGTACGGCGATGTGTGATAAAACCACGTTGTTCTTGTTTTTAATGGGTCTTTTCTCTTTATGTAGACTCCAACAATTCTCTTTTATATGTCCATCTTTCTTACAGAATGTACAGGTAATTCTCTTTTGTACAAAACTTGAATTCTCTTGTTTATCGGCTTTTTGTTTAATTTTATCCTCTGTCGATCTTAACTTTCTCTCTGTATTACTGTTTTGAGTCCTCAAACTTGTTCTGTCATTTTGAAAATAATGGCTATGCGGGTGAATAATGACGTATTCATCGGCTTTAACTGCTGCTTGTTCTGCTATTTCAATACCACGATCAGCCAAATGAACTTTTATATCAGTGCGAATCTTCTCAGTAAAATCCTCCATCAGTATGAGATTATATAGTTTTTCATAATCTTTATTCACATTCTTAGAACGTAACCATCGATCAAGATACTTTTTCTCTAATCTCAGGAAGTCAACATGTGAAACTTCTGGTTCCTTCTTGTACTCACGATATAACTTTCGATACTTTTCTGGAGTTAGAACATAACTCAATAATACTCTGCTCTTTATTAGTTCATAATCATTGCATTCCTCTGGAGTCAGATTCAATACAACATCTAGAGCCTTGCCTTTTGTTAGAGCTGAACGTAAAAGTACTGCTTTCTTATCTTCAGGAAATTTATAATCGATCGAGTTTCTTTCAAAGACCATAAAGAACTCATCAATCTCTATGTTCTCCATGCTTGGAACATGCTTTTTAAACTTATATAGTTCTACATTATTTGTTTCCTGAATCGTATGAGTTGACGAACGAGACTTTGCCAATTCAATCCTTTCATTACTAGCGATTCTTTCTTTTTCCAATTGTAATTCTAACTTCTTCATTTCTAACTGGAATTTCATGTCCGCACTTAGTTCATTTACATTCATTTTAAATTCATGGTTATTTATGTCTGTTTTCAGAATTTCTGATACATTGAGAACCACTGATTCTTCACTATTCATAGTATTTTCTTCAAGTATTCTACCATGTCTTTTCAAACAGTCCTTAATATCTTGAATCAATTTACTCCTAACTGGTGTAACTTCAGTAATGTCTATTCCCAGAGAATTTGTCATCTCTTTTAACTGGGTTAGTGACATGCTAGTTAACTGTTCTGACGTGATAGCAAAAATATTCAATTGCTCCAACGTAAGATTAGCTTCCGCCATGTTTTTATATTAATGACGTAAATAGAAGATAAAAAATTTCAACTTTACCTTTTATAAAGTCCTTTGAAATATTTTACACCACTGTTAATTTGTAGAAGATAAATTTTAAGGATGATTGTATACAAAGCTGAAAACAGTATGTCCGAACACAGACAGTGCCTCCCACGTAGACAGAATTTGAATAAATATTTGTTGTAAATCGTTTTCACTAAAACAGTTGTATATTCTCAATTTCTTATACATACAAACTTTAGATCCAGGACTTGAGCCCCCAATCTTTTGTCACGTGCGAAATCAGCTACTGACGTTAGATGATATTTTCAGTAATGTATTATTATATATTCTTTTGATTCATATCCATCTTGGATCTCACAAGGTTGTATAAGAATTTGTATTGATGTTATTCAATTAGATTTGATGTTTATTTTACTCGTTTGCTATGAATCTTTGTGTATGAAAAGATTTAGATAAACTGTACCTTAATATATAGGAAATCCACAATCCTGTTTGAAATTGAACACAATTTTATTCCAACAAGTTGAGATGATAAAATATAACAATACCACAGAATACATCTACCAGTCTTATATAATGAAACTTAATCAGTTGAGATTCTTCTATAACGAACTAAGCCGTAATCCTATCTTTAAGAAAGTGGTCAAAAACAGTCCTCACACATTAGCGCCCAAACTAGAACTAAACTAACGGTATTCAACCCTCGTGCATATGACGTATTTTATTGCTATGACGTAGTGTCTAGACATGTACATGTTTTATTCCTAACACGGAAACATTTCGGGTTTAAGATTATTTCATTTTAACTTTAGTTAATAATAACAGAACCAATCTAATTATGGAAATAAACTACTCGTAACAATATGCCGAAGTTGCATACATGGGCGAACATTCTTTGCCATAGTAAAAGTCGAAATAATCTTAAATAGTTTGCTTGGCGTTCTAATAAAATTTATTTTAATTTATTTAAAAAATATAATGTTATTATATACATACCTTTCGTCGATGTGATGACGAATAAAATAAACAGCAATGTATAAAATATCAACGTCATGATTCCAAACTATTCCAGACTTTATTCAATGCAAAATAAGAAGAAATAAAACACAGCCTTCTTAGGGACATTGAAATCAAGTATCTATTTCCTGTGTGAAATAAAATGCTCTTTGTCAATATTATTCTTCTGTAAAGCAAGCACAATAGAACAAGTACAATTTCTTTCAGGTAGTTCGAAACATTTTTAAAGTGAAAGAAGGAAGTAAATTATTCAGGTGAATTCCAGACTTTAAGTATTTAAGGGCAGGAAATCCATTAGAAGCTTTTTTTTATTATTTCTTAGCCAATATGTATAGGTATATGTATAATTAAACTCATTTTTTATATTACTGTAGTGTAAATATGTTTTAAAAAAAAAATCCAAAAAATTAATTAAAGTTAATTAAGCAAAAGCTAAAAATATCATATATTTGTCATTTATGTCAATTTTTACTGGAATTCCTCCCATTAAGTGTTTATAAATATTATTATTTAGGTATTACTATATTTAAAAATGTTTTTAAGCGTTAGAGATGTTTTGAAATTTTAGATTTGTCTTAAAATGTTAAAATTGTCTTGAATGGTCAAAGTGATTTTGCGCATCTTTACACAAATGTAACACGATTAGTTATTAGTGTTATAAAGGGTCACTATTGTTACATGATGTATTGTCTGCTTTTGAAATAGAACATGTACCTTATAGAAGCATTTCAGGCCATTTGTCCCTCATTTGGCCTGATACACTCGGCGTGGTTTGTCGAAGGAGCCTTTTGGCGTGTTATTGAGCAAGGTCGGCTACATCAATTAGCCCGTGCTCTATTCACAACCTTATGGGGCGGATCAGTCTTTCTTGGTCCACCTAATTTCTCACTATAGCCTACTAAAAAACACTTGTTTTAAAAGTGCAAATTATCCATTAATATACATTTACATCTATATCAATTAGGGATAGGCTATCTTTTGGTAGTGCAAAACATACGAGGCATTCAGTAAGTTAAATATATAATTAATTTAAAATAAATTAGTAAAGCATTCAACCAATTTACGAAAAAATATACAATAATTATAAAAATTAAATTATACTGTGCGCCAAAATGTAATTTTTCATTGAGATTGTATCCGCCTATTTTAAATAAATTGACTCTGAACGAATGTATTTCAGTGATGACCTTAATGCCCAGTAATTATAATTGTTCCCTGAACAAGACAAGTACATGCATTGCCCTAGTTCTAAGTCTGAATAAAGTTGCTCTAAGCATTGACAGCAGAAAGTCACTTTTCATTTTCGACTAATATAAAGGCGAAACATATAATATAAGATTTATGTTTAATTATATTCAATTTCTTTTTTTTTAAAGTAGGCCTATAAATATCCTACTTACCCAACCTAGACTGTACATACATAATTTCTGTTGCATTACTGTAACTGTGGACTGTGTTTATTTTACCTTTTAGAGTCATTTCTCGTCTTTGATCATCCGCTTCACAACACGATAAAAAGGGACGCGTCTCATAAAAATGAGGATTTCCAAAAAAACGATTTTTACACTAGATAACGCAAACTAAAAATCAAAACGTCAAAAATATTACAAAAACCAGACGGCCATTCTTTCTCGTCGAAATGGCGCCACTTTATTCAAAAGTGAACAAATCGTTTCCGGCAAATCTGGAAATTTGATTCGACACCCTCCATATATAAATAAGCATTTCCAACATTTTCTTCATATTTCTATTAATTAAACGTGTAGACATTTTGTCATACATTTTATTTTTTGCGCCTTCTGCACTTGTTAATTTGATGATTATAGAATATTTAAATTTTATTTTGTAACAGCCACTGATCTATAAAAAGAATGAATCGGGCACAAAACCAATTCTCTAGATGCAAACAGCGCTCTCCCATGGTAGGCCTATGTGTTTTCACTTATCTATAAATGTATATTTCCTAAACACTGACCTTAACTTACATTTCAGGTGATTATGACTTTTCTTTGTATCGTATACATTAATCTAATTATAGTTGGTTGATTCCCATGACTCGCTTAAATGGATAAATAAGGAATATGAAATTTGTAATTTCCACTCGCTTCAATAGCAATACACTTATTTTTTAGGAAGATCTAACAATTCTTTTTATAGATCTGTGGTAATAGCTGTAAATTTGGAAAAATAGTTTTATAATAATCAACACACATTTTTTTTATCTCTTTAAAATATACAAATCCTTTATATTTAGCTGTTAATAAGAAAATAAAATTTAAACTATTTCCATACTTTCATGTAAGAATGGCGCCGCGGACGAGTTCCTCAACTGTGAACGATTCCAGACAGACGTGGAGAAGGAAAAATAACCGTCCATTGTGGTGGAAGTTGCTAGCCTAGTAGAGTCTAGATTCAGCCTGCCGCTATCCGAGGTAATGGCGGTCTTCCTTTTAACTGCCCCGTCAGACGCGGAGGACGAATAGTAGCCGTCGGTGTGGATGGGCTCGCTAGGGCTGATGACCTCGGTGTTGGGCCGGCCTTTGGCTATTACAGGAGTTGTCGCCTCGTCTTGGATGGCTATGTCAATGGTGGTCTTGGTCTCCGGACGTGGCGTTACTGAAACGGTGAGTAAAGGGCTTTTATGTATTTATCAATGTAACAGATTTAAAAGACAACGAATTTATTCAAATAGCATATAATATAAAAACACTTAGTCAACATGGCATCCTGAAAAAAACGAAAATAGGACTTAAATTTTTTGTATCTTTTTTTTGCAGACTGTATTACTATAATGACATTGCAATGTTTAGTTTATGATAGAAGCATGATTATGGTAAAAGGCGCTTGGGATTATTGCTAAGAAAAGGGTTAAGAAAATGACAGTTTGGCAATGACAGTTTGGTGCTCATCCAAATTTGGCGCATAAAATGCTATGTCCGCACCTCCCATCCCCTTTAACTACCTCAGCCATAGCAAATTGAAATGCCAATGTTTTCAGAAAGACTTTAGCTGGTTGTTGGTTATCGCTGCCGTAGTGGAATATTAAATAATATCGTATTAAATTCAATCACAGCCCTCACTTTAATATTCATCGTATAGTCCTTCAGAGACTTTCAAATAAACAAGTAATTAACACAAGCAGGCTCGTGTGACAAATGAGCTTATTACGAGGTTACGAGAATATTAAAAAAATATTATTCAGATTTGCAGATCTCCTGAACAGTCAACTATTGGGAAATGCTTCAGAACATCTATTTGAGTACGCCAAGGGTGCCTTCTCTCTCCAGTTCTATTCAATGCAATCCTCGAACAGAGCCTTTACCAAGCGCCCTAGGGCAAAAGTTTCAGCGCCTACTCCTTGCATACTGTAACTGCTTGTTTAGTGCGTTATTTGATTTATTTAGAATGTATTTCCGCCCCCCCCCCCCCCCTGGAAGTGTCGCTTCCGGGCATATCCCCCCTCTGCCCTCCCCTATGTTAGGGCACTCTTCTTGAATATATTGTCATGATATATTAATAGCGCCCAGCTCTCTCTCAGCGCGAGGTTTGTGGGAGGTACTAAGCTTATACTATTCTAGGAATCCACTCTTGTGCTGACCTCAAATTATCGGAATGGCTAGGAATAGTTTATTATTTCATGTACAGGGGATTTCATATTAAAAATATCGTTTTTATTATGAGTTTTGTAAATGATACCATTATTTTAACCCCTCCTAGTAATAGGTCTTTTCACCGCTCTTCTCCGCGAGTATTTAATGATTCGTGTTGTCCTCAAGGCAGTTAGTTTCGAGATAATTTCTTTTGAGGCTGTTATGGACGCTAGTGTTTGCACTATTTTATTCTAACTGTGTGGTAGACTTACTAGAGGCGCCAACCGCTCAGTCTGGTGCCATGGCACCTATTAACAATGGCTCCAACATATAAACTACAATTAATCCTGGCTCATTGCGGTGCTCACCAATGAATGAAGGATGTGTGACTGTATTTGTATCTTGCATTTATTTTTGTATATGAATGTACTTACTCTATTCTATAACTGTTTTACATGCATCAATATATATATATATATATATATATATATTAATTATATTATTATACAAACGTAGTTATCTGCCCTTGTATATATTTAAGATGCCTACATCCCCCTTGTATGTACAGTCTAAACCCCCCCCTCGCCAACCCCCTTGTATGTACAGTCTAAACCCCCACCACCACCCTCGCCAAGTCCTCCCTTTGATCCCCCTCTCGGCTACTGACCACTGGTCAAGATAAGCAAACTGCGTCTACACGCGAAATCTATTACAGTCGGCCCAGGTGGCCAGGGAAAATCCCCTCCCCAAAACTCTTCCCCCGTAAACTAACACATACGCAACAGCCCTCGTCGGAGATGTAGGGTATCAAAGAGATTTTGTATCCCTCCCCCCGACTCCCTCTTCTCCCCTCCCCATTGCCCCTACCCCCACAGAGGGCACTTCTTGGTTTAGGATAGAAATGAAAAACGGGTATTGGGGCCTTAGACACGGAACGCACCAGTCCTGCCTTCGGTCGATTCAAATATATACTGTTACCCTGTAAATTTGTGTTGTGGATTAAATTCTGCCATCTATCGCTTATGCCTAAAAAAACAGTATTTGAAATTCATCCCGGCATTGAATCAATCATTGTTCTTGTGTCTGCTCATATATTAGCACTCGTCTCATATAGTAGTAGGAATTACTCTATTCAATAGGCTTACAACACCCGCCAGCCAAGCGGGATAACGGACTAAAATATAAATAATTCTAAGGCCCAAATTTCACTGTGACATCGCAATAATCAGCCTCTACACGAGCCAAATAACCACGTAGAGTGCCCGCCACGCTACAAACTGTATATAATCTTCATATTGTATATATTTGCACATATCACCTGAATTAAAGTATCTTCTTGATAGAATCATTTACACTGAAGCTTCCTTGTCAAGTTACAATTGTATTGTATTGTTTACACTACCAGAATATATTTATTTACAACTACAACGTCAAGGAAAGGAACTGTTAAAACGCAAATCCTGAGTTTGTTCCCAGGACAATAACGAGAGTTCGCGTAATACTGAAATATAAATAATAATAACCAAAGTCTACCCTAGGACCTAGGACGAACGAGAATTATCAACAACATTTACACGGCTGTGACCACAAGGGGATTGTGGTCGTAACAATATCATGATGAAAACATTACGGGCTTTTACACCAAACCTGACTCATAAACGGACGACCCATTTCTAATCTCAGATTTGCTGACGATATAGACCTTATTGGAGAAAATGCTGACCAGGTGCAAGACCTCACTTCCAGACTGGATGCTGCAGCTAAATCTGTTGGTATGGAAATCAGCACAGAAAAAAAAAAGTAAAATATTCATTAGCGGCGGAGACAACACATGATACTGCATAAAACTCAACGGCCACATTTTGGAGGATTATGAAACATTCAAATACCTAGGATCAACCTTAACTAGAGGTGGACGGTCGATAAAGGAAATAAAAACTCGACTTCCATCATGGTCAAACTATGGAAAATTTGGGAGAGCAATTATATTCAGCTTTTAAGTAAAAATAAAATTACAATCTTCACTTGTACTTCCCGTATATTTTATATGGATGTGAAAGTTGGTCGCTGAATGCAGAGGCGGAGAGAAAAATGTAGGTCTTTGAGAACAAATGTTAAAAAAAAAGTTATTAGGAATACGTTTTCAAGAGAGAATAAAAAATGAATATTTCTTGCTCCAGGTCCATTATCTGGTGGGAAAACTGGAGGTTGTCGAAAGCTGAGATGGTTTGGTCATACTTTAGGCATGACTCCTTGGCCAAAACCATCCTACACGGTTCAGTGGAAGAAGCACGCATAAAAAGTCGCCAGAAAAACTAGTAGTTGGACAACCTGAAAGAGTGGACCGAACTACCACTTGATACGCTTCTGCAACCGGCTTCTGACCGGGACGAATGGAGAAATCTGGTTACGCGCACCGCCGTAGCACCCCCACGACGAAAGCCACGTGGTCTGATGATGATGGTGATGAAATGGCAGTAAAAAGACACATTTCTTAGCTCATTTTGCAAGTATGTGGTGCTGATTAACTAAAGAAGATCTATGGAATGTCAATAACTACGGCATACGAGGGGATTGTGTTAACAACACTATGTCCAGCCGCCAGTCTCTCATAATCTCTTGTCGGCTATACTTACTTAGATCATCCTTCATAATTTACTATATACACCGAAATTTGAACTCTAGAACGCCATATTTTTATTCACAAACTCTGTCACTACACCACCGAGATATATGGGTAGTCTTACAGTTGCATGTACTAAAATCGTCGTATGCTTATTCGTATAGCGATTTCTTATAAAGTATTTTCAACTGCTGGTAAAATAGTGTGTATGTTTTTATAACCGTGTATCTACAACTTTGGGACGACATCAATGCCGTTACAGCGGCGGTTACGGACAAAGCCCACTGGATAACTCTCATTACCCGATGCGCCGAACGGCTTGGCAGGATCTAAGTAAGTATCTACTTTACAGTGGATATGAAATCTCAACATGCTCATACAGTCTTCATACATAATGTAATGTTATCAACTTACTAGCGTGAAATTCACAGATGTAGGCTTTGGGATTCGTACGCGCTGCTGCTGACATGTGCAATCTCCCATATTTTATTTCCACAACACCAGAGACTTCACCTGGTCTGGCTGAAATTTTAGAATTAATCCACGGCCTGAAAATGATAATAATGTTTTATATTCAAAGATTACAATTTTTTTTTTGTTGGACGCTGAGTTTAACTCTATTCCTTGACATTTTCCCCCAGGCTGTATCACAGAATGCATTTCTCAACGGCTTTTATTCGTTTCGTTATATTGCTTACATTCATCTAATGATTTTCTCTAATACTTAGGCTAGTTAAAAGTTGAGTGAGAACGGTATAATTTTAATTCTGAACTTGTGCCCATTTTAATTTTAAATTAACTATTAAAAATCTTGTTCAATCTTGCTTGAACCATTTTATCCTTAACTATTTAATTGAAACAAATATTATATATAACTATTACTAGTTGGAACATAATAATTTTAATTATTTTTTAGATTTAAATTGCACTTTTCTCCCTGTAAAACTAAATTGTATTGCACCCAGCAAAATGCTTAAGCTTAAAAAGCTTAAAGAATTTAAGAAATACAGTTTAAACAATAACTCAAAACTGACTAGACTAAAATGACGAAGCATTTAGAAAAACACATTTCTTTAGAATTAAAAGTTTTAAAAACAAAAGATATCAACGATATCCAAAAAAAGTGGATATTATTGAAGAAATTTGGTGAGGGCATTGTCTCCCACACTTGTAGTCATACGTTTCTTCACATGACTACAATACAGCTAACTAGAGCTTAAAACATAATGCTTAATTCACTATTTGAAAGTTAGAAGATAACTATCTGACTAGTGTTAACATACTAATCACTTAATGTAGATCATAGCCTAACTATAACTAACTTACCAACCACTTAGTTAGCTACCTAAATTGTTTTCAAACCACCTACTCATTAAGCTTAATGTGAACATTAACTAAACTATACTCACGTGAGTGCCGATTGAACCGGTTCACCATCTAACCATTTCCAATAGGTTGCCGAATTCCCTTCTCTTTTAAGCCCCACCCACCAGCTCGAAATATCCGGATATGCCGTCACTAAATGATTCTGTATGGCATCCTGGAAGCATTAAAAACGTATTGATGTATATACCAACATTTCACTAAAACCATTTTTGGTTAAACTGTATTTGCAAGAAAATTTCACTTTACTCGAGGATTCCACTAATGCGTACCCCGGCGATGACATTTTTTATGTATGGCTGTGAAACATGGACACTTACAGCAGATCTCCAGAAAAGAATCAGAGCCATGGAAATGAGAAGCCTAGGTAAAATGTCACACATCTCCTACAAAGATCGAGTTACAAATGAGGCTGTCCGTGAGCGAATCATTAACGTCATCGGCCCTCACGAGGATCTACTCAGCGTCATTAAATGCAAAATACTCAGAGTGTACGGGAATGTGTCAAGATCCGAAGGGCACAGTGCAGGGTGGAAAAAAGAGGAGGCAGGCAGAAAAGACGATGAGAGGATGACATCAAGGAGTGGACAGCCTTGTCGATTTCTGATTCCCAGATTGCGGCGCAGGACCGAGACAAATGGCATAAAATTGTCCAACTGTCAATGGTGCCCCAACGACCCTCACTCGGGTTATGGGATAGGTAAAGGTATTTACATACTTCTATTTCGGTTCGGACTAATATTTCTATCGCCAACACGAGCTGTATGTAATAAATAACAAAGTATATAAATTAGCACATTATTTTCATACAGTATAATATATAAGCATATTTGCCAACCTTAGTAACATCGAATGCTAATATCAATTATTTTCTACACAGGGAAACAGTCCCAGAATTGGAGGGTAGGAAGGATTTACAATAGCTCTGGCGTACTAACACCAACATTCATCGAGTATGTTAACGGGCCATATGTTGTGTGGAACTGTCTTTCTTGCATGTACCTGGACCTAACAGGTTAGCCGGAAAGGACCTATTATTCGGACCAATGGGAATAAAGATAGAGACAATAATATAACTGTAAAATGTTCAAAAGATCACAATGAGGCGCAAAACACCGCTGTAGGTTGTCCATTGCATCTTAATTAATCTACAAAAGTCTAGACTTTGTCTTACCATAGATAGATTAAAGCTAATGAACTGCGCTACTCTACCTTATAATAAACTAAGTCAATTATTACTTCAAAATACTCGTCTCACCTTTAATAAAGAAAAAATTCTTGAAAGAATATGCCTATTTTTCCATAAACTTGCATCTGGCGAAGGTTCCACACTTAAGAGAATAAAAAATAAAAGACCAGGGCCCTTTTCCTTGACAAATGGTATGTAACTGAAAACATACAATTTTGATATGACAACACTAGGGAAAGTATGCCTACACGAACAGAGCGAGATAAAGACTTTTACTTGAGCAGTCGAGAAATCTCAACTGTGAGAAACTAATGTTGGGCTTTGACATAATATCCAAATTTGGCCGGATACTGTCCGAACATTTCTAAGCAATAAACTATTTCCTGATGACTAATAGTCTCACTCTAGGATCAGATAAAAAGTGCAATAAAAGTCATTAGTGTCTGCGTCTGAACTATGTCCAACCCATTAAAGTCATATATACCTAGTTGAACGTTTGCTTTCCCTCCAACGTATCATTGGTAACAAACTCTGACTGATTCATCTTATTAAAAGACTATTGCATTACTAGAAATACATCACCATAAATGGAAAGGAACTACACAAAGATTTGGTAGAGGCAAGCCCAAAAGCAGAACTCTCCTGGTCATGACGCTGAGCTCAAGACACGAAATATTAATCTTCAATTCAGTGTCTTGACTCCAAACCAGACAACAAAAACTATATGTACTATACAAAACACACAACTCTTTAACGCTTATATCAACTAAACTGTAATCTACTCACCTTCTCGCTAGCGCTCAGGATTTTAACCAGCTCAGAACTTTCTAATTTACATTTGTCCAAAGCATCAGTCCAAGTGGTTTCCTCGACGACAAACTTATAACATCCTCTGTGTAACTGTGTCCAGCCTTCAAGACACGAGACTTTACTGTTGTCTTCTTAAAAATAATAAAAAATCAACTTTACTTTTTGACAACAAAACAAGGAAGAATGTTGATGCGTTACTTAGGAAGTATACTTTCTCTCTATCATAATAATTTTTTATAACTATAATTCACTTTTCATGTGTTCTAAATATGTACTAACCTGCACCATGTACACAGATAATCCCAGTCCAGAGTAACACATGACATAATAAAATCATTTTTATCCGCTCTGGGCAGCGTCACAATGGGTATACCATCCAAACACTAAGTAAAGCCAACAAAACTTATCAAATTATATAATGAAAATGTATCCTTTGCAAATGATAAATAATACAAAACATCTACCAGTCAAAGTGGATCTACATTTAAAATAAACTGAACTTGTTACTGGTAGAAATGAAACTGAACATTACAAAGAGTGTTAAAGAATGAATACTTACATTCTAAATGTAATAGTATTAAGTATCACTTTAACACGTTTTAACTTCCTTATTGTCCACGCATCGGGACGAGTTAACATATAGGCCTATTTTTACTTCAACTGCAAGTTCAACCAATTATGTTGATAAGTGGACAAAGCAACGAATAGGCAAAGAACTTGTTGCCTTGTAGGCCTACATAATCCATAAGATGACGTCATATAAAAGCACACTTAAGGCTCAACTACACGAGCTATTTTACTAGCTGCTTGTTGGCTAGTTTATTATATTGCTAGTAAACTAGCTCCGTGTAATCCAATCACTAGCAGCTAATCAGCTACTAGGCTTGCTAGTAAAAAGCTGGGGGAAAAGTTCAAAGCCGTTTAATTTTACTCGCCCCTAGCCGGCTTTTGAGCGAGAAATTAGGAGTGTGTCCACTAGCAGCTAGTAAACCTGCTCGTGTAATTGAGCCTTCACGGCGAATTGGCGAGTGCGCTAGTTAACGATTACACTAAAAGCTTCCCACACGCTCAATTACACGGGCGAGTTTACTAGCAAGATAATAAACTAACCCACTAAAATCTTCTAAACTATCTCGTGTAATTCAGCCTTTATGTTTCTTTTTTTTCAAATTTAAAAATTGAATTACAAAGAAGTAAAGCGTTTTTGTCTGACTTCCTAGAACTAACACAATATTCAAGAGGTCACATATACGGAGTTCAGAGTTATGTTTTGTGTTTATAATATAATGTAGAAGTATATAGCGTTAGGTTACCAAATTCAGTCAGTTATCATTTCATACAGTCGATTGGTTTCTGCGCTTTAACCCATTTACAACATACGTTTTAAGTTTTTTTTTGCGTGCTTTTGTGTTAAAACGTTTTATACTAATGCTATTACCAATACAGCTATATTAACAAGTACTACATTATTATAGTTTAATACATTACAATAATTCTTAACTTTTGTGCTCAACCTCAGTACTTTACTTTATTTCTTAACGCCAGTACCTTCGATCACATCAACATTAACAATATTAATAAGTGAAACATTAGTCAGACAGTGTGATTTAGAAAAAAAGGAATCGATTTATATACTTCAATGAATATATACATTAATTTTATTTTTTAAAAGGCGTTTGTTTTTATCTTATTGATGTACGGAAAGTCGTGATTGGTCATCAATGAGCTCATGCAATTCATTGATATAACAAAATGTGTTTTACAACTGATTAAAAGAGGGTTAAACACTAATTTGAAACATAAGTACCGAGATATCTGAAAGTTGTAAAAAAGATAATTGCATACAATGTCACACCATCATACAAGCAAATTATATCTGCCTTAAAACTATTTACGTTTACGATGGCCTTGAAGTTTAAAGCCACACCCTGCTGAATTATATATAAACTTTGATTCAGATTTCCGCTCTACTGGAGTAGTATATCACTGTACATAAAGCATCAAACATCTATGTCTTATTCCAGTTTCCCCTTGTTAGGATTTAATATATATATCTCGTTGTTTTAGTAAGACACAACTTTATAATCTCTAGCCCGGTGTTCATGCATTGAATAAATGAGTGACGTTTTACTATAGAAACAATGACGTGTGAGTAAGATTGGTTGTTGCATAGATTTTGTAGAAAACGTTAGACGACCCTAGGGCTTTAGTAGCGACAAGACGTGTGTAGACTAGGCTATTGAAACTGTTGTATATTTGAGTTCATCTTTTACATAAATTGTTGGATAATTCTGGATTAAACATTTAGTTATCATTTTACTACAAGTCTGTATTTGGTTAATTGCATTTTAGTATAGAATGTGATCGCCCTGAGAGTTGTGTGCATCTGATATAACATTTATAAAATAACGGTCACCCCCCCCCCCACCATACACGCAAAGTAAAGTAGTCGTCAGACCAAATCGATCAAAGTGCCGATGAGGCAGCGCTCACCAGTTTTAGTCGCCACAGCATATTAAGGGATGTGTGGCCAGCACAATGCCCAGACGCCTTTACCTTAACCCAGCTAATGTCAAGTACCCATCAGAGCTGGATAGACTCAGTGGCACCCTCGAGTCCAGGGAAATAATTCCTAGCCTTCACCGGGGTTCATACCCAGGACCTTCTGTAGACCAGTCGAACGCGCTGCCACTCGGCTACCGTGCCCAACGCCCTACACGTAAAGACAATACACTATAGTCGTTTATTTAGAAACAGACTTTCATAACCAAGGGTTTTGGTAGTTTTATAAGTATTGTTGAATGCTAGCATAAGGATCGCTGACAACCAACGAACTATGGACGAAACCAATCCAACAAGTTTGGAGTCTGCAGGTGTTTATTCTGAGTCTACCCAGTGTCATGTATATTGTTTTTCCAAGAATTGGAACACGCAATGTTTATTCTCCTCTCTCTCTCTTTTCTTACTACACGCGATATTAGGACGTTTAGTAGGAAAACGAAAGGTTCTAGGTAATGCTGGGATTCTGTGTTGATCTCAAATTCTCAGAGTCTGGGAACGACTCATTATTTAATAGGGGAAGTTCCTATCATTTTTGTTATGAGTTTTGTAATGATACCATGATTTTCACCCCTACTGGTAGTGGGTCTGTCCCTTGCACCACTCGGATAGTATTTAATGATTTGTTTTGTCTGAAAGACAGAGAGTTTCAAAATATGTTCCTTTGAGAACGTTTGTGTTTGCACTATTTTATTCTAACTGTACATAATAGATATATTGTATATATTGAACATACCACCTGAAATAAACTATCAACAACAGTTACACTGAAGCTTCCTTGTCAAATTACTATCCTATTGTGTTGAATACATTACTATAAGATTTATCTACTACCATAATATACAAGAAAGGAAATGTTGGAATACAAATACTGAATTTGTGCCCAGGACTATAAGAAGAGTTCGTGTAATACTGAAACATAAATACTAATAATTAAAGTCTCCCCTAGGACTAACGAGAATTATCAGCAAGATCTACACAGCTCTGGCCACAAGGGGATTGTGGACGTAACAAAATTTGGTGGTCTCGCCCGGTATATTTGAGTTCTACTTTTCCTGACCTAGGATTGACAAGATTTGGTAGTCTCGTTCGGTAGATTTGAGTTCTACTTTTCTTGATCTAGGATTGGAAAAAATTTGTTGATCTCGTCTGGAAAATTTGAGTTATATTTTTTCCTGACCTATAAATATTTTGTGACATTAGTAGTACTGAGAGCGGCATATTTGTGTTTCGTTTTCAGGACTGTGAAACTATTCTTTTTTAAAAAGAGGAGAGAACTGGTTTGCGTTTTTATTCCTTGGGAAGTGTGAAGATTCCACGAAGTGTTTAATATTATATTGTGCAAATTTCTGGACAAATCGTAAGTTGGAACTTTATATTTTATTATACAATATATACTACTCTACTATAACAAATATTTCGAACGCTATACTATGGCTTCGAATATATCAAGTGAGGAACTTAATGCCATGTCATTTGCTGAACTAAAAGAATTAGCTGAGTCCTTTGGGATTGAGGCAGGACAGGCAAGACCTAATCGTAATCGTTTGACCAAAGAAATTATGACATGTTTGAACGGGCAGAATGCCATGAACACTGGTAGTGTAGTTGAAGTGGGACAGAACGATATCAATGAAGGTTATGTAGCTCCCAGTGGGGGCGAGGTAATTGCCCACGGAGACGAGGTAAGAAATATGTCATCTAGATCATCAAACAATGATGAAGATGAAGGGTTGAGTGAAAACCTAAAATTCCAATTAGCTATGAAGAGAATGGAATTGGAAAGAATTAGGATAGAAACTGAAAGGGAAAATGAAAGAATTAGGATAGAAACTGAAAGGGAAAATGAAAGAATTAGGATTGAAAGCAGAGAAAGGATAGAGATGGCACGCATGAACAGACATGACCATCGTAGGGACAGCAATGGTATGGATATTAGCGCAATGAAGCAACACTTGCCTATATTCAGAGAAGAAGATGTTCAAGATTTCTTTTTGCTTTTTGAGAGGTAGCTGTAGATTATCAGTTCCCTGATGATAAGATGGCTTTATTGTTAAGGTCAACTCTCAACAAAGGAAAAGCATTGGACGTAGTGTTGAGTTTAACACCCGAGGAAATAAATGACTATGAAGTAATCAAAGATAGGGTGCTGAAAAGTTATTCCCTGACACCAGAAAAATATAGAAAGCTATTTAGAGACAGAAAGAAGGCATATGATCAAACTCATGTAGACTTTTTGAGACAAAAGGAGAAAATGTTAGAACAGTGGCTAAGGTCACAGAATGTAAGTGAGTTTGATAAACTCAAGAACCTAATATTGTTTGAGGAATTCAATGATTGTATTCGAGTGGATATTAAAACTCACATCTCAGACCGAGGGGTTGAAGATGTGCATGAAGCTGCTAGATTGGCAGATAACTATGCCATAATTCACGCCAGCATAAAGCCATATTATGCTGACAAACCCAAAGTGCACAAACCAGAGCCCAAGGAGGCTAGTAAACCAAAAGAGACAAGTGAAAACAATAATAAGAACAGTGGTGTAAATAATAATAGTAACTTAGTTCATTTCAGGAAGCAGACAGATGTAAATAAAGCAAAGGTGGTATGTTTCAATTGCAAGAAAGAGGGCCACATGAAGAAAGATTGTTGGATCCTTACCAAGAAGCAAGGTGCTATTCTACACTGTGCCAGAGTGCAGAAAGATAGCAAGCAGACAGAAGAAGTGTGCAACACAGGGTCAAGAAACTCAAAAGAAATGCGGCCGGCATCGCCCATAGTTGTGGAGTCGATGGTTTTTGAGAACAGTCTATCTAAGGTAAAAGAGAATAGCTGTACTCAATCTATTATGCTTTCAGAAGGCCGTGAGGAACAGATGGTTCCTGAAGTCCCGGAAGAGGACGACCTATCCGATTTTCGACCCTTTGTCTACGAGGGGACAGTGTCGACAGAAGTCGATGTACTCAGCAAGAAGAAAATACAGATATTACGTGACACGGGTTCTGCTGTCAGCGTGATCCTGGAGGGCAGTGTGCCGTTAACGGATGCCACCAGTACCGGTGAGTCTGTTGTGCTGAGAGGTGCTAGTATGGAGGCTGTGGAAGCTCCACTGCACAGAATAAAACTCGACTCGGATATTTTTACAGGTAACATCGTAGTGGGAGTGTGGCGCGCACTACCCGTCAAAGGCGTTTCCATGATATTAGGAAATGACATTATGGGCGGCAGAGTCACTGTCGAGCCCATGGTTAAAGTGTTGGAGACAAAGATGGCGGAGGAAAAAAACCTACGTCCTGCCAATGAACGCCCAACATGTGCACTGACAAGAGCAATGCAGAAAAAGAAGTCGGTAAAGACTCCTTCTACGCCGTGTAGTGCAACGAAAGATGTGTTTGTCTGTTCTGAAGACACACATGCGAATGAAACAGTGATAACAGAAACACCTGACATCGATTTAAGTGCTACGTTCTTTGCTGAACTAACAACTGGTGATGCAACCGAGAACGATAACATTTTGTCACCAAAGCAGAAATTGGTGAAAGAACAATTGAATGACGAAGTAATAATGCAACTCAGAATGAAAGCTGTTGATGAAAAGACTGCAGATGCAATGGCGGAATGTTTCTACATGAAAGATGAAGTGTTGATGAGAAAGTCGAAACCGCTCAACTCAGGTACAAACGAGTGGGACAGTATTCACCAGATTGTAATACCTAAGTGCTATCGTCAAGATATACTGCGTATGGCGCATGATCTTCCTTTCGCTGGTCACATGGGAGTCCGGAAAACGCACCACCGTATCCTCCCTTACTTCTACTGGCCAGGACTGAGAAGAGATGTCGAACAATACTGCAAGACTTGCCACGTATGCCAAATGGTAGGACGTCCTAACCAACGAATTCCTGTCGCTCCACTCCAGCCGATACCAGCGTTCGACGAACCATTCAGTCATATACTCATTGATTGCGTGGGCCCGTTGCCGAAAACAAAAGCCGGTTTTCAATACCTGCTCACAGTCATGTGTTCATCCACTCGCTTCCCGGAAGCCATTCCGTTGCGGAACATAACAACAGTGAAGGTGGTAGACGCCCTGACAAATTTCTTCACACGTTATGGCCTACCGAAGACAGTACAGTCCGACCAGGGGACTAACTTTACTTCGAACATTTTCAAACAAGTCATGGAACAATTAGGGATAAGCCATAGGCTATCAAGTGCCTATCATCCTGAGAGCCAGGGAGCTCTGGAAAGGTTTCATCAGACATTAAAATCGATGCTTAAAAAGTACTGTTATGAAAACGAGAAAGACTGGGATAAGGGTGTGCCTTATGTACTGTTCGCTGCAAGGGAGGCCACTCAGGAATCCCTGGGGTTTAGCCCATTCGAACTTGTGTATGGACACTCAGTCAGAGGTCCGTTGAAACTTCTACATGAAACTTGGCTAACGGACAGTGAACCGATTGGACTTTTGTCATATGTAGATAAATTTAAAAATAGGCTTTATCATGCTTTTAACCATGTGAAGATTCATTTTCCACAGATGCAGGAGCGTATGAGACAGAACTATGACCGTAAAGCTACAGCTAGAACTTTTGCACCAGGTGACAAAGTTCTTGTGTTTCTACCTTTGCAAAATCAGCCTTTAAGTGCAAAGTTTAGTGGACCCTATGAGATAGAGTCAAAGCTTGGCGAGGTCAATTATTTGATAAAGACTCCTGACCGGAGACAAAAGCAGAGGGTATGCCATATTAATTTGCTTAAGCCATATGTTTCCAGGGAAAAGAGTAAACCACGGGAGGTCCCCATGATTTCATTAGCTAGGGTCCCGACGGATTTATCTAGGATAGAATATAAGTTTGCAGAAAGTAAACTTAATAATACAGATGCCCTTAAGAGTTTAGATACAAGGCTAGAACATCTTCCGGTAGAAGATAAGGAGAAGATTATTGAGCTGGTACATGAATATAAGTCACTGTTTACAGATGTTTCCAGGAGGACACATCTAATAGAACACGATGTAGTATTAACTGAGGGTGCCAGGCCAATTAAACAGCATCCATATAGAGTTAACCCCATCAGACTTGAACATATTAGAGCAGAGGTGAAGTATATGTTAGAAAATGACATAGTGGAAGAATGTGATAGCGAATGGTCTTCACCCTGTGTGTTGGTACCAAAAGCCGACAACACATTGCGGTTTTGTACAGACTTTAGGAAATTAAATAATTTGACAAAGACTGACTCGTATCCCATTCCTCGTATTGATGACCTCATTGATAAGATAGGTGATGCGACGTATGTGACAAAAATTGATCTTCTCTCCGCGTACTTTCAGATTCCTTTGACGCCACGGGCACCGGAAGTATCCGCCTTTGTGACACCTGACGGACTTTACAGGTATAAGGTCATGCCATTCGGACTCCGTAATGCCCCTGCGACGTTTCAAAGGCTTATAAACACCCTCACTCGCGGTATCTTCCAGTGTAATGCCTACTCGACGACATAGTGGTGTATAGTACAGATTTCAAGACACATGTCAGTCAACTACGACACTTGTTTGAACGACTGAATAACGCCAATTTGACAATAAACCTGGCTAAGAGTCAGTTTGGACATGCCACTATCGAGTATCTTGGACATGTAGTGGGTGGTGGAAAGGTTAAACCAGTAAATGCTAAAATAGAAGCTATTCAGAATGTCCCAGTGCCACAGACAAGGAAACAACTCCGTAGTTACCTTGGAATGGCCGGGTATTATCGTAAGTTTTGCCAGGACTTTTCTACGGTAGCTTGCCCCTTAACTGACCTACTAAAGAAGAACAATCGCTTTGTTTGGTCTGACAAGTGCCAAAAGGCGTTTGATGAGTTGAAGTTAAGATTATCCAGGGCACCTATTTTGGTGACCCCGCGTTTTGATAGACCCTTTAAAATTGCAGTAGACGCGTGCGATACTGGGATGGGAGCGGTGCTGACTCAGCAGGATGACCACGGAGAGGAGCACCCGGTGTGCTACCACTCACAGAAATTCAATATCCATGAACGTAATTATAATACAAGTGAGAAGGAACTTTTAGGGTTGATCCTAGCGTTAAAACAGTTTGATTTCTATGTAAACAGCTCTGGGTACCCGATAGAAATACTGACCGACCACAACCCTCTGACTTTTCTCTCCAGGGTCAAGCAAAACCAGAGGCTTGTTAGATGGAGCTTATTCCTCCAAGCCTATGACTTAAACATAAAACACCTGAGGGGTAGGGACAACGTCACAGCTGATACTCTATCTCGGGTGCTACATGATTGACTGAATAACCCATACTTCTTTTTCAGATCATCTCACTTATTCATTAAGAATGTGTCATGATAACCTATCATTCGTTTGAATCTTGATTATGGAATACCTATAGAATACTTGTATCATACAGAAGTCAAGTCTTTTGAAAGTATTAATAATTCTTATAATCATGTATAATATTGATGTTCTGATATATTTTAAATTCATTTGATTATGGAAAAGAAATTCCATTTAAATGTTGATGCATGATGCAATAAATATATAATATGCACGTATTTACTTGATATGGATGGATAAAAGTAATTGTCATCACATGCAATTAAGTGGGAAAACTTTGAGATAGTTGATTTATTATCTTGTTTTATTTTAGTTAATGAATGGAACTAAATAATAATATGTACAATTTTTATCTTAGAAAGAGATGTAATCTTAATTGGTATAAATTAATAGATAATATTGGAAATCTATTGCTAAATTATTATATCATGGTAATAGAATGGGAAAAACTAGTGGATATTCACTATGTTGTATAGGTTGTTATATATTCCATATATCCGGGAATGGAGGGAAACAAAGGTACCTAAAGGTGTGCACTCATTCAACCCTGAACAATCTTTTATATTAAACTTTTAAATTTGCCAAAAACGCATAATAGTGGATTACATTTTAATATTTAGATTACTGTAGTAATCGTAACTAGAGCGTATTTTCTCCTCATATTTGAGAAAAGGGGAAGTATCATCATCTTAGGTATGAACCCTGTTAATGTCAAGTCGACACTGTAATTTAAAGGGGAAGTAACCTATAGTTTGATTCGAGTTATGTATTACTTATCTTTTGGTTTGTATATTAGAAGTAAACTGTTGAAAATTGACAGAGTTTGAGCAATGTTATATTTGTTTAAATAGATTAAGACTTTTTGCAAATTTTTGGTGGAAATCCACACAACTGTACATAGTTAAAATAAGAATGACTAGAATATTTTTGAATTATTTGTACTTGTTGAGACATTAGTTAATATTAATACTAACGGTGAAATATTTGTCCATCACGTTATAATCACAAATACCATTGGGTAGTGACACTTTTTATAATTTAGTTGTGCCAGTGAGCCATGTTTGCTTAAATTGTCTAATAATCTTCCATTGATTGTTGGTTATTAAAACGATAGTGTTAAGTACGAAAAATGTACCATGTTGAGTATTACTTGGGTAATTATGGTACATTATTTCTTTCATTGGGTGGGGGCGTGTCATGTATATTGTTTTTCCAAGAATTGGAACACGCAATGTTTATTCTCCTCTCTCTCTCTTTTCTTACTACACGCGATATTAGGACGTTTAGTAGGAAAACGAATGGTTCTAGGTAATGCTGGGATTCTGTGTTGATCTCAAATTCTCAGAGTCTGGGAACGACTCATTATTTAATAGGGGAAGTTCCTATCATTTTTGTTATGAGTTTTGTAATGATACCATGATTTTCACCCCTACTGGTAGTGGGTCTGTCCCTTGCACCACTCGGATAGAATTTAATGATTTGTTTTGTCTGAAAGACAGAGAGTTTCAAAATATGTTCCTTTGAGAACGTTTGTGTTTGCACTATTTTATTCTAACTGTACATAATAGATATATTGTATATATTGAACATACCACCTGAAATAAACTATCAACAACAGTTACACTGAAGCTTCCTTGTCAAATTACTATCCTATTGTGTTGAATACATTACTATAAGATTTATCTACTACCATAATATACAAGAAAGGAAATGTTGGAATACAAATACTGAATTTGTGCCCAGGACTATAAGAAGAGTTCGTGTAATACTGAAACATAAATACTAATAATTAAAGTCTCCCCTAGGACTAACGAGAATTATCAGCAAGATCTACACAGCTCTGGCCACAAGGGGATTGTGGACGTAACACCAGCTTTAAACTTTAGCTCATAAAAAGTATATATGGCTTGACATGTATCTGGACACACTTTGTTTTTTGTAAGCTGTAGCTATAAAATCTGAATGCTGCTCTATCTCGTGGTGTCCTTTTTTTTATCCAACGTCTTATTAATCCGTAATATTATTTTATCATCAAAGCGAGCCCGGCGCACGTCCGTATCAAACAAAGGTAGAGCCGACCGCGAGTTACCACCGGTGGTAAAGTTAAATAAACATTGTCGAGCAATCAAGCCAGGGGGCAATACTGAGAAAAGCGACGGCGAAACCTTATCCCCTTGACCTTTTTATCTTGGTATCTTCAAACGTTATAATCATCAATTGGAATATCACATACGAATTAATGGTCTGCTAATTAGTTCAAAAGATCGTCACAGTCTACCATAAGCCAACTGCTAAAATTGGCAGCCATGCACTATATATTGCTTTAGAAAGGATAAAGTGTCTGGGGATTAAATGGCTAGGGATTAAGTGACTCTGTGATTAAGTATCGGGGATTAAGTGACATGTCACCATATATGAGAACGGCTTTTCTTAATGCATTTTTTTTTTCTGTTTCCTTGGTGAATTAAAAAGTTGGTACGATGTTGAAATATCTTCAATACATTCTACGGCCATTTATCTTGTACTATTTCATACTTACTGCAAACGGTAATTAATATAATTGTTGTTTATTACATATTCTTGATTTGTGTAATGTACACATCTAGATTCATGTAATGTACACATCGTGATTCATGTTATGTACACATCATGATTCATGAAATATGCACATCTTGATTCATGTAATGTACACATCTTGATTCATAAAATGTACATATCTTGATTTATGAAATATGTACATCTTGATTCATCTAATGTACATATCTTGATTCATTCAAAGTACACATCATGATTCATGAATTTTAATGTGCACATCATGATTTATGTAATGTACACATCTAGATTCATGTAATGTACACATCTTGATTCGTGTAATGTTCACACGTTTTAAATATACTATTTGTTGCTCACTAAGATAATTTTACCACTGTAAGTTAATATCTAATGATTATAAGCAATATCTAATATACTAATTACATGTACTAACGTTTCTGCAGTGTCAAATACTAACAAAACACATCTTGAAATAAATAAGAACGTTTTTCGATATTATTGTTACGATTATTAGTTTATATATCTATATATATATGAAGATCGTGTTTGTGTCCCCACGGATCCCCATTGGTCAATTTGAAAACAAGTGAGTTTGTGTCACTGACCTATTTAGGTATATACACTGTCTAATAATTTTTCACATCGGAATCGTGTCTTCGCTAGCTCAGTGGTTAACGTAGCGGACTGCTATACGGGCGACCCGGGTTCGATTCTCCAGTTGGACTATACCTTTTTTCTACAATTTTGTTTTCAAACTTTTAAAAACAAAAGACATGGTAAATCCACGGGCAATTTAGATTTTTGTTAAAAAAAAATACTTGCCTATTTTTTTACCCGATTACAATATTTGTTTTAAATTACTTTCCTAAAAGTCTTCAGTAAAAAAAAATATAATTTAAATATTAGATTTATAGCTTGTTTTTAATTATAGTTTAAACAATTTGTATCTGCACCTTATACAGTCCTGTTTTTTTTCACCCGGGCAACGCCGGGCAATGTAGCTTGTATATATATATATACAATATATGTTTGTGTATTGAAAAGATTAGTCTAAATTAATTTAAAATAAACACAGAATACAATAGGAAACACAATTTGAAAGGAGCAAAGAAGAAGAAGATATAAATAAATAATAAAATTTATGAATTCTAAATGCAATACAATAATCTTCAATTACAATGCTCAGATAAACATAGGAATAAAAACACGCCATTTATTTTGGTGACAGGTCACTTCATCCCCAGACACTTCATCCTCGTCACATCATCCCCGTCACTGAATCCTCGAGTCACTTCATCCCCAGACACTTTCTGTTTTATTTGACTGTACGTGCATTCATATAAATATCGTGTGTTTAGTCCGACAAAGCCTTTAGATTAAAAAAGTTAGTTGACCTTGAACAACAATTCTGTGAACTTGAACTATTATTGCCTCAAGAGTTCATAAAGATGTAATAGAGGAAGAGATATACTAGTTCATGAAGGATATGAATTCTGGATAAAAAAGAAGTCTTTAAACGGAAACATGAACTAGAGATGTAACAAACATAAAACACTCATGTGTCCGGTAACATTAGTTATAGTCGGAGGTGAAATAGTCAAGCAGTTATCTACACACAATCATGAATGTAACAAAGAGAAGGCGATTGCAAAGAACGCAGTGGGGAAAATGAAAGAGAAGATAACTGAAGCAACAACAACGTCGGGCGCTTGTCAAGCTGCAGTTGTCGTTACCTTACCACCATCTGTTCTAATGGCTCTACCAAGTAAAAGTATTATAAATAGGACTCGAGCGTACGTATGTACGTGGTCGCAGACAGCGAGGTAGAGGAGAAAACTAAGCTTCAGCATTGTTTCCCCCCAGAAATGTGGAATACATACATAAACGTAAACGGCGGTGTTGCACAAACAGCACTGTAGATGGTTGGCATCACGCCCTCCAATCTCTCATCTCGTGTCATCATCCAACAATGTGGACATTTCTTGATGGTCTACGTAAGGATTTGTCAACTGCACAAAGCATCAATACTGCAGTCATGCACCGACACAGAGCAGCGTCCAAGAAAGAAGTATGCTGCATTAGCCATGAGAATCGACAACATTGTACAACACTACGAGTCAATGGATCGTTTTCTCTATCTCCGATCTTTACCTTTTCTGTCACACTGATTTAAAAATCACTCACCTCGCAAACTCTTAATAACAAAATAAAAAATTGAATATCGAACTATTGGCTTGTTTGTGTTTGTTATGATTTATATTTCGATCTGATTTAATAATTCGATACCTAAAATTGTATTTTTAGGATTAAGCGTCTGAGGATTAAGTGTCTAGGGATGAAGTGACTCGAGGATTAAGTGTCTAGGGATGAAGTGACTCGAGGATTAAGTGACGGGGATGATGTGACGAGGATGAAGTGTCTGAGGATGAAGTGACTGTGAACCATTTATTTTATATGCAAAACAGATATATTTATATACATTTTTTTTACCGATTTGCAACCAGGCGTGAATATGGAGTGTATGTATTATATAAGTTAAGATAGCAACGAAATAAAACTGCAGTAAAAACTTTAAATATAAAAAAAATATAAGAATATGAACGCCATTTTAAAACTAAAGTGTGCAATTATTTACGGAAATCCCACAGATTAAAATACTATTGAACGACAGACACAAATTTAACCACTAAAAATGTTTTTTGAAACGGTAAGACTTTGCCTTTGTAATATGTTTCTGTGTTGATCTTTAAACAGTAATATGTGATTATATATAGCAATGTAAAAGTATTGCCCTAGTCTTTTATGTATCATTAGAATATAATCTGTCATAATCAACGTAGAGTTTACACTACACAGTGAAGACAATATAAACTTTTATTGACAAGTCTTAATAATGAGGCGTGACCACTGATCTAGAAGAAGAATATATTAAGCACGGAAGTAACATTCTTGAAGACAAAATTAATAGGCTTTCACGTGATTTTCACTTATCTATGAAATTATATTTTCGAAACACTGACCTGTAAATACATTTCAAGTGATTTCTACTTCCTTTTTGTGGTATGGATTTGTTCTAATCATAAGTGGTTTATTCCTGTTACGCGCTTATGTAAATAAGTGAATAGTGGGAAAGGGTAATTCATGTTGGCTTCAGTTAGCGCATACACATTTAATATGGTGGCGCTTTCCATTCTTTTTATAGATCAGTTGGCGTGACCTTTTTAAACATAAGAGATCATGTGCTTCCTGTGCCATTTCCCGTCATTTTCTTAAACAATAACACATGCTTTGGCTAGTGTTTGTCAATTGATTTCAACCTCGTTGGCCAGTTCTGTTCTTGTAAAAATATACAAAAGCTACAAGATTAGTTATCAGGAATCCGTTGCTAACATCAAAAGAGAGTAGTCGATAATTACTACTCAAAGTGTTAGTCGCGTTAAGTTAAATTTAGCTTTGTTTAAAAAAAAAAAAAATAGTCATGAGTTGCGTTCTTGGTTATTAAAAAAACACAATGCATAGATTCATAATTGAAAAAAAAAACAACAAAATTCTATTGCATCAAGCAATTAGTTTGGGATTATACATAGGTGATTCTTCACGTCCGACTTTCATAATCCATCGTTTTCTTTTAGCAACTTCTTTTTAAAATGAAATCCATTGTAATCATCTACATCTTTTCGTACGACCAGTAACAAAGCACACACATATTTTGAAGCAAATGAACGAAAGGGACCGGAAAAGTTTTACTCTCCAACTATTATACATGCATAATATTATGGACTTGTCACTTGGATGTACAATCATTTATTCGATATTTTAATGTTAACGAATATAAAAATCTCATACTGGTATTTTTTTTATGGACAGTGCCAGGGCCGGACTTAGACTTTTTGATGCTCTCAACTAGATAAGTCATTAAAAATTACACCCGTTATTCAAAGTAAATAAAAAAAAATTGACTATTAATGTTATACTTATCTTGGTGCTGAAAATATTCTTACTTATGTGAAATATACATGACATTGAATAAATTTCTTAATTTGAAAACTATTGTTATTTTATTCAACACTTACATTCCATCCTACCTATGGAACATTTGCAATAGGCGTGGCTAAGGTTTCTAGATGACGTAACTAAGTAAATAGCAGCCATGACGGTGATGATATTGAATAACATTGTTATTTAAGATGTATATTTTACACGCAAAAAATAAGGATCTTTTTTGCATAAATCTTGATATTTCATTGTGATGCTAGTCCTAAGTAGTCCGTCCACGAAGTAAACAAGATTTGAGCCTTTTATAGTTTTTCAATAGCTCGTGTGAAACATTGCACAGTTTGTCTTATGGTTTACTTTAATATAGTAAGTTAATATAGGCTAACTTACGACAATCGGCATGTTCAATTAAATATTCTGCACTTACGGAATATATTCCAATGATTTTCAACTGTTTCAAATTTAGCTTTGAATATTAATTTTCATCTCATGACAGTGTTTTATAAATTGTTTACGTCATATTGTTGAATCGATGATATTTTAAAAATAAAACCTTCTTAAGCCTATAGTAATACGGCTGCCATTTGTCACCACTAGACAAAGTAAAACAAACAGCACGTGATTTTCGTTCAAGAATTAAACATTTCATCAAAAGTTTTTATTATAGTGTGTTAGTGTACATCATTCTCCAGTGAAACGTATTTGTGTTTAACGTTCATATTTTCTATGCCAGAGTTAGCCATACTGGCTACTAATCAGGAACTTAAATATCAATTTACTTGCTCTGTAGCTTAACTTTCTGTGTACGGGCAGACCTTTAAGACAAAGCACCTGAAGTGTCCAATAGCACACCCTACTTATACAGTGATAAGTCTATATCACACAGATATAAATATATCATGATGTATCTAGCAAGTATATTTAAACTTTCACCATTTTAGGAAATAGGTTAAAATAATGCTACCTACCAATAAAATCAACAGTACGATGAATCTATTTATTGAGAATATGTACATATATATATATATTAATATATATATATCTATAATCTAAATTGTTATTTTATTGTAATTTTGTTTCTCGAAGTTTCATAAATATTTCCTGAGTACAGTTCAACACAATGTTGATAATCCATGTGATGATCTGTTTGACGCTTAGATACGTAACAGGTAGGCTGAACGAATCGTTTTTACTTAAAAAAAACCCAGTAATTTTGTTGTTTTGTATAATGTAAGCACTCTGAATTTCTTGATCTACATATAAAGATAGATGAATAACAAGTCTAATGGGTAACAATATATACAAGATAAATGGTATATAGGGCATACGCTAGGTACATTTATATATACTGAAACACTTTGCAAATCAGGTGTTTTAGAGATATCATTGATACAAGATGGCAGGACAAAATCACAAAGATCCTGCGAAAATCCGAATTATTATATGCAATAGGCGACACGGCTGGATAGCTTATGTACTCTGAATTCCAAAGGGTCGACTACAACAGGACATCAACAGTTGAGAGTACATGGCGCGCCATATGCCCACCTGGAGAGCAGGGATCAAGTACAGTTCTCGGCTTGCAGGAAAAATACGCGCAAGACACAAGAAGGTGGAAGTAAATGTGATATACTTGGCTGTTGTCGTCTGCACCCAGTGTGTTCGTACCTGTGTTTCCAGGATTGGTCTCTTCATGCACAAGAGCTCCTCCAGGGGAAATAGATCGTCACTCAAGAAGTAAAATGTCACCACATATAATATATAGATAGATAGTTGATAGATAGATATGTAAACATATAGATATATAGAGTTACAAGACAGGATAGTTAGATTGATAACGTGAATATATTTTCTACAGTCGCTACTTTGATCTAAATTTAAACAAACTATTTTCATATTAAAATAACAGCCATAATGACATGACGTACAATTGTAAATATTTCTCATCATATGCGATGCCTGTATTTTTGTTTATTTTACATAGCCGAGTGCCCACAGGATCGTTTTGGCGACGGGTGCGTCCACAAGTGCCACTGTCTAAAAGAGTGCAATGAAACTGGCTTCTGCCCGGGCTCCAGGTGTTCCAAGGGTTGGTTTGGACCGCAATGTAAACATGGTTAGCTTTCTTTTAATACTCATCGTATATATACATGTATGTAACCCAGAGGCGTAACAAAAGTGGTGAGTAGGGGTAGGTGCGTTGGCCCCTGTTTGCCGAAAAATATTGATACGCGCTAAAAAAAAGACATCATTGTATGTAGTTTTATTATTTAAAAAAAAACAACTTTAAATCGGTGACCAATGTCAACACTTGTCCCAGGAGCCATATTCCATAGTGACGTCACTGGATTAGCCTGCCTGATTCTATAAATAGACTCTATTATATATTTTGCTCTTATGTCCTTCTTATTATAGTTAAGGAAAAAAAACTATAATGGTATGGCCACATAATAAAATGGTATGACCACATAATAGAATGGTACGACCGCATTATAGAATGGTCTGGCCACATAATAAAATGTTAAGGCCACATAATAGAATGTTATGGCCACATAATTGAATGGTATGGCCACATAATTGAATGGTATGGCCACATAATAGAATGGTATGGCCACATAATAGAATGGTATGACCACATAATAGAATGGTATGGCCACATAATAGAATGGTCTGGCCACATAATAGAATGGTTTGGCCCCATAATATAATGGTATGGCCACATAATAGAATGGTATGGCCACATAATATAATGGTATGGCCACATAATAGAATGGTATGACCACATAAAAGAATGGTATGGCCACATAATAGAATGGTCTGGCCACATAATAGAATGGTCTGCCCAATAATAGAATGGTATTGCCACATAAAAGAATGGTATGGCCACATAATAGAATGGTATGACCACATAATAGAATGGTTGACCACATAATAGAATGGTATGGCCACATAACCAGAACCAACAGGCTTGCGAACACCATTCTACAGGGCACCATGAGAGGAGGGAGAAAGAGAGGAAGACAAAGAAAACGATGGGAGGATAACATCAGGGAGTGGACAGGAATAAAACTGTGCGACGTATTGAGAAAAGCTGAGAGCTGGGAGGAATGGAGGAGGCTGGTGTACATGTCATATATGGCGCCCCAACGGTCCAACAGACTACGGGATATGTAGGATGAACGATGTAGTAGGTCCTTCTTATGTCCCTCAAATATCACTCATATGTCCATCGAATATCACTCCAACAATTTTCCTACTATCGTCCTCCTACGTATCTCGTATGTCCTTTTTATGTCCCTACTAGTAGAATTTGAATATGACAAGGTGGTTTAGTGGCAGCGCGTCTAAATTGACGTTGTAAAGATTCCAGTTACGAGTCTTGTTAAAATATTGGGAACTTGATCTGTCGTTTATTGGGAACATCTATGTTAACCAACTCAACTTAAAGCTAACTGATAGTCTTAAGTTATTTCCCTAACAGCAATATAAGGTACACTGCAGCCTTTGTGTTAAATGTTCAACTTAACCAGATTTATCGTTCATTCAGCATTTATTTCTGTAAGCTCTGTTTAAACTAAATTAAATTATATACAAAATATATTTATTTCAATAAATGATATAACGAAATTGGGTATTTCCAATAACTGTTTAGTCAAGTTAGATTAAATATATATTTCGATAATCTGTTTAGTCCATAGGTTCTCAACGGAGGCGGTGAGAAGATCCAGGGGGGCGCTGACGTTCTCGGGGGCGATAGAGGGGCGCTGAAGGGCCAGTGGGCGGTTCGAACGTTCGTGAATAGTTTTAAACACCTCTGCTATTTAGATTACCAAAATGCCAAAATTTAAATGTTCTTTAATTATAATAACGGTAGGCCTACTCTTGAACTTTAACAAATAATGATACATCGACTTGTTCCACTGTTGACTTGTATGTCAACTGTGTGATTGCGACGTAAAAAACAATCAAAGACCTCTAAGCTTATGTACTTGACATTAATGTATTACTATATTTAGACAGTTTCTGTAAAAGGCTTATTGGAAAAAAAAGAGGGGGGCGTAGTTTAGATTATGAATGAAATATGACGAAAATCACAAGTACTGCGGCTAAATGAGAGAGTGAAGATCGTGGAAGCATATTTGAAATTAAAATCGGTAACCCACACTCAGCGACGATTCACAATTGACTTTCCGGGAAGAAATCAGACGTCTTCTGCAGCAGCTCAGGGAAACAGGACACGTGACCACTGTTAGACGCATACTGAACACAGACCTTCATCTTTTTCCTTACAGAATTCAGATTTTGCAAGCTCAGACAGCAGCAAATAGTGAAGAGAGACTAACCTTTTGTAGAAACATCAGTCAATGCAATGAAGATCGCGCCGTTTTGTTGGACCTGATTTTTTTCAGCGATGAAGCACATTTCCACCTCAATGGACATGTTAATAAGAAGAATATAAGATCATGTGCCCAAATCAAAACCTCATCATTATGTCATTTGCCCTTTGAGTTTTGAAAACTTGTGTATGATTAAAAAGTGGTAATATTTTATTGGCTCACCCTGTATGTGTTTGTAAGAAATGGGCGTTAATAAAACTTTTGGTTGCAAAAGGGTTTAGGCAACAATTTTTATTGCATTTCCATTACTCTGTTTAGTTGGACCTGCATTAGTTGCTGTTGATGAGAAAGTAATGCAACCTGGAAACCCAAAGGTTTTGGTAACCGAAAATGAACCAAACATAGAAAAACTGCTTTCAACATACCAGTCAAAAGTTTCACTTTAATATGGATTTTCAAAACCACTCGTGTATTATATTTGTTTGTATTATTTATTTAACAACAACCATCTAACATATTTGTCCTTCTTAGGTCTTTTTAGGATCGTAAATCAATTCAAATCTATTCGCATATATACATTTTAACCAGCAAATTTCCTGCTTTAATTTAACTTCGGGGGAGTTGGGCAGGGGGCGGTGGGGATAACAAATTTGAAAAAGGGGCGGCGAGCGGAAAAAGGTTGATAAAATATGGTCTAGTCAGTTGAAATATGTATTTTGATGTGCTGTTTAGTCTACTTTGTTGAAATATGTATTTTGGTGTGCTGTTTAGTCTAGTTTGTTTAAATATGTATTTTGATGTGCTGTTTAGTCTAGTTTGTTGAAATATGTATTTTGATGTGCTGTTTAGTCTAGTCAGTTGAAATATTTATTTTCATGTGCTGTTTAGTCTAGTTTGTTGATATATGTATTTTGATGTTCTGTTTAGTTTAGTTTGTTGAAATATGTATTTTGATGTGCTGTTTAGTCTAATTTTTTTGAAAAAAAAAAAGCATTTAGTTGTGCTGTTTAGTCTAGTTTGTTGAAATATGAATTTTTATGTGTTGTTTAGTCTAGTTTGTTGAAATATGTATTTTGATGTTCTGTTTAGTCTAGTTTGTTGAAATATGTATTGTGATGTTCTGTTCATTCTAGTTTGTTGAAATGTGTATTTTAATGTGCTGTTTAGTCTTGTTAGTTGAAATATGTATTTTGATGTGTTCTCAGGGAATCTCATAACGTTATTAAACGACACCGACTTGAGATCTATTCCAGAAAGCGACCTGAGTCTTATCATCGACGATAATGATGATACTTGTATTGATTTCGAGTATTTGGATCAAATTAACATTTATTTCCGTTCCAGTCCAGTGTTCTTCGCAAACGTCAGATTACATGGATACGATGGTATGAAATTATAAATAATAATAATATTTTTTTTTATATTTACATAACACTGCAAACAAACTTAATATAAGATTAGAGCGCATTTAAAAATTGAGCACAAAATATATCTAGGCTAGATAAATATATAATATCAATGAGATTACATCAGACAAAGTAGAACTAATTGATATTCTCAAAATCTTACGAAAAAAACATAAGTTAGATAAACATATTGTATTATTTATTTACTATATATGAACGTAAGTAGAGGTCTAAAATATTTAAGGAAGATACATCTCAAAATAATTAGTTTTTAAGTTATTTTTAAAAGTAGTAATACAATTTGTCATTCTGGGTGGAATAGGGAGCAGGTGTCAGATTTTCGGTACATATAAAAAAGTATACTTTTGACGCCAACTTTAGGCTGGCGTGGGATCCACAACAATAAAAGCTGATATCCACGTGGACATTTCCACACCGCTAGGTCGCATCCAACAAGGTAATCAGCTCAAGTTGCGTATTCTGCATGCACGCACCAATGTTTAAAAATATTCTTTTTGTTCCGTCCGCCATTAGACTGAGGAAGTCACTAGACCAAGCCTCAATCACTACCCCTTCTGTTCCGACTTTCAAACTATCCCCGAAGGGTTTGACTAGACACAATGCTAGTTTAAAGCTCTTGCTATTATTCTATAAAGTATTATTAGTAATAATGCACATTTATGTGCATTGGCAATCAAATTACCTTTAAAATTGTGGATTTTTCCTTGGATCTAACGGGGTCTATACAGTACAATGAAGAAGAAGAAGAAAAGGCAAAAAAATGTTGCATATCACCTAGCAATTTCGAATGTAGTAGATCATACAATTTATTTTTGCTTAACATACATTATAACTTGGTTGAAAATACTTTCTGCATGCATTTTTGATTTGTTTGATCTTTGAAAAAAAAAGTTTAAGTAAAGAATATTTTCCTTTATATTTCAATGTATCTCCATTGTTATTTCTAATGCGGTACAGTTGAAGGTAGATTTCAATATCACCTTCGTTGTTTTTTTTAGAGCTGTAAACATCATTATCACTGCCCGTCACCCCATGCTGGGCTATGTGCCGCCAACCACAGGTCACCTTAGCCCTCTGTCCTGAGCCTTTCTTTCTAGTTTGTTCCAGCTGTACCCAATCTTTTCGCTGTCTGCCTCAAGGTCGTGTAGCCAGGTATTTCTTGGGCGATCTCTTTTTCCGCTTACCTTGATGGTTCCACTTCAATGCCTGGTGACATTGGCTGGCGGTTTGCGTATGGTGTGCCCTATCCCACCACATCCTCTCTTTCTGGTGTATTCTTCAATAGAAAGTTGGCAGGTCCTTTGCCAACGGTCGTTGTTGCCAATGGTGTCGGGCCAGCTGTACACTTACCTTGAGTATTAAGTATTATGTGCTTTGTATTTTCTACCGCTGTACACTTACCTTGCGTATTATGTGCTTTGTTCTTTCTACAGCTGTATATTTACCTTGAGTATTATGTGCTTTGTGTTTTCTACCGCTGTACACTTACCTTGCGTATTATGTGCTTTGTTCTTTCTACAGCTGTATATTTACCTTGAGTATTATGTGCTTTGTGTTTTTTACCGCTGTACACTTACCTTGCGTATTATAAGCTTTGTTCTTTTACAGCTGTATATTTACCTTGAGTATTATGTGCTTTGTGTTTTCTACCGCTGAACACTTACCTTGCGTATTATTTGCTTTGTTTTTTTACAGCTGTACACTTACCTCGCGTATTATTTGCTTTGTTTTTTTACAGCTGTACACTTACCTCGCGTATTATTTGCTTTGTTCTTATACAGCTGTACACTTACCTCGCGTATTATTTGCTTTGTTCTTATACAGCTGTACACTTACCTCGCGTATTATGTGTTTTTTTTTGTTTCTACAGCTGTACACTTATATTGAATATTATATGCTTTTCATTTTCTACAGCTGTACACATACCTTCAGTATTATGCGTTTTTTACTTTCTACAGCTGTACACTGACCTTGAGTATTATGTAAATTTTTCTTTCTACAGTGCATACATTGGACGTAACATTGGTGCTGCAGGAAGCACAATTCGAATGTATGGCAACTACAAAGCGCATCGTCGATTCCAAAACAGTGGACATCACTTGCGACCAACGCGTAAATCTAAGGGGGATAATGCTAATGAAAATTACTAATCTTAGAAGAATATGTTCGCTTTACGTGAGTATAGGTTAGTAGACTAATCTTAGTTAGTGGACTTATCTTAGTGAGCTTAGTTAGTGGAGATATCTTAGTTAGTGGTCTTATCATAGTTGGTAGACTTATCTCATTTAGTGGACCTATCTTAATTAATCTAACTGTTCGGGTAACGTTTTTCTTGTAAGTTTTTGGCTTTCGTCTAGAATGTGACAGTGGTAAAACTGGCCGGACGTGTCAGTTTGACTGCAAGAAATGTCTCTTGCAAGATTGCAGTTTCCATGATGGTCGTTGTATTTTAGGATGTGATGGGTATCGGAATTTCCCGTTGTGCGATGAAAGTTAGTATACGTTTGAAATTTTGAACTGTTTTGTTCAATGTGTAAAATTGATTTGTAGATTATAGACCAGGAATGGCCAAATGCAAGCTCTTATCGCAGGATAGTTCTTTTGTGTGTATTTAATATATTTGTTTTTCTTTTCTTAATACTTAAAATTTGTGTAGAATTTGCGTGAAATGATACATTATAATTTGAATGTTTATGTTCATAAAATTATCTATTTCATATATCTATATCTATATATATCTATATCTATATATATATATAATCAATTAAAAAAGATAAAGAGAAAGATACAGAGATAGACTGATAGACTGATAGACTGATAGACTGATAGACTGATAGACTGATAGACTGATAGACTGATAGACTGATAGACTGATAGACTGATAGACTGATAGACTGATAGACTAATAGACTGATAGACTGATAGACTGATAGACTGATAGACTGATAGACTGATAGACTGATAGACTGATAATGAAACAGATGAATAGGTTGACATATAGCGCGGGACCTTGTAATTGCGAGAATAGATTTTAAAAGTGTTTGATAATAAGATTAACGGATTAATATCAGGACAGACGAACAGAGAGACACTACTATTAAAATATACAGATAACAGACTGACTGAATGATTAGCTCAAGCGTTGACATACCTACAAATAATAGATTGATAGAGTGAGCGACAGAATGACTGATAGACAGATCTATAGATATGTAGATATATTGAATATTAGTTTACAACTAATGTGTCTATTTATCTATTTAAATAGATTATATGTATACTAATATAAATAATTATATGAACACAAACTTTCAAATTATAAATTTTCATTGTATGCCACTTCTTCACCCATTTAAAGTATTGTGCACAATAAAGAAAATAAATTAAATACACAATGATTTTTGGGCCAGGGGTGGGCAATTATCAGGCCAGCGTGACTAGCACGTTACAGAATGAAGAACCGTTTAAATATCATCTATTTATTTCTCAGTGCGTGTACAAAAACGTGTATGTTTGATTTGTTTCTTGTAAAAAAAACAAGTGCATGTCAAATTGATATTCTTGTGATTTACGTAACAAGGCATTAAGTTCCTCACTTGATATATTTGAAGCCATATTAGTATAGCGTAATAAAATATTATCATATTGTTAAGGTAATATATAATACAATAAAATGCCACAGCTTACGATTTGTCCAGAAATTTACACACTATATTATATATAACACACTATGGATAATTTTCAATCTTCTTAAAAGAATAAATACACACAATAGTCATATCTTTTTTAAAAAGAATAACTACTCATTTCTCCTAGGAAAAGCGGGTTTCAAATATACCAGCAAGAGCCAACAATCGTAGTTAGTCCTAAGAAAAGCGAATTTCAAATATTCCGGCATGAGACCCTAAATCTTGATACGACCACTATCTTATAGGTGTGCGAGTAGTGTAACTGATGCTACTCATTCGTCCTAGGGTTGACGTTATATTTAATGTTAAATTATCTTCATCGGTACACTCTCTCCTTTTTGTCCTGGGTGCAAACTCAGAATTTGTGGTCCGATAGATCCTTCACTAAACCAGCACTGGTAGATATTGGTATTCCGACTTGTTGTTATATAAATGTAGCCTATATTTTATTGCAAATAACGATAAATTAACTTGACAACAGTAACGAGGGTGTGTAAAGTTCATTTTTTTATACTATCATTTTATAAAAATGCATTAAATTATTAATATAAATATAAATTTCACATAGTACAATTTTTAATCGTCGCTGTTTGTACAGCCTCTAACCCAAACAGCTATGGTAAAAACTGTAGAAAGAACTGTTCAATCGATTGTTTAAATACATGTAGTTATATTGACGGCAGTTGTTCCCCTTGTAAACCTTCATATAAAGAAAGCAAATGCGATCAAGATATATCTTCATTTACTCCCCTTTTAAGCATTATCGTTCCTGAGTTACTGATTACTTTATTGTTCATACGAAATAATGAGCATTTTAATAAAGTAAAGCCAATGTAAACATGTTCTAGCATTTTACTAGAAAGTGATTTTTAAATGTGCCTGTTTTGTTTTTATTTTCTACAAAACGGATTGTGTTTATTGTTTATTTATTGTATTAAAAATGATGTATAAATATATATATCCATATAATAGAATCGGTGTATATCTTAGCTTTAAAATAATTTATAGATTATGTTTTTAATACTATAATTTTATATAAATGCATTACATTTTTACGGTAAATACACATTTTACTTAGTTATTCAAACATTTGATGTATATTTGAACAGCATGCAATCCAGGAACCTATGGTGAAAACTGCAGAAAGAACTGTTCAATCAATTGTTTGAATGCATGCAGTTCTATAGACGGCAGTTGTTCTCCTTGTAAACCTGGATATCAAGGAAGCAAATGTGATCAAGGTATTTCTTCACGTATTCGTCTTTTAAGCATTAATGCTAATAAATCACTGAATACTGTATTATTCTTAAACAAATAATGAAAATTGTAATAACGAATAGCCACTGTACACATTTCCTAGCATTTTAATAGAAAGAGATTTTTAAATGTGCATGTTAAGTGTATATTTACTATAAATCGTCTTGTGTTTAATGTTTATTTATTGTATAAAAATGATATATAAATATATAAACCCGTATAATAGAATCGGTGTTTATCTTAGCTTAAAAATATTTAAAGATTGTGTTTTTTAAACTATCATTTTATAAAAACATTACATTATTATGGTAAATACAAATGTTACTTAGTTATTAAGTGAAGGAAGTCCAATAAAAATCAACCTAAATGACAGATAATTCACATGTTTACTTTTTGCCTAACTTGTATACTTTAACTATTCCTGGTTCTAAAACATTTAGTTCGGGAATTTTAGTAACATTTTTTCAATGTAAACTTTGCATTTGAAATGGGTATGTATAAGATTTATTTATTTTCTATTTAAAACATATTTACACTACATTAATATAAAAAAATAGTCTAGTGCTATATTATTATACATCACATTAAAGGTTATCATCTTGTCTTTGTGTGGAAAACATCTTACAACAAACCATTTAGAATTAGATGAAAAAAAATATTTGTTCGAAATTACGTCAAAAAGATGTTTTTCCTAGACTTGTCAGTTTTTTCGAAATTTCTCAAAATTTTATTTTTAGGTCTTATATTCCGAACTAGTTTTTATATTTACTAACCGATTTTTATGCAAATTTGAACAGATATTTATTATATTAGGGACCTAAATCTGCAAAGAGGAATTTTACAAAAAAAAACAACAACAGTTTTTGTTTAAATTAATATTTTTTTGTACCTTTTTTAATGTTTTTTTCATAAATGACACATGACTTACAAAACAATTCATAAAAGAATCATTTTTAGACTTTAGAAAAATCCCTTTATACAATTTGCACAAATGTAGTTAATGTACATTTACGGTAAATTTAAATAAAATATATTGATAAATAAAAAAAAATATGCTAAATTTCGCTGAAGTCAAAAATATGAATTGAAAATACAAATTGGCTGCCATATACATGACAACCAATTTTTTTTTCCAAATTTATTTGGCTTTTTATAAGTTTTGTCATTAGTACTATATATATTCCAAATATCATACATATTGGATAAGAAATATATTAAAAAATCCCTCTCTATTGGATTCCTCCACTTAAAACATTTGATATATATTTGAACAGCATGTAACCCAAGAACATATGGTGAAAACTGTAGAAAGAACTGTTCAATCAATTGTTTGAATGCATGCAGTTCTATTGACGGCAGTTGTTCCCCTTGTAAACCTGGATATCAAGGAAGCCCATGTGATCAAGGTATTTCTTTACTTATTTCTCTTTTAAGCATTAATGTTAATGAATCACTGATTACTGTATTGTTCATAAAAAAATAATGAACATTATAATAAAGAATAGCCACTGTACACATTTCTTAGCATTTTAATAGAAAGTGATTTTGAAATGTGCCTGTTTTGATTTTATTTACTACAAAACGGCTTGTGTTTATTGTTTATTTTTTGTATTAAAAATTATATATAAATATATAGACCCATATAATAGGATCGGTGTATATCTTAGCTTAAAAATATTTTATAGATTATGTTTTTAATACTATAATTTTATATAAATGCATTAATTTTTTATGGTAAATACTTAGTTATTAAAACATTGGATGTATATTTGAACAGCATGCAATCCAGGAACCTATAGTGAAAACTGCAGAAAGAACTGTTCAATCAATTGTTTGAATGCATGCAGTTCTATTGACGGCAGTTGCTCTCCTTGTAAACCTGGATATCAAGGAAGCAAATGTGATCAAGGTATTTCTTCACTTATTCGTCTTTTAAGCATTAATGTAAATAAATCACTGAATATTGTATTGTTCTTTAAAAAAAAATGAAAATTATAATAAAGAATAGCCACTGTACACATATCCTAGCATTTTAATAGAAAGAGATTTTTAAATGTGCATGTTTTGTTTTTATTTACTACGAATCGTCTTGTGTTTAATGTATAATAAATTGTATTAAAAATGATGTATAAATATATAGACCCATATAATAGAATCGTTGTATATCTTAGCTTCAAAATATTTTATAGATTTTGTGTTTAATACTATCATTTAAAAAAAATGCATTACATTATTATGCTAAATACACAATTTACTTAGTCATTAATATATTTGATGTATATTTGAACAGCATGTAACCCAGGAACCTATGGTGAAAACTGTAGAAAGAACTGTTCGATCAATTGTTTAAATGCATGCAGTTCTATTGACGGCAGTTGTTCCCCTTGTAAACCTGGATATCAAGGAAGCAAATGTGATCAAGGTATTTCTTCACTTATTTCTCTTTTAATCATTAATGTAAATGAATCCCTGATTACTGTATTGTTCATAAAAAATATGAACATTGTAATAAAGAATAGCCACAGTACACATTTTCTAGCATTTAAATGAAAACTGATTTTTAAAACACTTTAATCCATCACTGGGTATAGAGCTGACCTATATACTTACTTATGCCATTCGCCCCTCCTGGGAAATAGGCCACCAACTAGATTATACATAATTATATATGATGCCTGTACATCGCTTGCGATGAGGACCATCCTTTTTCAGCGTCATATTTATATATATATATATATATATATATAAACTTAAAAAGAAAGATTTAACAAATTTGTTCGACATTTGTTACTATTCAGAATGCAATGCAACTAAATATGGACAAGACTGTACAAAAACTTGTAGTGAAAACTGTCTGGACAATTTGTGTGACAAAATGATGGGAAAATGTCTCAAGTGTTTCGTTGGAAAACTTGGAGACTTTTGTGAAGGTAATAGCTACATTCAATACAAAAATATGTACAGTAAACAAAAATAATACGTTTAGTAGCAATATTAGCAATGTGTTAAAAATATGACTGAAATGTTTTAAACAATAATAATAATATGTTCATAATTATTTCTTTTACTTAAAAAAAAAATTAGAAGAAGGTAAACTTTAACAAATTATATTAATATATTAGACTAACATTTTTTAATACTATATTATAATTGTCTGTGTTTGTGTCCTTTTTTTATTTTGATAAAAAAGTATATAAATTCTATAAATTATTGCAGTATATAATAATATACTATGCATTGCAACATTTTTAATTTAAACATCACATTATTTATACATGTACTCGATGTATAAATACTTTCTTATATATTAAACAATATTGAACGTTTAAGTTATATTTCATTATTAGTTAACATTATGTAAAGACGCCGTTCGTATTTCTATTTTTTCAGAAACGCCATCTGAGGATAAACAGCTGTCTACTTCAGGTTATATTGCCATTGTAATCGGAATTACTCTGGGTGTTATAATATTTATTGCAGTAATTATATGCATTGTGATGTTTATTCAGCGGAAACGTTAGGCTACAAGAAACAAATGCACATATCAGTTATAACAGACCAAATGATCCCGTCAAAGAAATACATAACTTAAACAACGTAACCAATAAGATATCTTGGAATTCATACAATACTCTACTGTTTAAGAATGTCGATTTAAAAAAAATAATACAAGTCACTCAGATAACTTATTGGTGTGGAAATAATAATAGTAATGGATTATTATTTATAAAATATATTTTAGATATCTTTAGATTTTAAAATTGTATTCAGTGTGTATTATATTTATCGTGTATTTACTATTATATTGTGACGTATAGCTGTGGTGTATACATTATATTGCCTTTAATTTAATTAAACCGTTAACATTGTCAAATCTTTGAAAAAAACATATTTGTATAAAAATCTGAACAATTTAAAGAGGTATAAAAATAAACCATCTGACGGACTCACTATTTATTTTAACTTAACTAGTTCTAGCTCGATCTTGTTTTGTGTACAAAAATTCACTATACCCGAATGGGGTTCTTTGGTAAGTTTCATAAGGATATGTTGATACATTAAAGATTATATTAAGTCATTCTTTACTATTTGTTTTTATTATTTTCAATTAAAATATTTATACATGGCCAAGGAAATTTAATATGGATGACGTGTTTTATAAATATATTTACTGACCTCTCAAGATGTAATGGTATTGTTGTTGCACAGTCCAAGATATACAAATACTATTGTAGACATTTCACTTGTCGCTTCCAGTGGCTCATAATGCAACGATACACGTCTATGTTGTCACACACAGTACTGGGTGATACCAAACATTTGGTGCCAGGTTGTGTTGGCAGCCTTGACTTCTTCTCCTACACATGACCAGTGGTCTTCCACTTCCCCGTTCGTTATAGCTGGTCTCAAGGCTACATGCTTGAAAGCTTTTTTCTAAGTACCTAATCGTTTGACAATGCCAGGAATGGGACTTTAGTTAAAAGGGACTATTAGAGAGACAGCTGATGGGGCTATCTTGAGAAGATTAGTGGCTTTTTTTCCTATGTGCATCCTTTGAGCTGGTAATGTTCAATATTCCAGTTATAATTATTTAATTTAGAATTTAGAGTATATCATCTTACCAAACGTAATTTCCAAAATCGCCGAGGTCATCGTCACTCAAACCTCAGGCGGTTTTTCATTTGTTCAGGGAATTATTTTATAACTGATTAGTAGGTTCCATAGTTCTCTGAAAATGTCATTGTGTTTGTGTCATGCCCATCCATCCCTACTGCGCTAAGCCCATGTAGGGCTTTGTTTCCTGTGATAATTTAATTTTATTTAAATCTACTTCATTAATTCTATTTTTTTTTCCAAGCTTCTTTTTTCTTTATTAGGGAAATTCTGTCTTTATTTATATAAATATTAATGACATGTTTCCTGCCCATTAGTTCCCAGGACTTTTTTTCTAAAAAAAAACCTTTGCATTTCGATGTCCGAGGTGGATGTCCATTGTTGGTTTACCGATATTTATCAAAACATATTTTTTCTGTACATCTAGAAAAATATATAGTTCAATAAAAACATGTTTGTGTTTAGATATTATATTTAATAAACAAACCAAAAAAGTGCTAGTGAGTTTCAGTTTTTCAGTTATAGTTTTGTTTTTGCTTTGTGTTTTCTTATTATTACATAATCTCTGCTTGCTACTAAATTTAATATGTTTCTACTTACAACACACACATAAACATTGTGATTTCATTGCAATTTAATATTTGATACATTGATACAATATTAAAAGTAATAGCACTTTTAGTTTATTTTAATAGACCCCCTAAAGATAAAATTGAGTGGCAATCTTGGGTTATGTCTAAATGTGGAAAACCCTATAAAGAAGAGGGGTTGAAATAAGAAAGGCTTGTTCATATCTATTTACAAGGCAGAGGCAGAGGGCAAACTTCGCCTTATGGCGGAGGCTAAACGAGCAGCGAAGAAAAGTAGGCTGCCCCTAACAATATCCAACGGTCCAGCTTTCAAGTGCCAGAGATGCGATAGAACCTGTCTCTCAAGGATAGGTCTCCACAGACACAGTCAATTTTGCAGGGCTGGCCAAATCACAGGAGCGCAAATCTAATCGTCTTTCGAGACTATGGAGCCAATGATGATGATGATATATATATATATATATATCATTGATAGATAGATAGATAGACAGTCCGTCAGACAGAGATACATATAGACAGATTATTAATAGATAGTATAGAAGCCCAATAGAGAGATCTATTTAAATGGATAGGCCTATATAGATGATAGACATAAACGTTGATATGGACAGAGAGAAAAATAGTACATACAAGTATCATTTCCTTTACACGACAAACTTGTTTAAAAATTTAGTCGAGACCTAGACATTAGATGTATCTAAGGAAGACTTGACCTCTATTTACTATTGTTTCTTATACAGATCTCGCAGAAGTCTTTGTAATTCATCCGTTAAGAAATTAGGATAAAAATAGAAAGACATACATAAGACAATGTTATAAATATAATTAGCGAAATGTAGACTTCATATACAAAAATGTGTTTAAAAAAAAAGTAAATATTTTAGTATAATGTAGTTCTCATTGCAACCTATCTAAGGCTGAATAATATGTTTTATTGTATTAACAAGACTTAAATATTATGCATGCATAAAGGTTCAAAGTTTACATTTCCGGTCGCATTCATTCATTTGCTTAAAAAAAAAGGTGTAATTGTGCTTCGTTATTGGTTGTACTGCAAATAACAAAAGACGTAGAGGATTAAACTTTATTGCATTTCCAAAAGATGTTGCTGAAAGAAAACGATGAAAGCTAAATTTAACTTAACGCGACTAACACTTTGAGTAATAATTATCGGGTACTCACTTTTGATGTAAATAACGTATTCCTCATACCTAATCTTGTTATTTTTGTTAATGTCTAAAAGACTGGAACTAGCCGTCAAGTTTAAAATCAATAGTCAAACACCTGTAGTTTATTTTTTTTTTAAATATTTTTTTTTACGGAATTGCCCGAAATAGCACCGGAAGTACATGTTCTCTTCCATTTGAATTGGTCTGGGATCATTAAGACTTGTACATTATCGAGTTGATTAAATAGTTTATTTTTCAATAATTAGTTAATTTAAATGTAAACTATCACTCTCTCTCTCTCCATATATTTATCTCTCTATCTCACTATCAATCTCTTTATTTCTCTTTCTCTCTCTCTTTATCTCTCTCTCATTCACTCTCTCTCCCTGTGTCCATTGCGTTAACGTCCCCTCTTTCTAATGTTCTTTCTTAATTATCATATCTCTGACACTCATGTCTACTGTTCTCCTTTCTGTATTTCATTTTTCGTAACTCGTCTGTCATACATTTCTAATATACATAAGCCAGCCCAGTATTGTTTACCATTAGCAGAGGGGATGGCTTAACATATTTTATTAAATACATGCTATTTTTTCTTTACAGTATTTCAGCCTATATCATGGCTTTACCTTTGTTTATATCATGGCTTTATCATTGTTTATATCATGGCTTTACCCTTGTTTATATATCTCATTTTTTTCCTTTGTATAGTAGTTTATCACATTTTTCAATATCAGCTCTGCTAACTTCCTATAATTTGTCTATACAACAATATTATCTCTTATTTCTCTACAACCACAGAACCTAGATACTAGAGGACATAAGGTCAAAGGGCAAAATTTAACATAGTAATAATAAATAAAGCATCAACTTCTAACGTGACGTTACATCATAATAACAAGTAATTACAATTCTCAGATATACACACGAATAACAAAACATTTTGCTATATCATTTTCTAGAAGAAACGTATACTAGTTTTATTTCCTTCTGAGTGAAATCCGTGCAAATAAGGTGTTACTGAAAAAATTTGGAAAACCAATAACCTTACTTAACATCATTTTAAAAATGAATGAAAATGCAAGACTAGACTCAAACCACGGATGAGAATAAGTAGCAATAATATTATGTTTAGAAGGAAGTTTTCTGTAACAAATTGTATATTACAAATAATATAGTTTTTACTATCTCTCTATTTCTCTCTTTGCCTCTCTGCTTATCAATCTATTAATCTTTCTCTCACTCTCTCTCTCTTTAATCTATTTTTCCCCTCTAGGAATTTGCCGCTCTTCAGCCATCCAGTGTAAATATTTACTCTTCAACCCACAAGTTGTTTTTGTGTGCAAGTTTCAAATGTTGTCTTTATCCTCTATACAATTAATTATTCAAAAAGCTCTATGCTCTATTTATACTCTTCAACTATGCAATGATAATAGCACATTGAACATGCTATACACTTATAACACCTCCCATTTTAAAGAAACATTTGTTTAGGCATGTAAATACATTACATAGTTTTGTTCACAATTCATCTTTCAATAATGAATACAATTTTGTTAGAAATCGATGTTTAGAAAAAAATAACATAATTGTACAAAAATTTAAATAATTATAAGAAGAATAACAGTTCTTTTTTTTTAAAGCGCTGTCAACAAACTTATAGTAAGCCCAGAGCGCATTTACCATTGAGTAAAGAACAAGTAATTACCTAGGCAAACAATTATACAGAGCTATTTAATGATAATAAGACTTTATGAACACAAAAATTATGTAGGTATCTCGACTTATATACAAGTAAAACATTGTTTAAACATTTTTAAACGAAGGTATATCTTAATCTATAATGTATTTTAAAGTTCATTTTAAAAGTGATGATACAATTTGACTGCCTGAGCTTGATGTTGAGTCTATTCCAGACTTTTGGGCAAGGTATATTGAAGGCTCTCACACCAATGGTCGTCAGGGAGAAACAAGGAAGCATCAGACATAATATGTAGTAGTGCCTCTACAATATTCTCTCTGTGTATTCTTCTGTGTTTCTATTGTATTAGTAGTGCCTACAATAATCTCTCTGAGTGTTGTTATTGTGTTAGTAGTAGCTACACTATTCTCTCTGTGTTGCTATTGTATTAGTAGTGCCTACGATATTATCTCTGAGTGTTGTTATTGTGTTAGTAGTGGATACAATATTCTCTCTGTGTTGCTATTGTATTAGTAGTGCCTACGATATTATCTCTGAGTGTTGTTATTGTGTTAGTAGTGGATACAATATTCTGTCTGAGTGTTGTTATTGTGTTAGTAGTAGCTACAATATTCTTTCTTAGTGTTGTTATTGTGTTAAAGTGGCTACACTATTCTCTATGAGTGTGGTTCATGTGTTAGTAGTGGCTACACTATTCTCTATGAGTGTGGTTCTTGTGTTAGTAGTGGCTACACTATTCTCTATGAGTGTGGTTCTTGTGTTAGTAGTGGCTACACTATTCTCTATGAGTGTGGTTCTTGTGTTAGTAGTGGCTACACTATTCTCTATGAGTGTGGTTCTTGTGTTAGTAGTGGCTACACTATTCTCTATGAGTGTGGTTCTTGTGTTAGTAGTGGCTACACTATTCTCTATGAGTGTGGTTCTTGTGTTAGTAGTGGCTACACTATTCTCTATGAGTGTGGTTCTTGTGTTAGTAGTGGCTACACTATTCTCTATGAGTGTGGTTCTTGTGTTAGTAGTGGCTACACTATTCTCTATGAGTGTGGTTCTTGTGTTAGTAGTGGCTACACTATTCTCTATGAGTGTGGTTCTTGTGTTAGTTCTGCCTACCGTGCTCTCTCTCTAGGTGTTGTTTTTGTGTTAGTGTTCTCATTGTTCAACTTTTTGAAAGGGGACACTTTATTCTCACGTGTCAAAGCTTTTATGTAATAAACAAAGAGATAAATAAGGATTGGCAATTCGGCTTTAACTTGTTTATTATAATGACTACCTTCTTGTGTCAATATAGCACTCTCTCTCTCTCACTCTCTCTCACACAACAACATATTCAAGAGGCGTTGGTCTTTGTAAAGGCATTCGCCATTGAACATGTAGAAAAAAGTATAGATACAAAGAACCAGTACTTGAATTTGATATGTACATTTTATATTGTGTGTTTCACATGTCTCATTTGATGTATTAGCTCAGATTTTGTTGATGTCACGCCTTGTGTACATAAAAACATATGAGCACAATTATACTATCGTTTTTTATTTGTTATTTTTTTACATTTTTTCACGTTCAAAAACAAAATATGTTTATGTTTGCAGATTTCAATAGCGTTTCTTGTCTTTGATATTTAATATGTAAACCACATACATGTAAAATCATTGGTATGTTGAAATCTTGTAGGTGCAGTCTTACGTAGCAAGTCTAAATAGTATGTAAGCTAACTTCCTGGTTAATAGTTTTTCGTGCGGAGCCATTTGACATACGTATTGATTTTCATTTAGCCATACATATTAGATTTGGAGTTTTTACTCTATCTCAGATAAACCAAGGTATCAAAATGAAACTCAACTTGTGGGCAGTTTTTACCTTCGTTCTAACGTATTGGACTCATCAAATTTCTGCAGGTAAAATAATTGTTTGTCTCTTAGTAAATATATATTTTTTTACATAATTTTAAAAGGTATTTGTGCGTTAGATGGTAATGTATTCTCAATCTGTAAAATTATTTAAATAAATATTAACAATCACTTTTATTATTAGTTCTCTTGATATTACTGCATTTGTTATGTATACTCATATCAATATATACTATTGATTTTAATATAAAATATTTTAACCATGATTAAAAACCAATAATACATTTTTGTATTGTAGAAAACCAATACATTTTCTTTTTTTTTTCTTGATATTCTAATTTTTCAAATATTACTTCTACATTTATTTTACTCGTTTTACTTCTAGGGTTGAGATTGGTAGACTTTCTCGGCATTTCTTACGGTCACACTGATATATTTTATTTCAAAACTTTCCGTTGCATAACCATATTTTCTATAATTATATAACATTTTATTAATTAGCAACTTTTAATATCATATGTATATGAACTATTATAAGGCATTACGTGTTAAGTATATGTGTTTAAATATTTCATGTTAGAAATCTAATAACGACTTTTTAAATATGTGTTTGAAATTGCGTTAGAAGAGACAACACAATTATTGTCGCGATGTATAAATACACCTAATACACCATTCATCTTCTTGTTTGAGAACTTACATTCTACTACTCAAGCCATCTTTAAAAAGGTTTACTATTTTGTACAGTAAAACCTTGGTTTTATTTGACTTTATTTTTAATCTGTTCCGGCTTTCATCATTTACTTTTCACACTAAACATAAGTGTCTCGTTTTCTTTGAATGCATCGCAAGGTGTCGACTATGAATGTAATTCCAGTACTCAAAGATCAAAAACGATACATACCTTAATACCTAAAATCCTTTTCAAGAGTCATTTCTCCGAGTTGTTTGCTGACAGAGTTAAGTGATCAAACCAGAAGACACAAATTATCTTCATAAACAGTAATTGAAATGCAAATTCAGACCGAAATTACGGAGAAGCGTAGGACGTAATAATTTTATGTATAGAAGAAGTGTCTGTAAAATATAAGATAAGCGTCTAAAATATAAGAAACGTGTGTTTAAAGCAATAATCTGCTGTATGATTGGAGAGTCTTCGGCATTTAAGATAATCGTATGACGCAATAATCAATTATTGTAAAGAGAGTATTACTATAAGATACGTATATTAGACAGCAGGAAGGGGAGAGAGAAAATTGTATAAAAGGCCAATCATGGAAGTACAGGAACGGTCACGCTGAATGCACCGGAGGGATCCATGTTTTTTTTTTTCATCTTCTTGTTCCTTGTGCGATCCTCTCCTGCAAGCCGGAAACCTTCTCTGACTTCTGTCCTCCAGGTGGGCTTTGCCTGCACCATGAACTCCCAACTGTTTTGGGTCAAACAAGGTTCTTCATGTCTCTTTATAGACATTCACAAATCCTAGTTTCGGACGTCCAGCAGGTCTATGTCCCAAAGCTAACGTTCCATATAGGATGTCCTGCGGGAGTCGACCCTGTGGCATTCGGTTTACATGACCTATCCAGTTGAGTCTTCTGTTGCTGAGAGTAATTCAGATGTCTTGACATTCTGCTCTTCATAAGACCTCTGCGTTTTAAACTTTATCCTGCCATCTTATGTCTAGAATAGGTCTGAGACACCTGGGGTAAAAAGTGTTTAATTTTCTCTCCTGCCAGGAATAAGTGCACAGTGTCTCACTGCCTTACATCCGGGTACTCAGATTATACAATTGTATGCAAACAACTTTTAATATTGTTCCTTTATTCACAAGTTCTAGTGAGAACAGTCGTAAAGAATTGAACAATTTTTTTTTTATTATAATATGTTTTCACTCAGAAACTTGTCTTAACGACACATTTGGTTCCAAATGTCAATACATGTCTAACTGTGGTGAATGTGATAGTGCAGGAAATTGTATTGGATTTCATCAGGCATGTAACTATGAATATTTCGGACTGGCTTGTCAATATCGTAAGTATTTTAGATGATTTAATGTATGATATGGCATATGAATGCAAATGTATGAAAAAATCAATTATATTTTTATTTATTTTAGCATTATATGTATATATATATTATATAGTACCAGGTGGACCAATCATCGTTCGGTTTCTTTTTTGTCTTAAAAAATAGAAATATTTCAGTTCAAGTTCTTTTAATCGCATTCCGTATTTATGATGTTTTTGATCAGATGATTTTAAATGGTAATTTAACCAACAACAAACTGAAGTGATTAATTAAACCATACTCGTAGATATTGCTAATAGCGTTATAAGGAAATACATACCTTGGAGAAGTTGATATACCAACCAAAACTAAAGTAACAATTTACATATAACACATTGATTTAGGACGTGTATTTAAAATGCGCGTATTTTATCTACAGAAAACGTGGCCAATTTCTTAGTGACTACTATTTCACCAGAAGAAGCATATCCATTGTTTCACGATTTCTTTACTGATGCATGTCAAAACAATGAATCTCTTTCATCTGTGACCATCACTTGGAATATTTCGCTGCCTTTTTCTTGGATGAGAATTAAAGTTAACAACAACACTGGTATGTAGTTTACAGCAAATAGTTACAGGTATAGTAACACTTGTAATAAAAATAATGTATTTTACATTATTTGGCTTAAATCTGTTGTATTTTTTTTTTTTTTTTACATGCGTTTTTTTTTTATTTTAATTTTCAGAAACACTTCACGATTTAAGTCTAAGTTTTATTGATAACACTAACTCAGAAAGTGGCTGTATAAATCAGAGATGGTTTCAGGTTGATACAACAACATTTGACGTTCACTGTGATCTCAACATGTCTATGATACAAATGAAGATTGAAGGAGACGTGGTGAAATATATGTGCTATATAAAAATAAATGGAGGTATTTAAATTGTATCTTATACAAGCTAAATTACCCGGCGTTGCTCATGGAAAAATAACATAGGCCTATATAAGCTATAAATTAAATGTATAAATTACAATAAACATAATATAAAAAAAAATTGTAAATAATACATTTAGAAAAGAAATTATAAACAAATATTGTAAACGGGTAAAAAAGAGCACTTCTTTTTAAATAGCAAACCAGCTATCCCTGGCTGAGAATCAAAAACCCGTCTCCCGCATGCGTTTAATATATAATTATTATATTTTAATTACTAAAAACATTTATTTTAGGAAAGCTTTAAGTCCTGACCATCTTTAAAATCTATTTTTAAAAAAGTAAATATTAATGGAAAGGAAAACAAAGTTAAAAAAAAAAAGTTCGTAGTGGGGGAATAAAACCCTGGTCACTCACATGGCAGTTTGGGACGCAAACCACTCAACTAGGGAGGACACATGCAGAAAGCGAGATCGCAAAAGTAAAATAATAAGAGGCTATACGTTCACGTGTCATCCAATTAAACATTGAGAATTGGAATCCACACAAAAACATCCTACTTTATACACATATATATTCTCTGCCCAGATTTCAAGCGATTGAAATGTTTAAACCTAATAAGGAGCATTCAACTTGTAGCGCGGCGAGTTAGCGAGACACAAACACATAAGTGGGCTACTAATTTAGGATTAATAGGTCACAGCCTGATCTTATCAAGTAAGCTGTTGGTGGAAAGGTCCTGCTCTGAATGGTTAACTTTAACTTAAAATGTAATGATAATTATACGTTCCAATTCTAACTATTTTTCATTCTTGTATTTTCTCGATTTGTTAAAGTTCAAATACAGTTTAGGGGTACGGTGGCCCTATGGCTGTTGTACCCAAGGTCCTGGGTTCGAATCCTGGTGCATCCTAGGATTGTTTCCACGGTTCGGAGGGTGTCCCTGAGTCTACCCAGCTCTGTTGGGGTGAACAAAAGGCGTCTGTGCATAGTGCTGGCCACACAATCACCTAGTATGCCGTGGCCACAAAAACTGGTGAACGCTGCATCACCGGCTCTATGGATCAATTCGGTCCGACGGGATACTTAACAATTAGAGTTTAACTTTATTTTATGAAAGGTGTTCAGAAAACGATTTAAATTATTCAGTATTAAAAAGATAAACGTCTCTTTTTACTTTTTTGTTTGTTTGTTTTTCCCATTAAAAAAAATGAACAGGTAGAAATTTGGCTTTATTTCAAAACGTTTCTCAGTCGTCAGAACTCTCAAAATATAAGGCAAGTTTTGCTGTTGATGGAGTTGTCGAAGACGAATTATGCAGTCATACAGGAGACGAAGATAAAACTCCAAGCTGGACTATTACATTTGATCAACCTTACGCCATTAATAAATTTGTTTTATATAACAAATGTAAGGCAAAATTTCATTAGCAAACATACTTGTTTACACGTTTCTTAGGTAACCACCAAATGTGTTGGTAATATGGATTGAAAAGCACAAAATATTTACAAAATGAAATATATATAATAAATACATTATTATCATTATTATATATCAATATATAGGCTATATATATATATATATATATATATATAGGCTATATATATATATATTATATGGTTGATATCAATGACACTTGAAACACATCTTGTATAGTTGTTATAGTAGATCATTGGTTTTATTTTACATTTTAATTCTAGATGAATTTAACTTGCTCATATTTAAATAATATTATTATCGTGAGTTGTCTTTATAAATATTGCTAATCGCAAGCAAAATTCCCCGGCGTTTCCCGGGTTAGAATTAAGTAGGCTTGTATAAGCTACAGATAATAATGACTTGTCATAACCTACAATTAAAAGAAAGCTATAATTTTAATATTAGTCCGAATGGAGTTAGAGTCTGTTCTTTTAGAAATATACAAGGGCTACAATATTAGTTATGATGATTCCGTTTTTAACATAAAAAATGAGTGTGCTATAATTAATATTCCAATTGGTAGTCGCGTCATGTTTAAACTTAGCTTAGTTTTTAAAAAAAAATAAGTCAAGAGTTGCGATCCTTGGTGATATAAAAAACACACTGTGTAAGATCCATACAAACAAAATACAAAAAGTATTTAGCATCAAGCAATAAATTTGAGATTATAAATAGTGGATTATTTACTTCTGACATTCAAAATCTACAGTTTTCTTTCGGCAACATCCTTTGGAAATGAAATAACATTTATTCCGATACATCTTTTCGTACAACCAGTAACGCAGCACACAGACATGTTTGGAAGCAAATGAACGAATGGGACCGGAAAAGTTGTACACGTTCAACCTTTATGCATTCATAATATTTCAGAAATGTGAATAGTGCTGATACTATCTATATACTTGTACAATATTTGTTTTTTCATTTTTACATTTCACTACAAATAAAAAATTCAATTTATTTTTTAGTTAGTGGCCACAAAGATCGGATAAAGAAATTCGACCTTCAAGTTTACAACAAAGAAGGCAAAAATATATTTAACTATAGTGATACAAACGACATAGCACAAGAAGTCTATACAGTTTTATATCCTAATGGCGATCCTGTTTCTAAAGTTACAGTTAGTCAAATAAACACTTATAACTCGGACCCAGTTCCTTATGTGGCGATGAACGAGTTTCAAGCGTATGGAGGTATTTTGATTTGATTTTATAAAAACAATCTTAAAAATTTATTTATAATTCAGAAAAATATTTGTACATAAACTTTGTGCACATTTAAAGTTAAAATTTCATTTCAAATTCTAAGTTAAACAAACTCTAAATACATTTTTTTTGTATTGATTCTAAACATTGTGTCTGTATAACAGAATGTGTTGATGGTACCTGGGGTTTAGAATGTGAAAACAATTGCAATATTCCATGCCAAGATTCTTGTAGTAAAGACGATGGTACTTGTAATGCTGTTTGTATTGGATACACTAATCCTCCTAGCTGTTCAATACGTATGTATAACTGAAAACAAAAAATAAATACTAAACATTTTACTGCATATATTAATTCTAAATAAATTTGTATTGCATTATTCATCAATTATTAAATAATGTTTTTTTATACAAGTAATATTATAAATAATTAATGTTTGTACCATCATTTATTATAACGTTGCAGTTACTAAACAAAAAATTGCAAAAACATTTAAAATATGGAACACATTAATTGACATGAGATTAGATAGGATTTAAAACTTTTTGTGATTTAAAATAATTTAGGTTACAATGTTTGTTCCAAAAATCTATTTATATTGAACACAAGCTAAATTGCCCGGCGTTGCCCGGGTGGAAATAAAACAGGCCTGTATAAGCTACAGATAAAAATATATTAACTACAATGAACAGAAAGATATAGATGTAAAAATGAAAAAAAAAATACTGAAGACTTTTCGGTAAGTAATTTAAAATAAATATTGTAATCGGCAAAAAAATAGGCAATTCGTTTTACTTAACAAAAATCTAAATTGCCCAGTGATGCTCGTAGATTTACAATCGTTTTTTTTTAAATATAAAATTAATATTAAGTGAAAATAAAATGTAGAAAAATAATTATAATACTAACCGGAGAATCGAACCGAGGTCGCCCGTATGGAAGTACGATACGTGAACCACTTAGCTAGAGAAGACACACGTCCGAAGTAAAATCGCAAAGTATAATATGAGACAATAAGTTCACGTGTCTTTAAATTAAGTAATATGATTGGTTGAATACACACAAACAGTCTACGCTACCTATATAGATGTAATAACACATTTAATAATGAACATTAAAGTAAAAAAAAACCACAAAAACGAATGGGTAACTGGGGTCGATGATACATAACGGGTGTTGAGAATGTTTGATATAATTTATTAGAAATCTAAGACTAAGAAATTATGGTCAGTTGGGCGCTTCATTAAAATTTGGCGCTCTCATCAACACCCCTATAGTTACGCTATTGCATAGAAATAAACGTCGGTCTTAGAAAGAAAACAGTGCTATAAATGTTTATCTCTTTCTGAGCCATAGGTCAAACGTGTGTTCAAAGACACGTACATTACATTATATATATATATACTGTTACGTCCACAATCCCCTTGTGGCCAGAGCTGTGTAGATCTTGCTGATAATTCTCGTTAGTCCTAGGGGAGACTTTAATTATTAGTATTTATGTTTCAGTATTACACGAACTCTTCTTATAGTCCTGGGCACAAATTCAGTATTTGTATTCCAACATTTCCTTTCTTGTATATTATGGTAGTAGATAAATCTTATAGTAATGTATTCAACACAATAGGATAGTAATTCGACAAGGAAGCTTCAGTGTAACTGTTGTTGATAGTTTATTTCAGGTGGTATGTTCAATATATACAATATATCTATTATGTACAGTTAGAATAAAATAGTGCAAACACAAACGTTCTCAAAGGAACATATTTTGAAACTCTCTGTCTTTCAGACAAAACAAATCATTAAATACTATCCGAGTGGTGCAAGGGATAGACCCATTACCAGTAGGGGTGAAAATCATGGTATCATTACAAAACTCATAACAAAAACGATAGGAACTTCCCCTATTAAATAATGAGTCGTTCCCAGACTCTGAGAATTTGAGATCAACACAGAATCCCAACATTACCTAGAACCTTTAGTTTTCCTACTAAATGTCCTAATATGGTGTGTAGTAAGAAAAGAGAGAGACAGAGGAATAAACATTGCGTGTTCCAATTCTTGGAAAAACAATATACATGACACGCCCCCACCCAATGAAAGAAATAATGTACCATAATTACCCAAGTAATACTCAACATGGTACATTTTTCGTACTTAACACTATCGTTTTAACAACCAACAATCAATGGAAGATTATAAGACAATTTAAGCAAACATGGCTCACTGGCACAACTAAATTATAAAAAGTGTCACTACCCAATGGTAATTGTGATTATAACGTGATGGACAAATATTTCCCCGTTAGTATTAATATTGTCTCAACAAGTACAAATAATTCAAAAATATTCTAGTCATTCTTATTTTAACTATGTACAGTTGTGTGGATTTCCACCAAAATTTGCAAAAAGTCTTAATCTATTTAAACAAACATAACATTGCTCAAACTCTGTCAATTTTCAACAGTTTACTTCTAATATACAAACCAAAAGATAAGTAATACGTAACTCGAATCAAACTATAGGTTACTTCCCCTTTAAATTACAGTGTCAACTTGACATTAACAGGGTTCATACCTAAGATGATGATACTTCCCCTTTTCTCAAATATGAGGAGAAAATACGCTCTAGTTACGATTACTACAGTAATCTCAATGTTAAAATGTAATCCACTATTATGCGTTTTTGGCAAATTTGAAAGTTTAATATAAAAGTTTGTTCAGGGTTGAATGAGTGTACACCTTTAGGTACCTTTGTTACCCTCCGTTCCTGGATATATGGAATATATAACAACCTATATACAACATGGTGAATATCCACTAGTTTTTCCCATTCTATTACCATGATATAACAATTTAGCAATAGATTTCCAATATTATCTAATAATTTATACCAATTGATATTACATCTCTTTCTAAGATAAAAATTGTACATATTATTATTTAGTTCCATTCATTAACTAAAATAAAAACAAGATAATAAATCAACTAGCTCAAAGTTTTCTCACGTAATTGCATGTGATGACAATTACTTTCATCCATCCATATCAAGTAAATACGTGCATATATATTTATTGCATCATGCATCAAAATTTAAATGGGATTTCTTTTCCATAATCAAATGAATTTAAAATATATCAGAACATCAATATTATATATGATTATAAAAATTATTAATACTTTCAAAAGACTTGACTTCTATATGATACAAGTATTCTATAGGTATTCCATAATCAAAATTCAAACGAATGATAGGTTATCATGACACATTCTTAATGAATAAGTGAGATGATCTGAAAAAGAAGTATAGGGTTATTCAGTCAATCATGTAGCACCCGAGATAGAGTATCAGCTGTGACGTTGTCCCTACCCCTCATGTGTTTTATGTTTAAGTCATAGGCTTGGAGGAATAAGCTCCATCTAACAAGCCTCTGGTTTTGCTTGACCCTGGAGAGAAAAGTCAGAGGGTTGTGGTCGGTCAGTATTTCTATCGGGTACCCAGAGCTGTTTACATAGAAATCAAACTGTTTTAACGCCAGGATCAACCCTAAAAGTTCCTTCTCACTTGTATTATAATTACGTTCATGGATATTGAATTTCTGTGAGTGGTAGCACACCGGGTTCTCCTCTCCGTGGTCATCCTGCTGAGTCAGCACCGCTCCCATCCCAGTATCGCACGCGTCTACTGCAATTTTAAAGGGTCTATCAAAACGCGGGGTCACCAAAATAGGTGCCCTGGATAATCTTAACTTCAACTCATCAAACGCCTTTTGGCACTTGTCAGACCAAACAAAGCGATTGTTCTTCTTTAGTAGGTCAGTTAAGGGGCAAGCTACCGTAGAAAAGTCCTGGCAAAACTTACGATAATACCCGGCCATTCCAAGGTAACTACGGAGTTGTTTCCTTGTCTGTGGCACTGGGACATTCTGAATAGCTTCTATTTTAGCATTTACTGGTTTAACCTTTCCACCACCCACTACATGTCCAAGATACTCGATAGTGGCATGTCCAAACTGACTCTTAGCCAGGTTTATTGTCAAATTGGCGTCATTCAGTCGTTCAAACAAGTGTCGTAGTTGACTGACATGTGTCTTGAAATCTGTACTATACACCACTATGTCGTCGAGGTAGGCATTACACTGGAAGATACCGCGAGTGAGGGTGTTTATAAGCCTTTGAAACGTCGCAGGGGCATTACGGAGTCCGAATGGCATGACCTTATACCTGTAAAGTCCGTCAGGTGTCACAAAGGCGGATACTTCCTGTGCCCGTGGCGTCAAAGGAATCTGAAAGTACGCGGAGAGAAGATAAATTTTTGTCACATACGTCGCATCACCTATCTTATCAATGAGGTCATCAATACGAGGAATGGGATAAGAGTCAGTCTTTGTCAAATTATTTAATTTCCTAAAGTCTGTACAAAACCGCAATGTGTTGTCGGCTTTTGGTACCAACACACAGGATGAAGACCATTCGCTATCACATTCTTCCACTATGTCATTTTCTAACATATACTTCACCTCTGCTCTAATATGTTCAAGTCTGATGGGGTTAACCCTATATGGATGCTGTTTAATTGGCCTGGCACCCTCAGTTAATACTACATCGTGTTCTATTAGATGTGTCCTCCTGGGAACATCTGTAAACAGTGACTTATATTCATGTACCAGCTCAATAATCTTCTCCTTATCTTCGACCGGAAGATGTTCTAGCCTTGTATCTAAACTCTTAAGGGCATCTGTATTATTAAGTTTACTTTCTGCAAACTTATATTCTATCCTAGATAAATCCGTCGGGACTCTAGCTAATGAAATCATGGGGACCTCCCGTGGTTTACTCTTTTCCCTGGAAACATAGGGCTTAAGTAAATTAATATGGCATACCCTCTGCTTTTGTCTCCGGTCAGGAGTCTTTATCAAATAATTGACCTCGCCAAGCTTTGACTCTATCTCATAGGGTCCACTAAACTTTGCACTTAAAGGCTGATTTTGCAAAGGTAGAAACACAAGAACTTTGTCACCTGGTGCAAAAGTTCTAGCTGTAGCTTTACGGTCATAGTTCTGTCTCATACGCTCCTGCATCTGTGGAAAATGAATCTTCACATGGTTAAAAGCATGTTTAAAGCCTATTTTTAAATTTATCTACATATGACAAAAGTCCAATCGGTTCACTGTCCGTTAGCCAAGTTTCATGTAGAAGTTTCAACGGACCTCTGACTGAGTGTCCATACACAAGTTCGAATGGGCTAAACCCCAGGGATTCCTGAGTGGCCTCCCTTGCAGCGAACAGTACATAAGGCACACCCTTATCCCAGTCTTTCTCGTTTTCATAACAGTACTTTTTAAGCATCGATTTTAATGTCTGGTGAAACCTTTCCAGAGCTCCCTGGCTCTCAGGATGATAGGCACTTGATAGCCTATGGCTTATCCCTAATTGTTCCATGACTTGTTTGAAAATGTTCGAAGTAAAGTTAGTCCCCTGGTCGGACTGTACTGTCTTCGGTAGGCCATAACGTGTGAAGAAATTTGTCAGGGCGTCTACCACCTTCACTGTTGTTATGTTCCGCAACGGAATGGCTTCCGGGAAGCGAGTGGATGAACACATGACTGTGAGCAGGTATTGAAAACCGGCTTTTGTTTTCGGCAACGGGCCCACGCAATCAATGAGTATATGACTGAATGGTTCGTCGAACGCTGGTATCGGCTGGAGTGGAGCGACAGGAATTCGTTGGTTAGGACGTCCTACCATTTGGCATACGTGGCAAGTCTTGCAGTATTGTTCGACATCTCTTCTCAGTCCTGGCCAGTAGAAGTAAGGGAGGATACGGTGGTGCGTTTTTCGGACTCCCATGTGACCAGCGAAAGGAAGATCATGCGCCATACGCAGTATATCTTGACGATAGCACTTAGGTATTACAATCTGGTGAATACTGTCCCACTCGTTTGTACCTGAGTTGAGCGGTTTCGACTTTCTCATCAACACTTCATCTTTCATGTAGAAACATTCCGCCATTGCATCTGCAGTCTTTTCATCAACAGCTTTCATTCTGAGTTGCATTATTACTTCGTCATTCAATTGTTCTTTCACCAATTTCTGCTTTGGTGACAAAATGTTATCGTTCTCGGTTGCATCACCAGTTGTTAGTTCGGCAAAGAACGTAGCACTTAAATCGATGTCAGGTGTTTCTGTTATCACTGTTTCATTCGCATGTGTGTCTTCAGAACAGACAAACACATCTTTCGTTGCACTACACGGCGTAGCTGGAGTCTTTACCGACTTCTTTTCCTGCATTGCTCTTGTCAGTGCAATGTTGGGCGTTCATTGGCAGGACGTAGGTTTTTGTCCTCCGCCATCTTTGTCTCCAACACTTTAACCATGGGCTCGACAGTGACTCTGCCGCCCATAATGTCATTTCCTAATATCATGGAAACGCCTTTGACGGGTAGTGCGCGCCACACTCCCACTACGATGTTACCTGTAAAAATATCCGACTCGAGTTTTATTCTGTGCAGTGGAGCTTCCACAGCCTCCATACTAGCACCTCTCAGCACAACAGACTCACCGGTACTGGTGGCATCTGTTAACGGCACACTGCCCTCCAGGATCACGCTGACAGCAGAACCCGTGTCACGTAATATCTGTATTTTCTTCTTGCTGAGTACATCGACTTCTGTCGACACTGTCCCCTCGTAGACAAAGGGTCGAAAATCGGATAGGTCGTCCTCTTCCGGGACTTCAGGAACCATCTGTTCCTCACGGCCTTCTGAAAGCATAATAGATTGAGAACAGCTATTTTCTTTTACCTTAGATAGACTGTTCTCAAAAACCATCGACTCCACAACTATGGGCGATGCCGGCCGCATTTCTTTTGAGTTTCTTGACCCTGTGTTGCACACTTCTTCTGTCTGCTTGCTATCTTTCTGCACTCTGGCACAGTGTAGAATAGCACCTTGCTTCTTGGTAAGGATCCAACAATCTTTCTTCATGTGGCCCTCTTTCTTGCAATTGAAACATACCACCTTTGCTTTATTTACATCTGTCTGCTTCCTGAAATGAACTAAGTTACTATTATTATTTACACCACTGTTCTTATTATTGTTTTCACTTGTCTCTTTTGGTTTACTAGCCTCCTTGGGCTCTGGTTTGTGCACTTTGGGTTTGTCAGCATAATATGGCTTTAAGCTGGCGTGAATTATGGCATAGTTATCTGCCAATCTAGCGGCTTCATGCACATCTTCAACCCCTCGGTCTGAGATGTGGGTTTTAATATCCACTCGAATACAATCATTGAATTCCTCAAACAATATTAGGTTCTTGAGTTTATCAAACTCACTTACATTCTGTGACCTTAGCCACTGTTCTAACATTTTCTCCTTTTGTCTCAAAAAGTCTACATGAGTTTGATCATATGCCTTCTTTCTGTCTCTAAATAGCTTTCTATATTTTTCTGGTGTCAGGGAATAACTTTTTAGCACCCTATCTTTGATTACTTCATAGTCATTTATTTCCTCGGGTGTTAAACTCAACACTACGTCCAATGCTTTTCCTTTGTTGAGAGTTGACCGTAACAATAAAGCCATCTTATCATCAGGGAACTGATAATCTACAGCTATCCTCTCAAAAAGCAAAAAGAAATCTTGAACATCTTCTTCTCTGAATATAGGCAAGTGTTGCTTCATAGCGCTAATATCCATACCATTGCTGTCCCTACGATGTAAGTTCATGCGTGCCATCTCTATCCTTTCTCTGCTTTCAATCCTAATTCTTTCATTTTCCCTTTCAATTTCAATCCTAATTCTTTCATTTTCCCTTTCAAATTCCATTCTCTTCATAGCTAATTTGAATTTTAGGTTTTCACTCAACCCTTCATCTTCATCATTGTTTGATGATCTAGATGACATATTTCTTACCTCGTCTCCGTGGGCAATTACCTCGCCCCCACTGGGAGCTACATAACCTTCATTGATATCGTTCTGTCCCACTTCAACTACACTACCAGTGTTCATGGCATTCTGCCCGTTCAAACATGTCATAATTTCTTTGGTCAAACGATTACGATTAGGTCTTGCCTGTCCTGCTCAATCCCAAAGGACTCAGCTAATTCTTTTAGTCCAGCAAATGACATGGCATTAAGTTCCTCACTTGATATATTCGAAGCCATAGTATAGCGTTCGAGATATTTGTTATAGTAGAGTAGTATATCTTGTATAATAAAATATAAAGTTCCAACTTACGATTTGTCCAGAAATTTGCACAATATAATATTAAACACTTCGTGGAATCTTCACACTTCCCAAGGAATAAAAACGCGAACCAGTTCTCTCCTCTTTTTAAAAATAATAGTTTCACAGTCCTAGAAAACGAAACACAAATATGCCGCTCTCAGTACTACTAATGTCACAAAATATTTATAGGTCAGGAACAAATATAACTCAAATTTTCCAGACGAGATCAACAAATTTTTTCCAATCCTAGATCAAGAAAAGTAGAACTCAAATCTACCGAACGAGACTACCAAAATCTTGTCAATCCTAGGTCAGGAAAAGTAGAACTCAAATATACCGGGCGAGACCACCAAATTTTGTTACGTCCACAATCCCCTTGTGGCCAGAGCTGTGTAGATCTTGCTGATAATTCTCGTTAGTCCTAGGGGAGACTTTAATTATTAGTATTTATGTTTCAGTATTACACGAACTCTTCTTATAGTCCTGGGCACAAATTCAGTATTTGTATTCCAACATTTCCTTTCTTGTATATTATGGTAGTAGATAAATCTTATAGTAATGTATTCAACACAATAGGATAGTAATTCGACAAGGAAGCTTCAGTGTAACTGTTGTTGATAGTTTATTTCAGGTGGTATGTTCAATATATACAATATATCTATTATGTACAGTTAGAATAAAATAGTGCAAACACAAACGTTCTCAAAGGAACATATTTTGAAACTCTCTGTCTTTCAGACAAAACAAATCATTAAATACTATCCGAGTGGTGCAAGGGATAGACCCATTACCAGTAGGGGTGAAAATCATGGTATCATTACAAAACTCATAACAAAAACGATAGGAACTTCCCCTATTAAATAATGAGTCGTTCCCAGACTCTGAGAATTTGAGATCAACACAGAATCCCAACATTACCTAGAACCTTTAGTTTTCCTACTAAATGTCCTAATATGGTGTGTAGTAAGAAAAGAGAGAGACAGAGGAATAAACATTGCGTGTTCCAATTCTTGGAAAAACAATATACATGACAATACATTTACATTCAAGTAGGCAATTGTATATACTCTAGATCAGAGATCTCATACTCGGATTTTATCACTTTAGAGATGTGTCAAAGGCCACACCCACCACCCCACCAAGCCAGCTGATAATAATAAACAAAAAAGAATTCATACATCTTAACTCATTTTACTACTTCTTACTAATAATTTGTCACTTTACATTTGAGACAAAAAGAATTATACCAAAGAACTATTATTATTATAATTGAGTATGTTACGTATATAAAATTAACAAATAAACTATGATATGTTTTAGTACTCGATGTCTGAATTTCATAAATAGTACATTTTTTGTAAGATTCCTGGCGGGCCACAAGAATCCGCTTGATGGGCCGCATTCGGCCCGCGGGCCGCGTTTTTGAGATCCGAGCTGTAGATCGTATTATTAATGCTTTAGAACACATGAAAAAAATGTATTTATTAATGTTAGTGTCTGCCGCCACTTAATGACTTCTCATTGTTGCTTTAAATCTCATAATATTTGTTTTTCTCTTACAGCATGTAGTTCTACCAAATATGGCATAAACTGTTCAAATAGTTGCAGTGATAAATGTTTCAATTCAATGTGTGATAAACAAACTGGAGTATGTACACAAGGATGTACAGGATATAGTAACCCACCTTTTTGTACACAAGGTAATGCCTTTTTCGTACTGTCAGTTCTTGGTAGTTTTTTTTTTTTTTTTTTTTCCGTTATTTCATTTTTGTTTCAATCAATTATGAAAACATTTTACTAAAAGCGATAATCCTAAATGCCATTTTGCTGCAATCATTATACAATATGTAAAAATATGTCCTAGAATGATTGACTACTATTGCTACATTTTTCTGTTGACTATAAGCTTGCAGAGAAACTTACTTTGGAATGAACTGTACTGAATTATGTCCAACTACATGTCTCAATCGTACATGTAACTCAAATAATGGAAGTTGTTTTGAATGTCAAGTTGGTTACCTTGGAGATACATGTAATCAAAGTAAGTTTAAAATAACTGATTAAGTTGGCTTGGATATTATTGATTTTTTTTAAAAATCAACACTCAATAATGAAGTCAAAAAGAAATATATTCGAGATTAAAATAGTTTCATAATCCATTAAAAAATGTACTTGCTAAATTGCATGACTAAATGGTCGTTAGAGCAATTTTAAATTTCATTTTATTTGATTCAAACATTAAAGGCAGAAGAACATATGAACATTGTAATAAAGAAAAGTCATTTAAAACTTTTTCTAGCATTTTAAAAGAAAGCAATTTTTAAAACACATTTATTATCCATCACTGTGTAGAGCACTGAGCTCTACATACATGTGAGTTCTCAAGCAAGTAATTTGTCGGAGAAAATGCGGACTTTTAAATATAAATAAGTGCACTGTATGGCACTGAGCTATATGTATATGTCTAAATAATAAATATTCATACAAAATACTTACTCAATTAACATATATATGTGGTATTCAAAGCATTTATCCAGAAAAATCATCAACCATTTCATCTTTTGACTTCGCCATTAAATAAAAGAATCCGGTACTCTTAAAAATTAATACAATGTACTCGTATGATCGTATAGGAAGGTATAAGCTTACATATATTGTGTGTATATAATGTATGTTCAGTATAAAAAAGTTCATTTTTATCAAATTTAAATGACGCAATTACGAAAAGTTTTTAAATTTTTTGTACTTCAAGAGGCTATAGTAATACGGCTACCATTTGTCCCCACTAGACAAATAAATATACAGCACGCGCTTTTTGTCACGTGATTGCAATCGCTCTATATTGCTTTTTCTGTCTTTAAAAAAATGAGCGTTAACGCTATAATTCATTTTTAGTTAAAGTTATATCAAAACGCGGTACGCCGTTCTATTTTTTTTTTCAGAAACTCCATCGAAGGAAAAACAGCTGTCTTCTTCAAGTTATATCGGCATTGGAATCGGAATTAGTCTGGTTTTTATCATATTAATTGCAGGAATTATATGCTTTGTGGTGTGCATTCGGCGTAGTTGTTTGGCAACAAGAAAGAATAGCACATATTTATAACAGACCAAATGAGTCCGTCAAAGAAATACATAACAATGAACAACATAACCAATCAGATGTTTCCTAATCGACACAATACGCTACTATTCAAGAATGTCGATTTAAATAAAATATTCCAAGTTACCCAAATAGCTTATTTGCTTGGGAAAAAGAACTGTATAGGAACATTATTTATATAAACATATATAAATATATCTTTAGATTTTATAACTGTATCAAGTGTTTTTTTATATTTGAACTGAATTTGTTTCAATATTATTTGTTGCTCGTGCACAGGGGAAGTTTGTGCATAAACATAAGTTGTGTCTAGTATTTCAATCATCTTTGTCCGAACTGTTGTGTTCATGTTTGTTTTTGTTGATCCAGTCAATGAAACCTGGGACTCGGGTGTAGACACTTGGGTAGTTGACTGAAACATAATGATATGTTTATTAAAAAATATTGTAATTGAATGAATCAATCGATTAGTCCAGTCATTTAGTTAATACATTTATAGTAGTCCGTGTATATCGTTCCGAACCCCATTGGTTAATTTAAAAACACGTGACCTTATTGTCTTATATTTTACTTTTGCTATCTCGCTTCTGACATGTGTCTTGGCGAGCTCAGTGGTTAGCGTATCTGACTGCCTTGCGGGCGACCTGGGTTCGAAACAACACTGTATATTTCTTTGTTCTTTTTCGACTTTTTTTTTGTTTATTTTCATTAACATTAGCATTTTGTTTAAGATTGTAAAGGACTTCAGGTTTTAGAGCTTTCCTGAAATGATTTCAGTATGTAAATTCTAATATTTATATTTTCGATGCTTGCTAGGGACGGGTGTTCGAGTCCCATCCACAGGGCCAGGGCTAATCCTAACTTTTAAAAATATAAAATGACATACTTTCTTTAAAACTCGATTACAATTTTTATTATCAATTACTTTCTTAATTTGTTTCAGTAAATACGTAATAATCATTACAAAATATTTAAAGCTTTCTGTTCATTGAAGTTTCTAACATTTTTATCTGTAGCTTTAGTTATACACCTATGTATTTTTCCACGGGCAAGGCCGGGTATTTAGGTTATTGTTGACTCGATTAAAATACTTATTTTAAATTAATTTCCAAAATGTTTTCAGTAAATAATAATTATATATTTAGAAACATTAGATCTCTAGCTTTCCGTTCATTGTCGTTTATGAAATTGAATAAGTAGCTTATACGGACCTATTTAATTTTTTTCCACGGGCAACGCCGGGTAATTTAGCTTGTAATATATAAAGAGATTCGGGGAAGCATTGTAATAAAATATTTAAATAAAATGAGGTCGTTAAAGAGTAAAACTGTACCAATGCGTGTTGATATAGATTTTGGTGCACAAAGTACTAAACTGTATTTGCATGAAGTTATTAGAATGCAAACGAAAAGGCGTACTGAAAACTCTTAGAAAACTGAAGAACTCTACGAAGAAACCTATTATTGATGTATTACGTCATAATAAATAAATTTACGTAATTACACTCTAAACCAAAATGAAATGTAAATAAACAACGCTACATGAACTAGAGAGACAATCTAAAAAAAAATAATGAAACTGTTATTGCGTGTCATACATATACAACACTGACCCATGATCTCAATTTTGCTTGGGAGGATTGTTAGGCCGAACTCATGTTAAGCATCTGAAAGAGCGCTGACAATCCTTATGCAGACCTGCTTGTGTGTGTGACGTGAGGGCAGCATCGTCAGCAGACAACATTTGTTTCTTTAAAACTTCATATTAAAGCACGCGCAATCAAAGGAATGGTACAGCCTTGCCTCAGACAATGAGAAAATCTATGACAAAAGAAACTTTTAAAACGAATTTAAAGATATTGCTCTTCAGCTAGTGGCTGTGGGTCCTGCGTACTAATACATCTGTGACTGAAATTTATTCCAACATCGCGCTGAGCTTGGTGAATTTAATAGCATGGTAAGAAGCGCCATAGAAATAACAATCAGCATCTTCAGCAGAGGGGGGGGGGGGGAACTCCCCACACAATTAAAGGTCTCTTTTATTGCACCAAATAAAAGAATGGTGGAACTTTAAGCCCTAATAATATTAAGCCACTCGTTGAATTTCTACTACTGCTGAATTATAGATTAACTAACCCCAACGAAATGGCAGCTATTTATATCTTATTAATTTTGTGATAGCTAACTTATTGAATTTGTTTACAAACAATTGCCACTCAATTTACAATATTTAACATTTACACGCTAACAAATCTTGTATATACACAGGTACTAGCTAGTTGAAAGACCTTTCATGCATGTGATTACTAGCACGTTCTATATGAGTCGAAAGAGCTAACGAATAAATACGCACTAATATAATTTCTGTGCCAGCAAATCAAGTTTGTATGTTTAGAATCAACTTGATTAAATGTCATTGTTGAAATGATGACGGCTAAAGCCATAGAAGTCTTGAACAATAAAATAAATCAATACAAAAAATAATTCCGAATTACCCAAAACTATGAGAAGTCCAGCTAGTGACGTCATTTTCTAGGTCACTGGTTGAGTTTCTCAGAGTCTTCTGAAGGTGACTATGTTTATATACACTTAACTGGTATCTTGAGTAATTAAGCATGTCTATTTTCACCTGCCGCTTTCCCAGGAAAAGTAGATTTATTACTCACATGTCGAGGGAATAAAAATAACATAGAGAGACACCAGCCAATGATTTTTTTTAAGAAATACTATATTTTTTGTGTTTTTTTTTTAAATTTTGGTAAAACTGTTCAGCCCCATCCATTAACTTTTAATCCATTTACAAACAAACCAACAGACCGACTTGTATATTTTTCTAAAAAATGTTCTTTTAGTTTCTCCTGTAAAAGATAAAACATAATAGTGAAATTCTATTTTAAAATAAAATGCTAAAATTGTTAGCCATTTTTGTGTGTGACTTTCTCATAATAAATATCTGCACGAAAAGTTAGATGTTATAAAAATATATTCAAACAAAAAGTCCCAAAGGCAAAGGAAAGGCCGGTGGGGGGTGGGTAGGGTGTATTACAGACATTTTCCTTTTATTACAACTCGTTATATCTGGCTGGGTTCAAGTATATCTTGTATGGTAATGAAGAACTCTCCTTGCTGGCGTCTTTGCTGGAGGTTCCACTTGACTTCAATTTCCACAGATAATGTTATGAATATTGATAATAGTCTTTCCTTCACAATCTATAATTCAGCAGTAGTAGAAATTCAACAAATTCAATTGCTTAAAGAAAATAAATTGTATTTAAACTGAAGCAATTCATGTATGTGAAAAAAAACAAACATGATAAGACCAAGTATACAGGTGCTGGGCGAGAAAATAATTCTACAACTCTAAACACTAACTTTACTTTAAAAGCTTTGACCTATTTGAACTAAATTAAGACTGGACACAGCGTGTTAAGAGAAAGGTCCTAATCTGATTTGTTCCCCAAAGAAAAATCGAGAAACATGCGTTTTCACAAGGGTTCAGAAAATCAATCATTGACTTGCAAACACAATCTTCGACTTTCACGGGATAGGCGTTGCAACATTTAATTACATTTCATATAATTTCTCTAAGGGCCAAACCCTCTTCTCGTCGGACTGTAATATGGACATTGACGTTTCAATGCAAAGTACTATCTACTAATTATAACACGTTGCAAACAGTCACCCGTAATGTGACCCATATGGTAAAACGTCTGCCGTCGTAGTCGGACCAAATTGATTCATTGGGCCGTTGAAACAGCATTCACCAGTTCCTGTTGCCACGGCATACTAGGTGATTGTGTGGCCAGCATGATGCACAGACACCTTTAAACCCCAACTAATGCCCGGTATTCATCAGAGCTGGGTGCTTTTACCGAAATGGTAAAGCTAAGCCTGGCTCCTCAAAAAAGGCCGTACATTTAATTACAAAATAAATTCCTGTTTATACCAAGAAAAGGACTATATTGCAATATTAGTTGGTGGTAATAAGGTAATAAAACAGATAAGTTCGACCGACATCCATGTATTTCGACAGCTGTAACCGACTTCCAAGCTGGTAATGCGTGCCACAAGTTTTGCATCTTTTAAAATATTACCTTTAAGATACACTAACCTCTAAACAATCAATTAACTCAATAATATTGTTAGTCCTTCTTTGCTTCTAATCTGGTCTTGAAATAAAATATCAATAATAGTGTCAGTCTTTCTTTGCTTCTAATCTAATATTGAAAAAAAACTCAATGATATTGTAAGTTCTTCTTTGATTCCAATCTAGTCTTGAAAAAACTCAATTAGGTTGTAAGTCCTACTTCGTTTCCAAACTAGTTTTGAAAAAAAAACAACTTTGCTTGTAACCTAGTCTTGACAAAAAAGTCACTTAGGTTATTAGTGGCGTAGGTAGGATTGGGGGGGGGGGGTGACAGTCCAATGTTATAGTATGTAGGAGGGCAAAAAAGGGCATGTTAGTATGTTTGTGAGTCTGTGTGTGTGTATGCGGGGTGGGTGGGTGCAAGGTATGTAATTGTGCACAGTGTGAGGGAAACAGCAGGCTAATCCTTAACTAATAGACAATGCCGCCTCCCCCATCCAAAACTTGTAAAAACTTAAATTTTATCTAAGTATGCATATAAATAATAAAACTAATGATTAGATTTATTAAGTATTTAGTTTAAAAACATGCACACCCGTAAAAAATACAATGTTTGCTAAATCATCGGTTAAAACAAAATTTCGCAGTGGGAGGGGGGGGAGCAATTTAAAAAAGAAAGGGGGAAGGGTCTAGGCACCACGTTTGATGGCTACGGGATTTGGTAGAATTGTTGTGAAACGCATAGGTGTATCAATGCGCTGAGTTTGAAATATTTGTGCTCGGTTCTTCAAGGTGCTGTGAAGATATTACTGCTGGGGGCTAAATAAGACACTTGGCCCCCGCCCCTCTCCCCTAAAATCAATTCGCTGGCTACATTTGTAAATCGTTATGACGGAGCTATGTGGTACAAAGTCTCACTATTTTATATTCAATTCAATTCCAAGATGTCTCATTGCACTCTATTTCTCAGTCTCACTACCAATGTCTCCAGTGTTGTGATCTGCAGAATGAGATTTCCACATGTTTGTGTTCCAGAAAACATGACCCTAACAATTTCTCTAGCTATGGTCTAATGCTCACAAAGGCACAAGATGCCTTCGTAAATTTAACCATCCATCCCGATTTTTCTACCTCTCCCTTCTCTCCCCGCATGAGCATGTCAGAAATAGCAAAGTATGTCCTGACATAATACAAATTGTCTTGAGATTTGTTTTTGTTTCATTTTCTGCATTTTACTGGCATTGTTTCTAGAGCGAATTCTAAATATTCATTATTTTAACAACTGATTATGATACAAAAATGGATGTAACCAACCCGGATAACAACTTTTAGAGGACAGTAAACATTAAATCCATTCTCCACCCAACCAACCCCGCTTTTGACAACTCAATCGAAATAATAAACAAACTAATTCTTTATATTATTTTCTGTGTGCAATAAACGTTTGCGTACAGTATAATGTTGTTTTGTGAAGAATAATACGTTCACCTTTTTCTTTTTTTAAAAAAAAAAGGTTCTCCTTACTTTTTGAAATCGCCAGGTCGTTTATATTTTAATACTACTAAAACTTACTATGATAGTAAACATCTTAAATTTCATTTAGGCAGTTTTCTTATTATGGCCACTGTCAAGTTGTAAGCTCTTGTAAAGTCCATAATATGTGTTTACTGCGATATTACTATCCCGGAAGCTTGCTTAACTGTTCTGAAACCCTGATGACCTGGGCAGTTCAGTTTTGTATTTTGATGGCCTACTGGAGTAAACATCTCTGTAACCGACATTCAATATGGTGGCGTGTGCCAAACAGATGTCGAAATGCATGCATGTGGGTCGAGCTGGCCTTTTTTATTACCTTGAAGCTATTGCGCATCAAGTAATATATTTATTTGTTTAAAAAATAATCTGTTTTGTAATCAAATATAGGGCCTTTTGTTTTTAGGACTCAGGAATACCTATACTATTTCTGTTTTGCACCATATGGGTCACGGACCAGGTGACCTTCTGCAATTGGGTATAAATAAATGAACTTTACATTGAACCTTCATTGTCCATAGTAGAGTCCGAGGTTAACTGGAAGGTATGACCTTCGAGATATTCTTTGAAATTAAATATTGTAACGCCCATTCCGTGGAAGTCGAAGCTTTTTTTTTTGTAATTCGTAGATTGACTTTCTGAACCCTCGTGAAAAAGCTTGATTGTAGATTTCCCATCCGTTTGGGGGAAACAAAAAGATTAATAGATTTTTCTAAGCCCCTGGGGGTCTAATCTTAGTTTAGTTCCACTTATGATCTTGTAGAGTAAAGTTCGAGTTTAGAACCAAGTTCTCGCCCAGCACTTGAGGATTTTGTTTTAGTGTATTTTTTTTTTCATACGTCAATTGCTTCAGTTAAAAGAAAATTGCTGTTCTTTACATGACTGAATTTGTTGAATTTGTACTACTGCTGAATTATAGATTGTGAACGAAAGACTATTGCCATAACATTATCTGCCGAAATTGAAGTCAAGTGGAACCCATAAAACAGACGCCAGCAAAGGGAGTTCGTCACTACAGTACAAGATATACTTGAACCCATCCAGATGTAACGAGTTGTAATAAATGGACAATTTTAATGTCTGTAATACCCCCCCCCCATATCCCACCGGCCTTTCCGTTACCATTGGGACTTAGTTTTTGTTTGAATATATTTCTATAACATCTAACTTTTAGTCCAGATATTTATTATTAAAAAAACATAAAAAAAGAAACAACTAAAATTTTAAATAGAATTTCACCATTATGTCCTCTCTTTTACATGAGAAAATAACAATTAAAGAAAAAGATACAAGTCGATGAGTAAGCCTATTGCGAAGTAGTGGTACAGTTTCAATCAAATTAAACAAAATAATTAAAATAAAAAATACTGTTTCTAAAATAAATTGATTGGCTGATGTTCCTCCATCTTATTTTTATTCCCTGAACGTGTAAGTAATAAATCCACATGACCTGGGAAATAAGCAGGTGAAAATAGACAAACTTTATTACTTAATTACTCAACACACCAGTTAAGCCTATATACATGTATTCATTTCACCTTTAGTAGACTGAGAAACCAGTGTCGTGATGAAGAAAATGACGCCGCTAGCTGGACTTCTCTTCGTTTTGGGTCAGTCGGAATTTTTAAAAATTGATTTGTTTTATTTTTCAAGATTTCCGTGATGTTGGCTTTTATCATTTGAATTAAGACATTCAATCATTTGGATTCTATATATCCATATATAGCTTTATTTAGCTGGCATATAAAGTATATTATAGCGTATCAATTCGTTAGCTGCTTCGACTCATATAGAACTTTAGCGTGCTAGTAATCAAATTTATGAAAGGTCATTCAACTAACTATTAACAATGTATATACAACAATTGTTAGCTTGTAAATGTTAAATATAGTAAATTGATCGGCCATTGTTTATATACAAATTCAATCAGTTAGATATAAAATTATGGAGATAGAAAAAGCTGCCATTTTGTTTGGTTAGTTAAAAATAGTCAATACGGATTTCACATTTTGCTTTTCCAGCCATTGCATCTACTAAAGCCACGCCAGAACACTTCCTCTACAACAATGTCACGGATAACATGATACTGAGAACATACGACGGCACCCCTCAAGGGCGCATTATCAACGGCGTCCCGTCGAAGCTTTTCTCACGTCCATACCAAGCCTCCCTACAGGTGTATCTCCCCAGTGAGGGCGAATGGCTCCACATTTGCGGCGCTGTGATACTTGACCACAATGTGGTGAGTAAAACAATTAATTTGAGGTCTTTCTTTTTTGTACAACATAAGAATTGTTAAAGAACATTACATTTGTTAACGTGTCACTTGTCATTATGTTATACGTTATTATGTGTTTAATCTTATAATACTGAACTCTCCTTATGCTTAATTTGATCAGCTGGCATGCGCTGCTCATTGCTTGGTTGTGTTTCCTGTTGAAGACCTTCGCATCGAGGTTGGGCTTTTGGACCTGACGGCACCACCTCTGAAGTACACTCAAGTTCTTGAAGTGTCCAGGGTAAAGCCTAATGAAAATTTCACTGGTGTTTTGGACAGCTCAGCATTTCCCTACGACATTGGACTCATTTTTACAAAACAACGCATTGTCTATAATGAAAACGTCAAGGTATTTATAGAGTGTTGAGTAATTTTCTCCTAAGGAAATAATTGTGTAAATATACGCCATATTCTTTAATTTCGTTTGTGGCATAGTCACTTGAACAATAATGATATATTCATTTAAGCCAAAAGAAATGTAAAGTAGCAGAGTGGAACCAAAGGGATCCTCTTTAGCTAGTTGTGCTTATGAATATCTGCGGTCGTACTTAGGGATTGTAAGGTTATCACCTTTAAAAATCCCAATTTCTGCCAGATTGCCTCCCGAGCCGAATAGAAAGTCAGGGACAACTTCTCGACACGGGTAAAACAAATCCTAGCCTTAACCGGGAATTTGAACTCCTGACCTTCAGTGCGCCAGCCTAACACACTTTTACCTGTGAGTAGTCCTGTTTCAGACGAGTTCGGCCTGGCTATCCATATCTTCCCTATCATTTTTCTAAGACGAACGCTATGCGTTGACAAGGTTTCCTAAACACTCCGGCAGTATTCCCCCAAGCCATCGGTTCATTCAATAGAACAGATTGATTTCCAGTTATGGGGTCAATATATACAGAAGTGGACATCAGATCCCTGTACAAAGGTTAATTTCTTACTTGATTAATTACCATGCACTACTCAACTGCTTGGTGGTATGCAAGTAACAGAATGAACCTTTAGCTCTCTAAATGAGGAAAATTTTTTTTTGTCACACATATAAAATATTCGCGTAAAAAATATATAATTCTACAACTATAATTGTTGTACTTCTATTCTATCTGAACTAGAGAGAGGAATCGAGCACACTTTTTAGAATGGAGAACACGTTTTTGACTTTCGGGTTTGGTCAAAGGTACCAAATGTTGGCGTTCAGTTCGGTAAAATCCTAATTTGTGATGCAACCCCACGGAATGGTACTGAAGTCGGCAAAATAGGATATTTAGTTTTAGGTATTGAATTAAAGCTAATTCATTTATCTACATGTTGGTGAAAAAATCATTAAAATCCATTAATTATTTCAAAAGTTAATCAAAGTTACATAAGTAAAGATAAGGGAAGTTCTTTTGGGAAAAAAATGAAAAAGAAAACGGTACCGATTTTTTAAAATTTAGCATTGCAACAGATAATTAACTATTTCCAGGACATACATATATTGACCAATCGTCATGAGATTTAACAAACATAATGATAATGAATTAATACACAAGCTGTTAAAGTTTTAAATGTTTTAAGTAATATTTCTGGATGGGTAAAAACATACGTTAAGGAATCTGTTCAGTTCGACAACTACTGAAATTGTATGATCCTCAGGGTTTACTAAAACTTTTTCTTACATAGCAAAACACAATTTTATTTAGTAACAGTCATCGTACCTTGCCCCATAACTTGATCTTCTTCCTGATTTCAAATGCTGGATCACTACGAGATTTTCAAAACCTACAAGTATGCAAAGTCTATATGTAAAGCGTGGCAAATAATACACTGACAATAAGTGTTATTTTTCCTTTCATTATCTAGTATCAAATACAAATTATATGATAGTTTAAGTGATGTTTTAATTAACAATTCCAATATTTGGTTCGGAAGGGGTCGGGGTGAGACTTATACTGAAAATAGACTGGGGCCTCACTACATCCAGCATTGGCCAAAATCTGTAAAAAAAATGTTCAGCTCATATTTGTTCGGAATACCATCATTCCTTACCGTTCTTATTCAATGATGTGAAAAGTCGATAACTGATACTTTTGTTACAAACTGTGTAGAATATACAGGATTTCTTAAAAATAGGTATGACCTTATGCTAAATACTAAACGATCGCTTGCCACTATTTCTTATAGGCCAATTTTAGTAGATCTTTCACTATTGGTTTAAAGTATTTTGTTAATAAAAAAACGTGTGTGTAATATTTATTGCGTTGTCCATTTATGAATGCTTATCATTACCATAACCCCCAAAGAAGGAACATTTAGAAACAAAAAAATACTAAAATCTTAGCTTGACTAGTTTTTCGTTCGTCCATTTTCCTCTATAGCAGCGTACATGAAATAGAGGTAGGTGAGACATCATCATAGATGAATAATCCTTTTTTTCTTGATCATAATATTTAATATTATATAAAAGTCATATTTTGATTAAAATATTCATTGTTGTTATTGTTATAAACACGCGGAATAATTTTGTTGGGATAAAGGCAGCGAGGGAATTGTGTGATGACTTGAGAGAAGAACCAAGCAGTTTGACGTCACAGAGGCAGAGAGAGAGAGAGAGAGAGAGAGAGAGAGAGAGAGAGAGAAAGAGAGAGAGAGAGCAATCAGAATAATGAGATACGTTGACTGTCGATATGTAAAACAAAGTTGTTGTTGTTTTTATTGCCAACGCATTTCTATATATCAGAGCTAATGTATCTAATCATATGATGTGGGATGGTCGATGCCAATAAGAAGCATGCTATTGTTTTTAATTACAATAAATAAAAATGTTATCGCTTCCGGTGCATGCTTGCTACTGACAAGATGAAAAATATAATTTTTAAATTCGATATAGGTTACTTCGGTTTGGCTCGTACCCCATGACATTAAAGTTCCAGCTCTATTCGGTTGCCCAAACAGTTCAAGATTAGTTTGTTGCAAAGCACAGTTCGAGTACGGTTTGTTCTGTTCGGGTTCGGTTCGATTTCCATCACTAATCTAAAACCTTTTTTTTTTACAGCCAATAGAAATAGCGCCTCCAGAAAAAGACTTTGCTGGCCAAGAATGCGTCATTTCCGGTTGGGGTAATATCAAGTTTGGAGGTCCAGCTTCACCGGTTCTACTCGAGGCCAAAATGAGAATTTGGAGTTATGAGCAATGCTACGCTCTCCACGAACCCTTCGGCTTTTTGATTGATAGAAATCACCTCTGTGTCAAAGGAGAAAGTAGGTCACATTAAAAACATTTTAAATCATATAATATTTAAATAATTTACCAGATATTATTATAAGAGTTTCTTTTAACACGAACTTGATATAATAAGCTCATAATATATACGCTTGTCTTTGAATATTTAAATGTTAAAATATTTAGCTATGAAACGTACACACCTAGAAAGAAAGTTTTGTGAATCTAATATAAAGAATTGTAATTTATAGTTAGATCTCTTGTTTTGTGAATCTGATATAAAGAATTGTAATTTATAGTTAGATCTCTTGTTTTGTGAATCTGATATAAAGAATTGTAATTTATAGTTAGATCTCTTGTTTTGTGAATCTGATATAAAGAATTGTAATTTATAGTTAGATCTCTTGTTTTGTGAATCTAATATAAAGAATTGTAATTTATAGTTAGATCTCTTGTTTTGTGAATCTGATATAAAGAATTGTAATTTATAGTTAGATCTCTTGTTTTGTGAATCTGATATAAAGAATTGTAATTTATAGTTAGATCTCTTGTTTTGTGAATCTAATATAAAGAATTGTAATTTATAGTTAGATCTCTTGTTTTGTGAATCTGATATAAAGAATTGTAATTTATAGTTAGATCTCTTGTTTTGTGAATCTAATATAAAGAATTGTAATTTATAGTTAGATCTCTTGTTTTGTGAATCTAATATAAAGAATTGTAATTTATAGTTAGATCTCTTGTTTTGTGAATCTAATATAAAGAATTGTAATTTATAGTTAGATCTCTTGTTTTGTGAATCTGATATAAAGAATTGTAATTTATAGTTAGATCTCTTGTTTTGTGAATCTGATATAAAGAATTGTAATTTATAGTTAGATCTCTTGTTTTGTGAATCTGATATAAAGAATTGTAATTTATAGTTAGATCTCTTGTTTTGTGAATCTAATATAAAGAATTGTAATTTATAGTTAGATCTCTTGTTTTGTGAATCTGATATAAAGAATTGTAATTTATAGTTAGATCTCTTGTTTTGTGAATCTAATATAAAGAATTGTAATTTATAGTTAGATCTCTTGTTTTGTGAATCTAATATAAAGAATTGTAATTTATAGTTAGATCTCTTGTTTTGTGAATCTAATATAAAGAATTGTAATTTATAGTTAGATCTCTTGTTTTGTGAATCTAATATAAAGAATTGTAATTTATAGTTAGATCTCTTGTTTTGTGAATCTAATATAAAGAATTGTAATTTATAGTTAGATCTCTTGTTTTGTGAATCTAATATAAAGAATTGTAATTTATAGTTAGATCTCTTGTTTTGTGAATCTAATATAAAGAATTGTAATTTATAGTTAGATCTCTTGTTTTGTGAATCTAATATAAAGAATTGTAATTTATAGTTAGATCTCTTGTTTTGTGAATCTAATATAAAGAATTGTAATTTATAGTTAGATCTCTTGTTTTGTGAATCTAATATAAAGAATTGTAATTTATAGTTAGATCTCTTGTTTTGTGAATCTAATATAAAGAATTGTAATTTATAGTTAGATCTCTTGTTTTGTGAATCTAATATAAAGAATTGTAATTTATAGTTAGATCTCTTGTTTTGTGAATCTAATATAAAGAATTGTAATTTATAGTTAGATCTCTTGTTTTGTGAATCTAATATAAAGAATTGTAATTTATAGTTAGATCTCTTGTTTTGTGAATCTAATATAAAGAATTGTAATTTATAGTTAGATCTCTTGTTTTGTGAATCTAATATAAAGAATTGTAATTTATAGTTAGATCTCTTGTTTTGTGAATCTAATATAAAGAATTGTAATTTATAGTTAGATCTCCTCTTCCCCCCCTACCCCCAAACCACATTTTATTCAATCGGTCAAAGGCAAACCATTTATGTGACATGAAACTTTACCTAAATCGCGTCTTCACTCTTTAGAATGTGTGTATCTTTATGGGCCAGTCGCAATTCATAAAAAAAAAGAATTTAAAACAACAAGCGAATTATAATTGCATGATTCGAAGATACAGGGTTGTATTGTTGAATGGTTGCTGTGAGGATTCAAAATATATATAGTTGTTTTAGTGGGACATAATTTGTATAATCTCTAGCCCGGTGTTAATGTATGGAATAAACGAGTGACGTTTTACGATAAAAACAATGACGTAGGAGTTAGATTGAACGTAGCGTAGATTTGGATATAACGACAGACGACCTTAGAATTTGGTAGTGGCAAGACGTGTTTTAGACTAGGCTATAGAAACTGTTGTGTATTTGAATTCATCTTGTAAATAAATTGCATTAAATATTGAGTTCTCATTTTACTACAAGCCGGCAGTTTGTTCATTGATTATTATTATATATTGTGATCTCACTGAGAGTTGTATACATAGTATTTACAAAATAACGGTCACAGTTGCAAAATGAAGTGTTTTAGATTATACCATCCTAACGAAAAGGGCTGCAGTTGAAATCCCCCCCACGCCAATCCGAAAAGCCCCGCTGGGTAAAAGTCCTAATGCCTGAACAAATGCTTGCACTAAAAGCCTTCAGTAGGCTGTTAGCCATTCAAGAAAGAGGCACTGACTAATGTAGAACGTCATCGTTTTACACTAGAACTTGCTTCCACAACCTACGGCACGCGTGCCATACTTGGCACGAAGTGCGATTTTCAAAAGCACGCGGAAGGTTCTCATTTGGAAGCTCTTTACAAATTCAAGTGTCTTCTACAAGAAACTGAATTGATAGAGCGTGATGACGTTTAGACTCTTGGCACGCTGAAAAAATGAGAAATCCTACTTCGGCACACTATTATTACAAGGTAAAAATGCTTTTATAGTGTTTTATGGTTAAGGAATTTGCTAAAAATAAAATTTAAACAGGTTTCTTTTGTTCTAGGCAAAGACGGCCTTCACCCTGGTGGTTGTAACGGCGATAGTGGCGGCCCACTAGTGTGTGGAAATAAACATAAATATCTGCTTGGAGTGACGTCATACGCCTTTGACGGATGTGACAGTAAGCTATAGAATTTTTACATTTGTACATTGATTCCCACAACGCTGTTAAATTCTAGACATGCGCAATGGAGCCGAGGTAAGAAGGAGTCTTAATTTATCCTTTAAATTAGTGCGCGTTGTTTTTAGAAAATTTTATGATATATAGTATATGTAATTGATTTTTAGACAATGAATACTACACGACCAAGACCAACCTTAGACCAAGCAGTAAATACAATTTCTATTATTAATCTATGACACACTGCATGCAAAAGTTTATATATTTAATACACAGTCTAGAGTCTAGGTACACATGTATTATGTAGCTTTAATTTCATATATCAATATGTTTCAGTCAACTACCCAACTGTCTACACCCGAGTACCAGGTTATATTGACTGGATCAACAAAAATAAACATGAACACAACAGTTCTGAAGAAAGCAAATAAAACAAAACATTTTAATTTTAAAATGACATTAAGTCAATAAACAAGAACCATCAATTACAATTCTTTTGGAGTTATTCGTTGCAATACTTACACTTATTATCTTAGCTATTCTATATAAACAAAGTTAAATAAATAGAACGGAATTATTACTTTTACTGGGCTTACTTTATAGTCTTGCTTGGTAATAAATGCAATAAATTATGTTCACAACCTGCAAATATCATATAACAAGCAATTTTTAAAGTGTTTATTGTCCAAATTTTTTGGATCCGATTTCCAAAATAAAGACACAAGCCTACTTTTCGGAATGAACATTCAAGCTCTTTAAATCTCCCGAAGGGCTCTTAGTTTAAAACAACAATAACAACAAATGGGTTTGATTGGTTTAAAAGAAGTATTGTCCATGTTTGGTTATAATAAAAAAAAATGTCTTCACAATAAGGAATTAACCGATTCCAAATATTCAAATAAAAATGGTATACAACACAATAATTGTAGTTCTTATGAAATATATATATCTACTACATAATTGGACACATCTGTATACTTCCTGTTTGAAATAAGATCAACTTGTATTCTGGAAGAGCTCCGTTTCTCTCTGACAACCGTTGGCCTTAGAGCTTTTTCAGTATCCGGTTTGAAGGTGTGGAATCAACTTCCCATTCAACTCAGGCGATCAAGTTCTAGTGTTACTTAAAAAAACCTACTTAAAAACTCATCATTTCAATATTTACCTTAGATAGCATTTAACATGCTTTAGAAACTTACTGTCTTATTTATGGGTTGGGTCGGTTACTGCTACATTTATTTGATTTTTATTTTTTTAAATCATCATTTAGCTCTGTCACCTGGCCTAGAGTAATATCCGTGTCCTTAGTTGTATGTTGAAAAAAATCTTCTCCTTATTGTATTTCCTTTTTAGATGTTTACTTCATCTTTATTAAAGTAAGCATAGCATCAACTTATTTTTATTGAATCTTTGGAGATATTAAATTTGTTTATGTTGCTATGGAGAACATCATTCAATAAGCCGAAATTGGACAATCTATAAATGATTAGAATTGTATAAAGCAATAATAAAGATGAGATGGGCATCTCAAACATAATGTTTCAATACAACTTCAATAGTAACTCGCTTCTTTGAACTTTTTTTGCTTAAGTCTATATCACCGTCGGACCAAATTTAACAATGGGGGCCGATGAAGCAATGTTACCAAATACTGTGTCCACGGCATAGGCTACTGGGTGATTGTGTGGCCATCACTACAGGCAGCCGCCTTTACTTTACCCCAACTAAGGTCAGAGATGGGTAGACTCAGGGACACCCTTTAGATCCGGGAAAAAATCGTAGCATGCACCAGCACGTAAATGAACTTAGAAAAGGTTTTCTTATCCGATAATAGTTGTATTTCAAGATATAATATGATAAGTTGTCTTATCTCATCTTATCTTATACATTACAGGCTCTCCTTCTACCAAGAAGATTACTGCGAACTAGTCGTGGTCTAGTCGTGCATGTCTGTTAGTGTTTAAAATGAAGTAAAGTTTCTGGTTTTCCACGTTTGTTCAGACAACCTATTCCATGCTCGTATGCCTATCGGGAAGAGAGAGTACTTTTAAGCCTTTGTTCTCGCATAAGGGATCAGGGAAGTGTATATGTCCTTATGTTTATCTGAGCATTGTAGGCAATGTCGCTGAAGAAACGAATTCAGAGCACGCTCGGTGTGATTTTAATAATACATATTAACTATATTTAGCCTTGTGTGCCTTTACTCAATTGGTACCGGTATTATTATGGACCTTTAATCCGAAAAAGATTTCTAGAAAATCTCAAACCGAATAATGCAGCGCCAAATATATATGTGCTGCCCCTTAAACTTGCACCAACACCGATTCCGAAAAAAATCAGCTTGGATTGTTGAAATGTATGTTGGGTCTGTACTTTCTGGAGAGCCATAAGACGTATATTTGTCAAGAGTTGCGTTTTGGCATTGAATGGGTTGCATGAACTTGTAATAAAACATAGGCAACATGTAAAAAAAAAAAACAAGTATTGACTTTAAACAAGGTGTATGTAGAGTACTTTAATGAGATTTTCTTGGAAATTTTGGTTGAAAATGTTGCAAGAAGGTAGAATAAAGTACCTCTATTGTACCACCAGTATCATTGCTTCGAAATGGAATTTATTTTCATAAATATAGGCCTAATGGTGGAAAAAAAAAGTTAAATAACAAAATTAGAGACGTAGCTTATTTCAATATAAAGTAAATGTTACATCAGTGGGGAACCTGTTATCATTTTTGGTTGGAACTCATTTCGCTACAAGCACTCGTTTTTCGAACATACTTTGGAAATCTCTTGCATACAGTTGAGGCCATAGAATCCATTGGAACAGGCTGCAACATATTTACAGCTAAAGCTTCACAACAGCATAATACGTACTAATAACAATAGTTGTATATAATACAACAGGTGAATACAAAAGGTGTCTTATAGAATGAAAAGAAACTTTAGTATACTTGTTTTGATATTATAGTATTATTAAAGTGTAAGGGAGTAATTTAAGAAATTCGTATAGTTAAGACCTTATAAGCCTATGCATTGACCTTAAAATTACTCATTATAAAACTAATATGTATATTCAATACGGACATTTCTGATATGGACAGCGCTTTTTAATTACATTTATTTTTAACGCTATATGAACGAAGGGTAAAAATAGTTCACCAGGAACAGGATTTATATCTATTGCGCAGTAACATTTTTATGTAAAACTTCTCCTGGACTACATTTACGTCATCTGTACCCGGCTATAATAATTATTTTGCAGCAGACGATATTTCTTTTATCTTTATTTGCCTCCATTTAAATTCAAGGTAACATTTCACATAATTCCTAACTTATACATGTAACGATTTAACTATTTTCTAATCCTCTGTGTTTGTCTGTTTAAAAATGTTTAAAAAAATTTTAGTGTATAACTTTACATCCTAGTTTGTGGCTTGGGGCATGGTGACCTTTCGAATCCTGGTGCATGCTAGGATTTTGTTAACGGGTCTGGAGGGTGTCCTTGATTCTACCCAGCTCTGATGAGTACTTGACTGTAGTGACCTACATGTTTAAAATGTACTGTGCGTGTGTAAGTGTCAAGGTTCAGAGGTCAGTATTGTTTGTTTTCGTCATGCTGTAAGATCACGTGCTGCCCTGGCCCGCTGTGTAATTTATCCCAATAAAAGTTTAATTAATGTTCGACAACTGAACCATAATATTGTGTTTTCTTTTAAGACACTACAATACACTGACCTTAGTTGGGGTAAAGTAAAGGCGGTTGTGCATGGTGCTGTCCACTCAATCAACTAGTATGCTGTGGCCACGTAAATCTGGTAAACACTGCTTCACCGGCCCTAAGGATCAATCTGTCTGACGAGAATACTTTTACATTTGTTTACATTTGTTTAAATTTGCTTACATTTGTTTACATTTGTTTACATTTGTTTACATTTGCTTACATTTGTTTACATTTGTTTACATTTGTTTACATTTGCTTACATTTGTTTACATTTGTTTACATTTGTTTACATTTGTTTACATTTGTTTACTAAATCATATAATTGAATAATACATTGTGATTTTCCAAGAAAAATGTTGATTTACAAAGTATTAATGTAACTAGGGAATGTTGTCTTGTGTTATTTTTGGTTAAAGTCACGAAAGTCGATGCCGAAAGCTATTTTATATTTTTTTTAAAGCGATTTTTGAACTCACCATTCCAAGTTACGGTTACGTACCTTAAAAAAAACACCAAAAAAAAGGTTATGTCCCTTTAAAAACCAATTCAACTGTGAGCTATATATACAGATCAGTGAAACTAAATGCACATTGAATTATGAAAGCACAATACAAAAGGCATTGAATTCTAACTGATAAATATAACACAATAACAATTCGTTACAATACTTAGATAAACGTAAGGGCAAAAACACTTTCCTTATCCACACATAAATGTTCATAATTGCTCTTTCTTCTTGAATGGCATCAGGACAGTGAATGGGTTACCTGAACATACCATGAAAACAGTAACTTAACATCTCTTAAAACACTAGCTGAACATCATTTAAAACACTAATACAAATCTAAGACTAGACAAGACTCAGTCCACGGAAGAGCGTAGGAAGCAATAATATACTTTATAGAATGAGCGTCTTTAATACATTAGAAGATCTGTGTACAATAGGGGACACGGTGGCAGAGCGCTCGGTTGGCGAACCAAAGGTCCTGGGTTCGAATCCTGGTGGAGGCTAGGATTTTTTCCCTGGTTTGCAGGGTGTCCCTGATGCTACTAAACTCTGATAGGATACTGAGCTTAGTTGGACGGATATGTGTATAGTGCTGGCCACACAACGCTGCTTCACCGGCCCCATTAAGTGCGGACGTTATATTGTATACTTGCTTAGTTGGATACAGGGGCGAAGCCACAAGGAAGGGGGGTGGCTGAGCCCCCCTGAAATTATTTTTTTTTATTTTTTTTTTATTTTTAACAGATTTTTTTAAAATATGTACGAAATTCGCTAAAAATTTGGTAAGTGCTTGTCACGCGAAAGTTCACCCCCCCCCCCCCCCCTGGGAAAAAAATATGGCTTCTCCCCTGGTTGGATATCTATTTATTGGTTTAAATCATCACATTTTAATGAGGAAATGATCAATGTTTGTATTTAATTATTGTCTTGACCTTTTAAACAAGACAAGTGAGAACAAACATGTACACTACAACCCATCGTCGTCGGCATCCATCGTCTCGAGATACGATGGTGTAGCTTCATAGGTGAAGTGAGTCCAACTCTCGAGATACGATGGTGTAGCTTCATAGGTGAAGTGAGTCCAACTGCACCGCCTATAGAATGACTGTGCAGACCAACCCGGGAGTGGCAAACCCTGCCGCACTAGCGACATCCATAAACCCATGTAGAAACATTATATGCATACACATATTTAGGGTAATTCTATATGTTGATAACAGAATCAAGTTCCGAAGTCCAGTAGTTTGTGTCTTAAACGAAAATTGCTCAATATATCTTTAACTTGCTACGTCCTGGTTAGATTACATTTCAAGTGCACCTTTACGTGTTATGTCGATGATATAGTAACGTATTTAAATATAAACGGTTGCAGATTATTTTGTAAGTTCACCGTTCCACTCATACATGTATGATTCTTGATTTGAACATCAGACATGCAGTTTTCAGCAAGACAAGTTTGTTTGTTTTTCGCTTTACTATTTTGTAAATCAAACACTGTGTCTTCAAAATGTAAGTTGTTTTATAGTTTAATTACATTATAAATGGGCTTTAATTCTTTGTTCTATACTACAATACGAGCAAATATTGTATATCAATTTATTTATCTATATCTCTCTCTCTCTCTTTATATATAAATATATTAAACCGCTGTAACGATTTTCTTGATTTTTTATGGTCGACTTACTTGGCCTAGAAAAAATCTTAAGCTGAAACATTACAGCTGAATACCAATTAGATGTTTCATAAATTTAATTCATCTGGCCCCAAAATGATGCCTTTAAATCTCCAAATTAATGCCTTTCCGGCCAACTAACATCGAAGGATATATAACGCATTGCGATTAATGTTGTTATCATCATTTTCTTGTATCCATTATATTGTTCTTATATCTTTAAATTCGTGTGCTGACATTTAAACGTGCGACAGGTAAAAATACGGACACTTAACCACACGACACTTAAACATACGGACACTTAATCGCAGCGACAGTTAAACACACTTTTTATTACAATACTAAAATAAATAGGAAAATAATATAGATTACGTTTAAAAAAATGGGATAGGGTACACCCGTCCTTGATTTTCATCACTCCCAATTTATCTCAATTTTTTATTAATTTATTATTTAAAGTTTGTTAGTTTTATTGAGTTTGTTTCTAGTTTCTAAACTATATAATATATAACAAAAAAAAAAAAAAAAAAAAAAAAAAAAAAGCCTTCAATGCGTCAACCCGACATTTCGTTCAGTTAAAGTCTTGCATACTGCATACTATCTTTAGGCAGGAAAATAGAGATTCATCAACTAAACTAAAAGTCCAGATAAGAAAAAATATTTTTCCATTTTCTGCTAGCGTCCCCCTTATGGGACACTTCGTACAAAAATCCTATTAAATACGTATATGCCTTATAAAAACAAGAATTAGTTGTTTTTTTTTACGATAGTTAGACTTTAACTATAAATAAATTTGCTTTACGAGGAAAGTTTCACTTTTAATAAGATTTACCCCACTCCCTCCCCCGTGTTGGTTTTGGGGTCTTGGAAATGCCGAGGTGAAAGAATATTCCCACTGCTATGTCCCTGGATCCAGGATGTGACAATTCCACAGAGTATTCCAAGAATCTAAAAAACTAAAGGGGCACAACTGATTGTCATAACCATATGAAGAGCACTGTGAATGGCGGCGATATGGACCATAGGCCAACCCCACCTCACAACAACTCAGGCCTGACTCAATGCAGCCACTCACATTTTTTTATTGCTGGACTCAGAACCGAAAACTCTCTTAAACTGCGGGTTCTGAAAAAAGCCACAAAGGAAAACCCAGAATAACAATGCCAGTGTGTCTGACATTGACTGCAAGAGAGAAAACTGTTTTGTAGACTGGCTAATAGATGAAGAAGAATAATATTTACATGACCTTGACCTTTCGCCTTGTAAAAATTGATGAAAAAAAAAAAACATGCTAAAAAAAAATAGGTCGCAATAATCTTCTTTATAGAAGGAGCGTTTGTAACATATAAGATACGCTATTCAAATATTAAGCTGTTCTAAATTTTGGCTACTCAAATAGACCTAGTTAAAGCGTTATATTTCAATTACTCGTTTACCTCCTCCATTCTCTTCAATATTCATTCCTAAATGTCTTCAGTAAAAATACTATTTTTTTTTAAATTATTTGTTTTATAGATTTCTGTTCGTTGTAGTTTTTGAAATTTGTATTTTACACAGGCCTTTTTAATTTTGCCCCGGGCAATGCCGTTTTTTATTTTTAATTATTCTACTTTTACAATATTTAATTTTATTTTTTATTTTATTCTCAGCATCTTGTTCTGATGGCCTCTTCGGTTCCAAATGTCAATACAAATGTCACTGTACTAAAGAATGTGATAGTTTAGGAAATTGTATTGGAACATCCAATGAATGTGACAGTGAATGGTTTGGACTGGCTTGTCAGTATCGTAAGTATTCTCTTAGAGACTATTTGCTAGAGTGTAAATATGAAAATCAGGTTAATGAAAAGTTAGCTAAAGATACAAGCTTGTTGACTTTTTGAATATATTGCTGTTCTACTAGGACTACATTTTATATTTGTCTTTAATTTGGTTTTAAAAAAATGACACAAATGAACGATATAATGCACATAAGCTAATACCAAGAATAAAACCCAGAACATATAAGTTATTATCAGTATTTTGTAGCAATTAATGTATAGACGAAATAGCAGAGTGAGTACCCAATTTGTAAAAGTATTTATGCCAAAGTCATTTTAAAATCTTAAAATAAAGCGTTCATGTGACACTTGTAATTGGGCCAAACCTGCACAATAGAATTAAAAACAATAATGCATAATGTGGGAGAGGGGAGCGACATCAATATAATTTAATAATAATATACATAATATCAAAACTATGTTTTTCCTGCAGAGAACTTAGCCTATAACTTCACGTCAATTATTTCACCACCAGAAGCCAAGCCATTGTTTACTGCTTCTGTTAATGATGAATGTAAAAATATTAAATCTCTATCATCTATTTCCATCACATGGAATATGTCACTGCCTTTTTCTTGGATCAGATTGAAAGTTAAAAAAACAGGTATGAAGCAATTGTAGCAAATAAATAAATAATTATGTATATAAAATAAAACAAAACAACGTAATAGTTATTTAGACAACTTGAATATTGTTATAATATTTCTATATAATAAATATATCACACATGTATAGCAAGATGTTATTTAGATTTCGTTGTATCTTTAATTTCAGAATACCTTTATAATTTAAGTCTAAGTTTTGTAGACGTAAATAGTAAGGAAAGCGGTTGTATAAATCGGAGAATGTTTCAAGTTGATACAACAACATTTGACGTTCACTGTGATCTCAATATGTCTATGATACAAATGAAGATTGAAGGAGAAGTTGTGAAATATTTGTGCTACATAAGAATAAATGCAGGTATAAGTAAAGATTGTATGATAATGATTATAATATAAATAAACTTAATGATATTATTTCTCAATTTTTAATGATTTTACCTGTGTGCAGATTCAATTAGTTTTCATAAATTTATTTTAATGCATGAAGTTAAAATTAAATGCTGTTACCAAGAGCTATATTTGGCCTTAAGTAAGAAAACTAAGTACTTATATTATATAGATATAAAAGATATCATTGTTTGACTATGTCACATTCGTCGCTTTTAGAGAATAATGGAAATATTTGAGCCACCGATTATTAAAATGATACAAGTTTCCGTTTACATTTTGTTTATCTTTATATGTTTCATTTTTTTTCCCACTAACAAAATGTGATTAGGAAGAAACCTGGCACTGTTACAAAATGTTTCAGAATCATCAACTTACCCAAATTATAACGCAAGCTATGCCGTTGATGGTGTTGTTAGAGATGAATGTGATGACACAGGATGTAGTCATACAGACGACAAGGATAATACACCGAGCTGGACCATTACTTTTGATCAACCTTACGCCATTAACAAATTTGTTTTATATAACAGATGTAAGAATTATTTCTATTATTTTGACTAAACAATTATGTTAAAACTAAAAAAATATCATTTACGAATGTTGTTGGTTTTTGCAATGCACTAGAAATTCCCTTCTTCAATATAACCAACACAAGGATTACATTACATAACATGTCCCATTGAATTACATTTTATGCTAATAATTTAATATTTATTTATCAACAAGTCAGCAAATTAATCAACATATATTTATATATATATATGTACTTTATTTTATTAGTTGGCGCCACCTCATTGCGATTAAATCAATTTGATCTTCAAGTACAGAACAAAGAAGGAAAAGTTACATTTAACTACAGAGATACAAGCGGCAACTATGTATATAATCAAGTCTATACAGTTTTATATTCTAACCGTGATCATGTTTCGAAAGTCACAGTCAGTCAAACAAAAATTGTTAAACAAATAGGTCAAGTTCCTTTTGTATCCATCAACGAGTTTCAGGCTTACGGAGGTTTGCGTTTTTTTTTTATTTTTATTTTAGTAAAATATTTAAACTTAATTTTCTAGGTTGGGAAATATAGATTAACATAAAGCAAGTATTGGTTTTTATAATTTCCATTATCCTGACAATAACTTTCTGAGTTGATGAAATTGATGCAATACAACATTATCTTCCTAATGCATGTCTCTGTAACAGAATGTGTTGATGGTACCTGGGGTTTAGAATGTAACAACACATGCACTAGTCCATGTCAAGATTTTTGCAGTAAAGACGATGGTACTTGTAATGGTGTTTGTATTGGATACAGTAATCCACCTACATGCTCAAATGGTAAGTGTTACTGCATACAGCATTATAGCATAAGAAATAAAATGCAGACAACATGTAAAATATTTAAAGGCTTATATCAGTATTTCTCAGAAAGAAATTACACTTTTTCAGTATCATTCTGATCCAGCTATTATTAGTCGTTGCCCTAGGCTATCATATATTTTACTGACGCTCCTTCTATAAAGAAGATTATTGCGACCTACGATAAAGAAACTGCATACTTTTAGCAAGTTTTCAATATTAATCGGTATAATGAGCGGTTCAAAAGTCTGCTATTGTGGGTAGATAACTGTCCTAAATTAATTTTGTGAGGTAATTTCGCTTAAGTAAATCAGGGTAGATAATTTTGCGTAGGTAATTGGCATAGGTCATTTGTGGAAGGGTAATTGTACGTAGCTAATGTGGGTTAGGTATTTTTTGCGTAAGTAATTTTCCTTTGATAATTTAGAACGGGTAATTTCGAGTAGGTGAGTTGTGTAGGTAGTTTGGGGCAGGTAAATATGCGTAGGTGATTTTCGTAAGTATTTTGGATTAGTAAATTTTGCTTAGGTAATTTGGGGTAGGTGTGACATATATTTCCTCATTAACATTAAGTATAATTAATGTGTCCCAACAAGTTCAAATAAACCTCAAATAACTTTAATGGTAATTCCCGATTTTCCCTTTTATTAATCTAGCTGTTTCTAATTTAACTTTGGACAGATGTCTGGATTTTACGAAAGTCGTTTGTGATTCTTTATAAGGGAAATTATATCCATACAAGCAACATTATTACTATTTTTATTATTTTTTAGATAAACAAATCGATGCGCAAAACAGCAAGTTTAAACAAGAAAAGGATGTTTTTCATATTGTAGGGTGATTAAATCTGAGCTATGCTTAGCTATGATATGGCTTTTTAAGAAAACATTGACAATGAACATTTGACCCCAGCTGACGACAACGTATTTTAATTACGTGCTCAAGATAATAAAAATGGGGTACAAGGAAAATATGACATGTCTTAGGTACTGGTATATCACGTGGGCTTATTATCAACCAATCAATTACTACTGTTATTGGGTATAGTACATTGAAATTTGTGCGGACCTCAGTTAGTTTGATATTATAATTATATTGATAGGGCCTACTTATGTTGATCCTGGATATCGTTTTAATTGTATTGTATGCTTATGTTATTTTTCTTTTTTTCCAAGAGTGCGATAGAACTCATTGGGGAGTTAACTGCAGTAATACTTGCAGCGTCAACTGCCAGAAGAATACGTGTCATTACACTGACGGCGCTTGTATTGGAGATTGTAAAGCTGGTTTCCAACTACCTGATTGTACTACGGGTGAGTTTTCTGACAATAAGTGTGATGATGCGGGATAGTGTGGCCAGTACGATGCTCTCGTGACTGTAGTGCTCACACGTTGAGTTCCCTACCTCACTTGGTTCGTTGGTCTAGAGGTCGATGGCAATGTTTTAGACCAGGCAATTATCCGTGACATCGCTCGATATTTTTATTTGCGTACTATCTATCGAGCAGAGTCAGTATCTTCTTCTCACAATCACTCCAACTGAACAAACGAATTAAGAAAACAGGCTATCAGCGTTAAGTGAATAGACAATACGTTTAATCCGTAGTGACATGCAGACATTAACATATCAATAATCAGACGCATCTATCAGAACGACAGCTGTATTCTGACGAGTCCAAACATTGGTAAAATATCCAAAGAGTGAAAATGAATAATTAGGAAATAACAAGTACACAGATATTACAGCACATTGTTAAAAACATCCGAAATCAGTCACCCGAAAAGGCATATTATCTATGACGTGTGACTGATTTCGGATTTCAGTCACACGTCATAGCTAATATGCCTTTTCGTGTTTGTGTGTGTGCCAAGTCTAAACAATATTTAGGACTACAATTGGCAGTCAGGGGCGGTCTTTCCTATGTCGTCATCAACCCCTGGTCCAATCAGTACAAATGTGCACGCCCGCTGGGACGACCAGTCATCTGTAAATCCTTATCTAAGGGGCGTTTCCGACTGACCAACGCTATTACCTCCCTGGTCTTGTCTCCCATTCGGTCGGCATCTACAAACGTCTAGGTCAAACCCTTGCACCACCTATCAATGTTAGTATATCTCCGTGCTTCTAACGAGTCTTTTGCCCACAGACATACCTAATGGTCTATCTGTACGGTATCACTACTTCCTACCTCCCGCCTAGACAAAGGCGCTTAATAGAGCTATACGTGACGCGGTCAAACTCAAAGGAACAGATAATTCTCTAAAGATACCAAAAGGTAAGGAGTGGCTGATAGACCCGGCGCGAGATCCTTCTCGAACAAAGAAATAAAAGGGAGTGGTTGCCCCTTGACTAGGTCCGTGTTGACACATAAGAAAGACAGGGGATAGTCCCGCCACCGGAGTGGGGAGGGACAACAAGGGTGGGAAGGGGGAGAATTTCGCCCTGCCTACCAAATTGCACACAACGGCCATAGCATTGATTAATAATTACTAAAATATGACGCTATAATAAATGTCACATCATGACAATAAGTAAAATCAAATTAAATTATTAGATAGGACCTGCTGTGTTAATACATTTCAGTGTACGCGGCATACCACACCATATAATGACAAGCACAATGCCCAGTTTACTTAATTTTGTCAGGTGATAGACCATGGGGCGCCATTCAGACCCGTCAGGTGATAGACCATGGGGCGCCATTCAGACCCGTCAGGTGATAGACCATGGGGCGCCATTCAGACCCGTTAATACATTATATCTCTGTACTTTCAGCACGGCTAGTCCAGCTCGCTGCCACGAGCCAACCATATCCCATAAGTTGACATTAAACGTTCTTATTAATATCATTGTAACAGCATAACCACCAATAGTAGCCTCATTTTATTACTCACAAGAATAAATCAAATAAATTACATTAATCCTACTGGGTAGTGCAATATAACAATTGTCAATGGTTCTATGCTAGTGATTTCTTGTAGCTATAGAAACCATTAATGAGTTACATAGTTCTAAATGATCCGGACGTTTCTTATAATATCTTATCTTCTTAATTCATAAAACACATATCAAATATAACACACTTCTTAAGGCGAATGTTGCATCAATATATTATTTTATTAACTTCATTTATTTCACATCATATAAAGAATATTCACATAAAAATCCTTTCAGTAAAAACTCGTTTTATCAATATAGAGTTTTAATAGAACAGATAAAAGATAAAAATGCTTGAATTTCCAGATAGACTGAACCCTAAAGAATTATCAAGCAACAACATGCAATCTGATTGATGGAGGGCATTAGCATTAAGAATGTATGTTTGATCTTTTTACTTTCAGCATGTGAATCTACAAAGTGGGGTATAAACTGTGCCAATGACTGCAGCAATAAATGTATATATAATTTGTGTGAGAGTCAAACTGGACTTTGTAACAGAGGATGTCTAGGTTACAGTAACCCACCTAATTGTACTATGGGTAATAGGCCTATATATAGCATTGCTATAATCATTTTCTCATTCCTGAGGTTTCATATTGTCTAATAATTACACAGGAAAAAAATAGTTATATGTATAATTATGTGTGTTTAATTATGTTATTCCTTAGGCAAATGAAACGTATATATAATTGATTTATAAAAATCAATTCAAAAGTTTTAAAATTATATCTGTTTTTTATTGAAATTTATATTTATTTCATTCTATTTTCAACTGTAATGAATTTGTTTGCATATGATTAAAATGAATAATTGTATGAATTATTTCACTTATAATATAATATTTATTATTGATACTTTATTTCGTACAAGCTAAATAGCCCGTCTCTTCACGTGTGAAAATTAAACATGCCCGTATAAGCTACAGATAGACATTTTATAAATAGATCAGAATGCTATAGATCTAAATCTAAAAATATAATAAAAAAATTACTGAAGACTTTAAGGAAAGTAATTTTATAAAATAAATTAAGTAATATAATTGGTTGAACACATACACAGTCTACTTAATATATATAAATTTGAGTTTATAGGTCTCATTAGGGCCTACACATGTATGCATGATAATAAATGTGTCTACAGATGATTCATTTTATGTGTCTGATATTTTAAATTGTATATTTTAGTTTGTATGCCAGAATCATGGGGCATAAACTGCCTTGAACCCTGCAACAGTAATTGTTTAACCAACAGTTGTAATGTATTTACTGGAGCATGTGATCAAGGTTGTAAAGCTGGATATCAATTACCTGATTGTACACACGGTAATAACCATACTTTTATATATATCTACATAACCTAATAAAAAAAACTATTAATTACTTAATTAAAAACTTAAAAAAATAATGTTTTTAAAAGCAGTTTTATAATAATTTAAAATTCGTATGATAATAATTATAAAGCATTTTGCAAACGCTGTTAACAATAATACGAAAAAGATGATATTAAAAAGATATTCAGTTTTCTTTCATGTTATATTTCCTGGGAAAGATATACCATAAGCTACTTTATCTACTACTTTATCTACATAGCCCGTAGTCTGTTTGACCGTTGGGTCCCACAATAGACACGTGCATCGAATGTATAATATCTCAATAAAAACGGACAAACATGTTGGAATAAAGCTATTTTATTATTTGATTCAAAAGAAAAAAATTGAAACTTTAATATTGTTTTAATATTGAACAACAATGAAAGTGATATGTTTACGATTTATAAAGGACTACAATCCACCATTCATTTCACAGACACAACAACAAGACATGTGACGTCACTTTATTAACTCACAGCACGTCATACCTCGGGACATATCGCATATAGATTATAATATATAAATATATAAAATACTAAAATATCTAACAATAAGATAATAAATCAAAGAACGATGTATCTATCATATAAAAAAGCTCACAACAGAACCTTCCGGCTCTTTGGTCGAGGGCTGAAAGTATTCAGGGGTGAACCAGGGGGGGGGGGGGGGAGCACACGAAGGTTCTGTTTGGTGCCAGACACCCAACGGCATGCTAGCTTGAGGTCAAATATGGAATTTCACTCGGATCATTATCGTGTTGGCTCGCCCGAATACCTGCAATATGACCCGTTAGCACAAATCCAATACTAAATGTACGGGCATCCAGACACCAGATGTTTCGTGAGACGGGTTTGTTTTGTCAATTTCTACCTCCCCACCGGGACCACAGACCTTCCCAGAAGGCAATTTGAAGCGGGACACCCGGAGACGCAGTGCCCCATATATTCGCCCGCCGATGTATTCTTAATGTGAACATATCGGCGGTTTACACACATCGCTAGTCTTTGAGGCCCATGGGTACAGAAGTGATCATATGCAACATTTTCCATTTCCACCGTTTCTCTGTTCTTCTCACAAAGTTTTACTCCCGTCCACTCCGTGACGATCTCATACAATCGTACCTTTCTCTGTTGGCGCCCTGCAGAACAATGTTGGCAAGTCCATTGGTTTTTATAATGTGACGATACCATTCTAGCGTTCTTTTTTACTGTGGCCAGCAGGTCGTTGTATTTTCCTTGTTTCTTGAGTATCCTCTTTTGTATCATTGGACATGTGGTCTTTATAGCAGATGCAAAGAAGGCTTCTAAAGCATCTCATCCCCATGGCATTAATGTTCCTATACAGCTCAGCTGTAAATGTCCGGGACATGCAGGACCAGTGAGCGCATAAGCATGATGTTGTTGCTGAGGATAAGTTCTTGTCTTTCCATATTGTCTTGAGCTTCTTTAGTGCTCTGCACATTACTTCTGGCTTACAGCCTTCTTCGGATACAATAGCTCTCATGTATTAGATGCTGCCTAATAATTCTAATCTATGGTTCCCAATCTTGATTTCATTGGTGATGCTGCTGGTGTTTACCAGTCATTTTGGAACTCATGTACATGCCATATGATGAGCAAATTTGACCCTATTGCTTTTTTCTAGGTTGGCTAGTTTTTGTTCTCTACCAGCCAGTCCATCTATATCTGAAGCAAATTTTAGATTTGTGATCGTTCTGCCACCTATAATGATTGTCCATTTATGAGCTGACAATCCATCCGACATACTTTCTTCAATGAGAAAAGAGTGTGAAAAGAGTTGGCAAGAGCAAGCATCCTTGTCGTACCTCAACGATAGTCCTAAAATCAGTCCGCAATGTTGTTGCTGCTCAGGCGGTCCTGTCATAATAAGGCTGCATACCAACAAAGACATGGTATATTTTATTTTTTTTTACTTTTCAATTACAGAATGTCAGTCTGGATACTGGGGTGTTAATTGTAGCACTAAATGTAATGACACTTGTTACAATGGAGAATGTAACAGATTTAATGGATCATGTAGCCTTGTATGTAAAGAAGGAGCTCAACTTTTTGACAGCAATACAGGTAGGTGTAAGTGTAAAGTTTATTACGTAAGTGCTAAAAGTGTAAAGTGTATTACGTAAGTGCTAAAAGTGTAAAGTTTATTACGTAAGTGCTAAAAGTGTAAAGTTTATTACGTAAGTGCTAAAAGTGTAAAGTTTATTACGTAAGTGCTAAAAGTGTAAAGTGTATTACGTAAGTGCTAAAAGTGTAAAGTGTATTACGTAAGTGCTAAAAGTGTAAAGTATATTACGTAAGTGCTAAAAGTGTAAAGTGTATTACTTAAGTGCTAAAAGTGTAAAGTGTATTACGTAAGTGCTAAAAGTGTAAAGTGTATTACGTAAGTGCTAAAAGTGTAAAGTGTATTACGTAAGTGCTAAAATGTTGTAAGCAAATCTTTCAAGTCAAAAGAATTCGTAAATGGAAATATATGATATATTATAGAGTTTTTCGCGCAATTGATTTCTTGCATCATATGTTGCTGTTTCTGCATTTACATTTATTTTAAGTGTTTCATTCTCGATTTTTATCGAGTTCCGTGCCTACACTTTATCTATCAAACTTTTGTCGCAGTTCTGATCACGAAGTAGACGTGCCTGTAAAACGGCTTGGGTGCGGGTAGTCTTACATGACGGTTTCTGTATCCTGCGTTAAGCTCTACCACCGAATCAGCATTCATGCTAGTGACATCACCGTATGCCATTGCTAGGTTATTGTAATATAATAACAAGAAATGAATGGACAACGAAAGAACTGACAAGGAATAAATAAACAAGGAATGAGTGAGAACATTTTAGCTCGCCATCAGCTAGCTTCTTATTGGCTCGTCTCTTGTATGATACTTAGAATGTAAGCTCACTGACATATATATATATATATATATATATATATATATATATATATAGATAGATATAGATACATATATATATATATCTATATATATCTATATATATATATATATATATATATATATATCTATATCTATATATATATATATATCAAACTTAAAAGTAAATAATTACATCTTTTTACATGCATCATTTCTATAAGATTTTACATTTTAAAGGGAACTTTTTTTGTTAGCAATTATTTTCTGAATTGCTGATTTTTCCTTCATAGTCTAAACAAAGTAAAAAAAACGACATCTTACCAAGAAGTGTTTGATCTATTTATTTGTTAATTTGTAATTGAGAACATTGCAACATTCAAAAATGTTATAAACACCTTAATAGATAAACTACTGTTGTATTGAAAAGAAATAACTCTTTAATTCAAATATCTGAAGACTTGCTCTACATTATATTACTTTACTACAACGCATTCTAAAATTTAACTTGATTCTGACTGGAAAACCATTATGAATATACAAAGCATTCACCTTATTTAATTCAGAGTTGATGCGAAGTTAATTCTATATTACTTTATATTAAGAGCGTTAATACAAATATTGAAAAAAACAACAAAAAAAACAACAACATTCGATTGTTATGTTTTAACATTCAGTGATCAAACATTTTTTTAATGAAGATTCTATTTTTAATGTGTTTGTTGTATTTGTTTCAAATATTGCTAAAAAAGTATAGAATGCAATTTTCAGTGAAATTTTCTTTACGATATCACAAGTGGATATATATATATATATTGTTGATATATATATATATACAATAGGCCTTCTATTTGTAACTGTAGAAACTGATGTTGAAAGCAATACGTGACAAATTTTTTTCTAAAAAGAGCTATTAAAATATATTTTAAATAATAAAGCATGTCTAATATTTTTGTAAATTCTATCATAAAATTTCAAGAAACAGGATTTGACTGGAAGACCTTTGGAGCTGGTATTGGTGCCGGTGTTGTAATTTTGGTCTTTCTTGTGATGCTTGTGGCGGTCATTGTTGTCCTGTGTATCAAAAAAAGACATCGATCTGCTAAATCCAAAGAGCCAATAGAGAACGAATCAGCGTATGATGAAAGTAACCATAGTATTGAAGATGATGATACGTACGCGAGCGTGACTAGTGAATCAAACAGTGGTAAATTTAATATGAGAACATATGATATTTACGTACATTTTTAAATATTATTTTACAAGTAATTTTAAACTGCTTTATGCCATTGAGACTAAATGTGGTTTGCTTCAAACTACAACTTATTCTTTCTAAATAACATATTATATACATTTTTAAAGTCAAGCGTCAAATAAAAGAACTAATGTCTTCCTTATTGATTTTACCCTAATCAGCAAAAATTCAGATTGCATTTATCTCGATTGATTCTAATGTGTATTATCCGACATCTAGTGTAAATTTTTAGAATAGATATTTCCTTTTGCACACTAGAAGTAACTGAATTCTTCATCCTAGAGTTGCCAAACGTTAATGCCACATAGTGGCGATACTTAAATCTCACTTTAGGTTACCGCAACAAAATAATAATGCTTTTGTTAAAGAAGTTAAAACTCCATCTTTTTAAACCAATAATATGAATTAAAAAAGAGAAGTAAACACACTTGAAGAATATTGAACTTTTGGGGAAATTAAAAGTTTAACTCGGACAAGATGTCGATAAAAGTTTTCATAGGGACAAAATTAAAATCTAACTTTTGATCTGATATCTAAATAAAATGTCGCACCGTAGTCTAATGTCAAAACCGAAACGAAATTAGATCTGTTAAAGTAAATTTCATAAAACAAACATGGCCAAAATCAAATACAGTTGAATATTTAGCTTGATTTATGAAAGAATGCTGTAAATAATCTGTATTTAAACCATGATCCAAACAGAAAGTGAAAACAGCACTCATGTGATCAACCTTAATTTGTTTCAGAATAAAATGTATGGAGCTAAAAAAAAAAATTGATTTCTAAAGTGGATCAAATAAAAAGATATCTATCACTGGACCAGATTTAAAAAAAAAAAATTACAATAATAAAAAAAATATCGTTCATTACATTGTTTTTAAATTAATACAATTTGACTTTAGCAATTGCTCGATGTGAATATCTACATTTACATATATATCAGTTTATCTGCAAATCTTTCAACAGGCCATGTTCATGAAACATCTGTTTCTTACATAACAGTGCTGTAAAGAACCAAAACATGGCGATGCAGAATTTATCGTCTCACTCCGAAAATATGGACAAGACACCTGCTTATTATACCATTAAAACTAGTTAAAATTCATTACATTGAGTTATTAAAATAAAAAGTTTTCTTTGACAAAACTAGATAACTGCAATGTTAAGGTAAAGTGCAAAAATGTGTTGGCTACAGTACAGTCCTTTATATTATTAATGATATGGAAACTATTTTCGATTGCTCTGAAACAAAAAATTTGTTTGTAATTTTGTAATACAATTTATTTTATATATTTTATTTCTTATTATTATATTGTCTATATGCATACTTTATCGGATACGACATTTCTAGAATAGGTAAACCTATCAACTATATTAAATTAACTGTTTTTTTTTACTTTTGAACGTGTGATGTATTGTGGCAATCGGTTTTTTGAATTGTTAGTAAATAAATGGTGTGTTGTTTCTGTATATGTAACAATTCATCATAAGTGATATGTAATAAGTCAAACATGATAATTACAATTTATAAAATATATAATATAACATTACTGATTTATATTTTAAATTTAGCAGCTAAGTAATATGGCTCTTCAAATCATTTTCTATGAAAATGATATTTGACTTGTAAATCATTGAAAATTAAATCGAAATGTATACGTTTTACATCTTACCAGTTCATTTTAAACATGCGTCAAATTTATATCACCTTGCTTGATACTAAGCCTTTTGTGTAAAAGTTACAATATTACTCTGTGTATAAGTATCAGCTGTAAGCCAGATATATGTTATTTCTGTTCATATTTGATCTGTTTTATATAATGTTTGTATGATCTTATCTTCAAAGATGTCATCTTAGGCCAAACCACAGCACATGTATTTTTCTCAATAAACGATTGGTATAAAATATGTGTATGTTTGTAAATTTTTAATGACATTTTCGATGATCAGTATTAAAAATCAAAATTTTCTTAATTTTCTTTTAATTCAATGCCTATTATTACATCTAAATTGCATTTATTGTCCCCCATACAGTTATTTATTATAAAATCAATTTTATTTTGGATTATTCTGGTTCGTTTTAACATTAAAAACTGGAATGCGTGCCTACAGCTTGAATATATATTTAAACAAATCCGTATTGGGTCCATGTGCTGCTATGATAGCTTGAGTTACATCTGAGCTGTCTACGACATATTAATCATAAATGAAAATAAAGGGAAAAACTGGTGCAATAACGTAACCAGAGGGTGCATACAGTGTGGTGTCACGGGTGCCAAAGTTGGGATAGGCGCCAAACTGACAATTTTTTAACGATTAGCTTACTAATTATCATTTTAATTTTCGTCAATTTCCACTTTTTACCAAGTGCTGTTAAAACCAAGTAACAACGCACTTCAACCGACGTATCTCTCTTTACCTTTCACTTTATTTCAAACATACTTTGATGAACTAGCTCTTAACCCATTAATGCCCAAGGGTATAACCTAATTACTTTTTGGTCTTTTTTGCGTGTTGCCGTTAGAATGCTTCAAAAAGTGGATAGATATATGTGCTTTGATTGGTTTTTGTTTTTCTCGAAAGTTACAGGGGGGGGGGTACTCTGGGAGAGTATGTGGCACGATAGCCGAGCGGCAGCGCGTTTGATTGGCGAGCTGAAGGTCCCGGGTTCGAATCCTGGTGCAGGCTAGGATTTTCTCCTGGGGCTGGAGGGTGTCCCTGAGTCTACCCAGGTCTGATCGGTACCTGACCTTAGTTGGGGTAAAGTAAAGGCGGATGTGCATAGTGCTGGCCACACAATCACCCAGTTTGCCGTGGCCACAGAAACTTGTGAACGTTGCTTCATCGGACCTATGGATCAATTCGGTCCGACGGGTACTTTACTTACTACTCTAGTATAGTGCAGGGACACGATTGGGGTACGGGATTTTCTAATGATAAATTTATTACATGCTTGCTATTGAACGTATTGAATAAGTAATAAGTAATTTTTGTATTGAAAGAACAAAATACAAAAAAAAAAAGAGATAAATCAGAACAGAAGCATTTATTTATTGTCTGGACTTTGCATCCCAATTTATTTAATTTTAAACCACATATAACCGTAAACACCTGTTGTTGTTTATTCACAAAAATGTTTAAAATACTTATTTTTCTTTAAACTTCTTCTTGAAGCATGAAAAAAAAACATTTTAATTGAAAACTAATACATCCATCGAGTTTTCTCTTATTACTTAGTCTTTGTGTATGGGCAATAGGCAACTCCGTGATAAAGGTTGAACAAAATGCACAGAAGACGAACCTTATATTTTAGGCATATTGTTCTAGGATTGCAACGGCAATTTCGCTCATATTATTTGTACAGTAGAGTCAACAAAAAAAAAATGTCCAAGGAATCCATACCTCTCAGCAGCACACACATTAGACTGGACAAAATATCCAAGTGGTCATCTTTATTCCTGTCACCATCATTACAGATCCATCATCAGGTGGTGTGATATAAACAGTGACATTTATCATGTCCTCATCTCTTTCCAACATTGTTAACACATTGTTCATTGTATAACGTGTTCGTACACTGCAAAAAATAATTAGTCTACATGATTTATCATATTTATGTTGTTTATGATTTAAATACATTTTAACTATTCAATATGTTACATTGTAAAAGCGTCCCAATTGTTTTTTTTTATATAAAATATGAAGAAATATAAGCATATTTTGATAGTATATTTGAGATTTGCACTCCACCAGAGTGCATTTCTTTTAAAAGACCCGTACCCCTCTCGTGTCCCAGCACTCGCCTGGAGTGCATTTATATTTCGATCTGAAGTTCAATGGAACTTTTCTAGTCAAGTAACAATTTTATATCTATTGGATTCACAATAAATTATTAAGTATCTAAAAATCTAACCCTGAAAGAGCAAATAAAAAACAAATGTAAACCTGCAATGTGGAATCTGCAAAGGATAAAAAGTATCAGGAATATTCTAACAAAAAAGGCATGTGAGACCTTAATCGTAGGCCTGGTAATCTCTCATCTAGACTACGCAAACTGTCTATACATTGGAATGCCAGTGTGTGATTTGAACAAACTACAAAGGGTCCAAAACATGGCTGCAAAAATTGTTCTAAACAATGAATACAATTCAACTATCTGTCTAAAAAAACTGCACTGGCTACCGATAACACTTAGAATAAAATTCAAAGTTTTGACAATACTCTATAAAAGCCTTCATGGTCAAGCTCCCCGGTACATGCGATCTATGGTTGAACTGCACATACCGGGGAGGGGAGGACTGCGTTCGGACGGAATGCATCTGCGGCTCAAAGTGACATGCGTAGAAAGAAAAACATTAGCAGCTCGCTCCTACAGCGTCGTAGCACCTCTGTGGTGGAATGAACTCCCGAACAAAATCAAACAAGCTAGCAACATAGAAATGTTTAAAACAAAACTAAAAACACACTTTTTCGATTTATTTTAATAACAGATGGTAAATGTAAAGCGCATTCGAAGACTTTGTTATGAATAGCGCTATATAAATATGTAATTTGTAATTTGTTAAAAATGGAAATGCGTAGGTAGATTCATACAATAAAATTAAAAGAAAATAAACATATTTTGCGTGAAGCAATAAATTTGAGATTATAAATAGGTGATTCTTAACGTCTGACTGTCACAATCCATTGTTTTTTTTCGGCAATATATTTAGGAAATAAATAAAATTTAATACGCTACATCTCTTCATACAACCAGTAACGCAGTTCACAGACATGTTGTTTTTTTTATTAAAAAAATCAAATTAACGAATCCCCAGAGAGGCCGCTGATAGTCTAAAAGTTTCCTCCGCTCCAACGCACTCTGTAAGACTCTATTTAAACAGACTTAACGGATAGTATTGGGGGAGGGGGTTAGCTTATCATTTTAATAGGCTAAAAAACAAAGCATTACTTCTCCACGCTTGATTGACAGGCGGTGTAAGAAACGTGGGAGTGAGTCATTCCTTGAAAGTGTTGGAGGGAGGGGTTGCAAACGCAATGGGGCCTCATTAGCCTGAGGAATGATTTGGGAAGGGGGTGAGCGGTGTGCGGGGTTTCGTCCAAGAAATCGGATATTTTGTTTTATTTATTAATTTTTGGATAGAATCTACATTTGATAACACGCTGGTCAATGTAACATTTACATTTTTCCTCAATCTACAATCCTATTATAGCTCCCTTACTCCAAACATTCACACAGTAATAATGCGGGAGGGAGGCGAGAGGCGATCAACTAAAGCGACGAATCAATTCGCCGAAGACAGACGCTCCGCCATCTATGCTGTAACTGTCCTTTTGTGAACTTAATTTTAGAGTAACAAGAGTGTTAATTAAAACATACTAATGATAAAAACGTAAAGTCGAATGCAATATACTGTATATAATATAATTTTTATGGGAAAGTATAAAGCATGTCGCAATTAAAAATATGAGTTCAATAGTATTTCCAGGTTCTAGAGAAAATGGAAGAAAAGTGACGCAGACAGCTTGGCATCAAACAGAGAACTACGGAGACAACAGACCACTTAATTCTAGTAAACATAACTTTTTATTTTTTACTAGCAGTGGAGTTAACTTCTGCTATCGTGGGGAACGGTACACTGTTATTGACACATTTTTAATGTCAATTGCATGTCCCATGTTATAATTGTTTTATCTTGTCTGGGATCAGTAGCACTACCAGACACAAGTTAACCCTTCCTGTACCGACCTACTTTCTATCTATGCTATCTTCAGGCCGCTATATACGCGCCCGGGACTGTAAGGGTTAATTAAACCTGAAAATATTTGTGTGTGTGTAATAAGCAACGAAATAAATGTGTATTACCAGCGTGGATAGCGGAGTAGTCCCTTGACACAATTAGCATAATTCTCAGTCTGGAAATATGATAATAATGGTCATCAGTTTCATTATAAATGTAACTATCTGCACCATGTCCTTGTAATTTCGTAGACCAGCATTGAAGACTCGCAGACTTTGTATGCAGAAGGATGGCCTTTTTTCAACATGTACAAATCGCAACTTTCGTATTGATTATTACATCTTTAAACATTTACTGTCATGGTGAGTTTACTGTTTTTACATTAAAATCGAAACACTTAAAAAAAAAGATTTTTGAATTGCAATTGAATTATCTTATTTTCGGCCCATCAACATGTAAGGTTATATAAGGCCTTATTGTTAACGTTGTTGTCATGTTTTTCTTGTATCCATTTTTTAGTTCTCATATCTTTAAATTATGTAGTACAGTTGGATGTCTTTAATATAGTTTATTACACATTTTGGTTTAACTTTGCTGAAAGAGTTGTACAGTAATAGTATTTACGTCGAATTTCACTAAATGTTTTGCATTCCAACAAAATGTGAGAAACTGTTATGATGACATTGCAGTAAGCACACATTGGGGCCGTTTCTCATTTTAAGAGAAAGGAATGAGTTAGTTTTGTATGTCATGTATATAGTATGCAGCTAATAACTTCGTCCTTTCGAATTAGTTGGCCTGTATCATACCAGGTTTTTAATTTTTTCTAAATAATGTAGTTTATTGCATTCGGTTTTCAAGAATGTTGTCTTGCATGTCTAATTATTAAAGGTTTCATGTATCAATATGGAATCGGAATCGTACTTTCTGATAAAAGTAGGGAGTTTTTTGCTTCTCTATCAGCTGTTTCGTTTCCTTCTATCCCCGCGTAACCAGGAACCCAATAGAAAGCGATATTTTTGCCTTTTTCATATATTGATTTATATTTTGTTAGAATGCCTAAGACAAGATAAAGAATCGGATATAATAATAACATCTTGGTTTTTTGATTATTCTGTAATGTCTCATGCTAAGCTTATTGATAAAGCCTCTGCTGTATTTATTGAGACTTTTGAATTTTATATTTTTAAAAAACTGTTATTTGATGTTAAAGCCACCAAAGATGTTGCTGTAAAATTTTTGTTTCCACCTGTTTATATTTGTACATAATTTGGGTATTTTTGTATTACTTCTTGAAACAATGATCCTTTTTCTTACTGAAATTTAATTTAGATTAATAAAAATATATTATGTACCAAAAACTCCACCATGGCTTTTTGAAAATCCCGCCTATAAACTTAGAATTGAACCATAGAAAGAAGATTTTTGCGCGCGCAGCTGGAATCCTGTCTTAAGATGATTTTGTTTTTTTAAATTTGTTAGATCTACATTTATTTCCATTCAATTTGCTTTTTCGCTCTAGTAATAAACCTACGTTAGAAAAGAGGACAAGGAATTTTCGATCATTTAGGTAATTGTTTCAAAAATGACATATTATATATATATATATATACTTTTCTATAATTTGACTTGCTGGTAATTAATATTTCTTTCCTTTCAAGTTTGTTTTTGTCTTTTTCTTCTACATTTATATTTCCTAACTGATCTATTTTATTTAAATTTATGAAAATATCTTGTCAACTGGAGTTCAAAAGGATGATGTTACGTAATGATTTGAAAGGATGATGTGTGCTGAGTTTTATTGTTTTGGCCTTTCAATGTAGCGATGTTTGTTGTTTCCTCTTTTTCTGATTTAATGTATGAACATAAAAATGTATTGTCTTCAGAAATTACATTTTTTTACATTTTCATTTTGGAGATTTCTACAGTCAAAAGTTTAATTTTTAGGTACATTTATATACCCTATTAATAATATTTGTTTGTACAATTTTAAATACATTTTTTTATATTTTTAAAACAATTTCGAATATGTACTTAATTATTTTTTTTACTTTTCGTTGATAAAAATGTTTACAATAATGCTTTGCAGATGGTTTTATGTATATATATTTATTCAATATAAAAAGTTATCCGTATACACTGATGTGTTTCGATGTATAACTTATAAACTTATATAAACATTTTTTACCATTTCATTTCAGCCTCTTGTCCATCTGGTTTCTTTGGTTCCAAATGTCAATACAAATGTCACTGTACTGATGGATGTGATAGTTCTGGGAAGTGCATTGGAAAATCCAATAAATGTGATGTAGGATGGTTCGGACTGTCTTGTCAATATCGTGAGTAAACGTCATTTAAATATAATGTTTAATATATAGTGCCGAATTATGAAATGTAGCGTCTAAACATAATGGTTATACGATTATTAACTTTACTATTTCTAACAGCCTATCTATATTTATATGACCGTTGTTTATTCACAGAAAACTTAGATGGTTCCTTTATCTTAAATAGTTTAACAAAAGAAGTCCAGTCACTGTTAACTGCCTCTGTTAATGGTGAATGTAAAAACATTGAATCTCTTTCATCTATTGCAATACATTGGAATATGTCACTGCCTTTTAGTTGGATGCGATTTAAAGTTAAAAATACAGGTATGTATAGTTCATGTAACGGCATAATGAACGACTAGCTAGCTTTACACACATTTTAAGAAAACTAAAATTGTTGTATGCTATGTTTCAAGCACGAAACTTGTATAGCTATTTAATGTTTACATTTTAATAAAAACGAATAAATTTATCTTTAAGACATTAAACTAGATCTATGCCTTTTAATTTATTCTTTTCAGCGATGTTTGATAAACTAAATGTTCGCTTTTTGGATGTCTATATGACGGAAATTCCATGTATTAATAAGACGTTGCTTCGAATTGATGAAAATACGTTTGACCTTCGTTGTGATTTAAACACGGCCATGAACCAAATGCGCATTGAAGGAGATCTTGTAAGGTCAATGTGCTATATAAGAATAAATGGAGGTAATAAGCCTTCCCTTAAAACATTTATTGCTTTTCAAAATAATTTCATGACCCATAATAATATGTATTAATATTTCTTTTTTTTTTTTTTGCAGCCTTTCTTTATATATTAAATGGCTCTGTAGGATTATGTATTCGATTATAACCTTTTGTGATAAAAATTTTGTTTGCGTTTATTTGTTAACATTAGCATTGGCCTTATTTCGATGTACAGAAGCCTGAAGTAATGTTTCAAACTATAAATATATAAGGTTCTTAGTTCACTTAGCATTAAAAATTGTCTTCCCATCTTTTATGTACTCATGGATCTTAATGTTGTTTTAGTCTGTTCTGTGTTCTATAAGATAACACTACAGCAAGGGGTTAGTTTACGAAGGTTTAGAAATTAGCTGGATTTACTCTTCTCAGATCACTTGTGTCACATATTAATAGCACTCACATCTCTCCCTCAACGCAAGTTTTGTGGGCGGTACTAAGAAGCCTAGACTGTTCTAGAAAGCCACTCTCGTGCCGACCTAAAATTCTCGGAATGGCTAGGAATAGTCTATTATTTCTCGTGCAGGAAAGTTTATATTAAAACTATCATTTTTATTATGAGTTTTGTAATTATTACAAGGCAATTTATTCACCATAATAAATCATGGATGAGACCTTCCATTTATATCACACAAGTATAATTATAATTTATAATGTTATTACGGCTAGAGCCCCCATTCAGTTAATGAAAATAATAGTTATAGTGTTGTTATTGTTAGTGTGAGTATCCTTGTATTTAGGGAAGGTCTTATTATATCATTCTGAAGTTTGTTTGTAGTTGTCTAGAGTATTCCTGGTTCTAATAATCCCCTGGCAATCCACATAACGTAGTTTAGAGTATTCAGTTGATTTTACTTCATGTATAATTATTTTTGGCTCATATTATACAACAAAAACCTCGATGTTGAGTTGTAGTGTAGATTATTAATATAGTTGAATAAATACTACACATACACACATGTATATAACTTTGATATATTGACGTTAACCAAGTTGTGTAGAAAGCAACGATAAATTTGGTTTAATTTACAAATCAATCCAGTAGGAATCCAAATGATATGATATACACAATTAAGAAATACACATATTCCAATTAGTAATGAATATCTTCAATGAACATATAGCTTGTAGTTAATAGTAGAATAATAAAGAATCCTCCATTATACAAATCAAATAGGAACGAGACTCAGAGACTTAGAGCGTAGAATCTTAGATGTTACTAGATCGACTGTATGCCAAGAACTAAACCTAAAAAGTCTGCGTGGAATCGCGAAGAAAAATATAATATGGGTCAATCGTTGGAAAATCCAGCTAGCTTAGTTACACGAGTATTTCAATCGAGCTCGCGTGTTGTCTGCGTGATCAGATTGTCTTTTATCAAGAACAAGCAATAAGGCTCTAACAAAATCGAGAGAAACCGATCGACCTTAACATGCTGTACGTGCATGGACAGTTCATGTTTTTATCGAGGTTAAAAAAAAACAACAATGCTCTAATTAGGTTAGGAAAAACCCGGGGGAAAACCTTGAGCTGAGAAATATTTTATATTGTTTAAACGCTATTCGCTTAAATGATTTAGTTGGTTTATTAACCTTACAATGTAGGGAATTTACGTTTCGTAACATAATGATACCATTATTTTTACCCCTCCTAGTAATAGGTCTGTTCCCCCGCTATATCGGCCATGTGTACTCTGTTCTATAATGTTCTTTGTATTCATTATGGTATGCTTAGTGTTTGATATATTTATGCATCGCCTTACATCATAATGATCATATAGCTCTATATATTAAAACCAGAGTATGTCTTTCAATCCTCGTCTCATACTAATATATTTTAAAATTTACTTGAAACATACTTTTTTATGCAGGACTTAAACCTAACCAAATGTCATTCAAAAGTTATGTTTTTTTTTTTAAATAATTACTTCTTGCTCCGTAGAACGAATCAATAACACGTTGACTAATAGAACTGTTATCGATGGGATATGAGCCGTATAAGCATCATCATCATCATTATTATTATTATTATTAATACGTATGCTTATTTTATGTGACTTTTTCTTATATGTTAAAAATATTGTCACATATTAATAGCACCCACAGCTCTCTCTCAACGCAAGTTTTGTGGGCGGTACCAAGAAGCCTGGGCTGTTCTAAGAATCCATTCTCGTGCAGACCTCAAATTCTCAGAATGGCTAGGAATAGTGTATTATTTCTCGTACAGGGGAGTTTATGTTTATTATACGAATTATAAAGGACAAGTTATAAATGATTACTTTTAAATACTAGAAGCTTGACAGCAACAATTTTTATATTTGCCATGCTCAGGGCGACCGGAGACAATATTAAATATCAAAAACTAATTACCGAAAGAAACATTATCAATGCTGTTTTATGGATACAATATAAGGGAGAATAAAAATGAAATACCGACAAAAATCGTTATCGCTTTAGTTTTTATTGTATTAAAATATTATTATCTACGTTTTTTTATTATTTACTTTTCTATTATCTGGTAGGCCTATTTGTATTTTTTTTTCTTTTTGATATTATATTATAGTTAATTTAATGTTATTAATGGGCTAACAAGTCAAGTCAACACATCTGTTTGATACTTTTTAATACCAGAAGCTTGACAGCCACAATTCGTATACATATGCCAGGGTCAGGGCGACCAGAAAGAATAAAAAATAAGAAAAACTAAATACGAAAAGAAACGTTCTCAGTTCTCACTCCAGTTTTTATTGAAATACATTTTTTTTCTTTCTCTCTTAACAAAACAAATTGTAGTCATTTGTTATTCCGTCATTTTGGCGGGCATAGCCACTAGTAATATATATATTTATTTACAACTACAACGTCAAGGAAAGGAACTGTTAGAACGCAAATCCTGAGTTTGTGCCCAGGACAATAAGGAGAGTTCGTGCAATAATGAAAAATAAGAAATAATAACCAAAGTCTACCCTAGGACGAACGAGAATCATCAATAACATTTATACGGCTCTGACCACAAGGGGATTGTGGTCGTAACATTTGTAAGGATCCTTGTAGATATTTTCTAAATGGGTCTGTAATTATGTCTAGATTTCAAACAAGATAAATTCACCGGAGGTGAAAATAAAACAGGCCTGTATAAGCTAGACATAAACATTTTATAAACTACGATTAACAGAAAACTATAAATGTAATAATTGAAAAATATAAATATATTTAACTAAAGACATTTAGGAAAGTATTTTTTAAAGTAATATTAAGTGAATTTAAAAACAAGTTTTAGAAACAAAATGACTAACGGAATAATTAAATCCGGGTGGACGGCATGGCAGTCCGATACGTTATGCATACAGCTAGTGAGGACACATGTACTAAGTCAAATAGCAAAGGTGAAATATGAAGCAAGGTCACGTGTCTTTAAATAAGCCAATTTGATTTGTTAAACACACACACATAGCTTTTACATATATGCATTATATCAATTTTTTTTTCAAAAGCTAATTACAAAATATTGTTTTAACTTGTGCGTTTCATTTTTTTTACAATAATTTGACTTATACCTATGGCAATATATAATAAAATAGAACAGAATCCCACAACATATATTCGGTAGAGAATTAATTAATGCAAACAACTTCAAGAGCCTAATCTAATCACGTCCTGTCTATACCAAAGGCTAAGGTCATGTAACGTTCCTACAATATCTAATCAACGTCAAAATTAACTCACGTGTCATCGTTTCTATCGTCCTACGTTACACGTTTATTTAATAAATATACATTGTGCTAGAGATTATAAAATTATGTCTTACTAAAACTAAAAGATATATTTTAAATCCAAACAATTACATCATCCTTATCACATGTCGCATGTTTCTTTCAATATTACATCATCCTTATCACATGTAGCATGTGTCTTTCAATATTGCATCATCCTTAGCACATGTCACATGATTCTTTCAATATTGCATCATCCTTAGCACATGTCACATGATTCTTTCAATATTGCATCATCCTTAGCACATGTCATATGATTCTTTCAATATTGCATCATCCTTAGCACATGTCACATGATTCTTTCAATATTGCATCATCCTTAGCACATTTCACATGATTCTTTCAATATTGCATCATCCTTAGCACATGTCACATGATTCTTTCAATATTGCATCATCCTTAGCACATGTCCCATGATTCTTTCAATATTGCATCATCCTTAGCACATGTCACATGTTTCTTTTATATTACATCATCCTTAGCACATGTGACATGTTTATTTCATTTGTAAAAGGTCGAAACATCGCTCTACGCCAAAGTGCGTCTCAGTCATCCCAGTTCCAATACTATTATGCAAAATATGCAGTAGATGGTATAGTGAGATCTAGCTGTGTACATGATGTGTGCAGTGTTACGAACCTTGCCCTCTTTACCCCAGCTATCCCTTATAGCTGACCTCTACGTTCATTGGTTTAGGCCAGTGACTGGCTAATGTGTAAACGTGTCACGAGTGGACACGGGGGTGTTTGCTTACTTTTTAAGTCGTCGAGCTGTGCAGTTGTGTTCCAGTTGTCTTGTACTTGTTTTTACTGAATTAAAGAGTTTTTGTTCATTGAAAAGCTATGTGTTTGGCTTGAGAATCCATAATAATTCATCTACTAACCATACCCCTAGATCAAGCCGTTACAATTGGGGGCTCGTCCGGGATAGCAGTTGATGCAGTAGTCTGAAAAACTGTGAGTAACATTAACATTACATTATAATGGAGTTCTTGAGTGAACCAAGTATGGAAAGACTAGAGACATTGTCGATGACAAAACTAAAGGAGGTGGCCTGCTTGCTGGACATAGAAGTAGAGGAAGTTACACCGTCAAGAACCTCCTAGTGGGAAAAATAGCCGATTGTTTAATAAAGCAAAAGAAATTGCCACTGACGTCAGATGTGTCACCGACAACAGACTATCCCACCTCCAAAGAAAGTAATATTCAACTGGAGTTAGCCAAGATTGAACTAGCAAAATTTAAATTTGAAATGGAACTAGCTAGTAAGGAGAGGATGGAAAAAGAAAAACTAGCAATGGAAAAAGAAAAACTAGCAACAGAAACTGCAAGGGAAAAAGAAAACCTAGCTAGTAAGGAGAGGTTGGAAAAAGACAAACTGGCAACAGAAACTGCAAGGGAAAAAGAAAACCTAGCTAGTAAGGAGAGGTTGGAAAAAGAAAAACTAGCAATGGAAGAAAGATTAGCCAAATTGGCTATAGAGGAAAGAATGACACAAAACCAAGTAAAACAAGAAGCTATTACTAAACAGACTCAAATAAATGATCTTTTCAGGTACATAAAGTACGTTCCCAAATTCAATGAAAATGAACCAGTTGACCAGTATTTTGACCGTTTTGAAAGAGTAGCCACAGACTTTCCGTTCCCAAAAGAAAAATGGGCTGTACTCGTCAGACAAGCACTCACTAAAGTCGCTAACCGCAAAGCACGAGAGGTCATAGTTTTATTGAAAGACGAAGAGTTTGATGATTACCAATATATCAAAGAGGCCATCATTAGAAGATACGAATCTGTACCAAAAAGTCATGGAAAGATGTTTAGAAAACCCACAATAGAGAACGCCGACGACCTAATTACCCAGCAGAAAAAACTCACTGAGACATCTCAACAAATCGTGTGTCAACATTGTAAAAAAGTAGGTCACGCACGAGGAGACTGCTGGTTAACAAACAAGAAAGGTTTAAAACAACCAAACAAAGAAATCGGAGCTTCTGAGATAAGTGAAAGTATAACACTACAGCCTGCGTGTCAAAATTGTAATAAAATCGGTCACGCACGAAAAGATTGTTGGTTTCTGAAAAAGAAAGTTTCAAAGCACTCAGAACATAGAATGGGAGCTTATGATATGATTGAAGGTCAGCCAAAGCCAAAGCCTGTGTGTAAGAACTGTGATAAACTAGGTCACACACTAGAAGACTGTTGGTTTGTGGAAAAAAGAAAAGATTCACAGCAAATAGAACACGTGATGGAAGCCTACTATCGTCAGCCTAATACAAAGGTAGAAACGTGTAAGGTTATCCAGTGTGCTGATGAAGGAAAGGAAAGTAAATCAGAAAGTTCACCAATGAAACAATTGTCACCTTATATAACTAAAGGCGACATAAAAGATTCACAGCAAACAGAACACGAAATGGAAGCCTACTGTCGTCAGCCTAATACAAAGGTAGAAACGTGTAAGGTTATCCAGTGTGCTGATGAAGGAAAGGAAAGTAAATCAGAAAGTTCACCAATGAAACAATTGTCACCTTATATAACTAAAGGCGACATAAAAGATTCACAGCAAACAGAACACGAAATGGAAGCCTACTGTCGTCAGCCTAATACAAAGGTAGAAACGTGCAAGGTTATCCAGTGTGCTGATGAACAAAAGAAAAATAACTCAGAAAGTTCTTCAATGAAAGAAATGTCACCTTTTATATCTAAAGGCTGCATATCGATCTCAGATAATAGAGAAAGCACAACAAAGGTAGAACATGTTAATGTAAACCAGTGTGCTGATAAGAAGATAGAAACTTCATTTGAAAAGAAGATAGAAACTTCATTTGAAGAGAAGATAGAAACTTCAACTCTTGACGAATTTTCGCCATTTACATCTGAAGATAAAACTAAGCTACAAAACCAGTTAAAATCCTAAAGGATACCGGTGAAACTATGTCCCTGAGTCTAGAGGGTAAATTATCACTCTCTGAACAAACATATACTGGACAAAAGTTACTAATCAAAGGCACTGAGATGGGACATGTGGAAGATCTGCTTCAACGCATTCATCTTAAGTCCGAACTTATTTCCGGTCCAGTGATTGTAGGAGATAAACCTACACTTCCATTTGACGGAATATCTGTCATAATTGGAAATGACTTAGCAAAAGGCTGTGTAAAGCCTGAACTGATTGTGACTCATACTCCTGAAGTCAACAATACAGAAGTAGAAGATACTGAACTGTACCCTATTTATGCCATCACCCGAGGCATGAATCAACAAGACAATAGGGACAAGACGCCTGGAGGACCAGCCAAAAATGACAATACTCGGATCGAAATCGACTTGGAAGCTACCTTCTTTTCCAGGTTGGTAGAACCACCTGTAGACAGCGGAGGAGATAAGTTATCTCCCAGGCAGCAACTAATCCAAGAACAACAGAAAGATACAGAGCTGGAGAAGCTGCGTGAGAGTGTTGTGGCTGAGTCTGACGTCAGAGATGGCCCTGTGCAATATTTTGTACGTGGAGGAATGCTGATGAGGAGTTGGAGACCTCGCGATGCGCCGGAGGATAACTGGAGAGTGGTGGAGCAAATCGTGGTTCCGGTGAGGTACCGAGAGGACATTATTGAGGTAGAGCATGACTCGCCCTTTTCGGGTCATTTGGGGATAAACCAAACATATCAACGCATATTGCCCCACTTTTATTGGCCTGGGTTGAAACGTGACGTCACCGCCTACTGTAAATCGTGCGAATCATGTCAACTCATAGGCAAGCTGAACAAGACAGTACCAGTTGCACCACTACAGCCCATCCCTGCTTTTGGCGAACCTTTCTCGCATATTATCATCGACTGCGTGGGACCCCTTCCCAAATCTAAATCAGGTCACAAATACTTGCTGACTATGATGTGTACCGCAACTAGGTATCCAGAATCGGTGCCCCTTCGCAGTATCAAGGCAGAGAAAATAGCAGAGGCGTTAACCGAGTTTTTCACCCGGTATGGTCTACCCAAATCGGTGCAAACCGACCAAGGAACCAACTTTACTTCCAAACTTTTTCAACAAGTTCTAGATCGATTGAAGATACAACATGGAATGTCAACGGCATACCACCCAGAAAGCCAGGGAGCGCTAGAGCGTTTCCACCAAACATTAAAGACGATGTTAAAAACTTATTGCCATGACCATCAGAAAGATTGGGACAAAGGAGTGCCATATGTGCTCTTTGCTGCCCGTGAAGCGATACAAGAGTCCTTGGGCCCTGAACACACCGTCAGAGGTCCCTTAAAACTGCTTAAAGAAGCCTGGACAGATGAACAAACCGAGAAAAGAGGACTCATTGACTGTGTAGATAAGTCTAAAAATCGTTTGTTCAATTCTTTTGTATGTGCTAGAGACAATGTAAAACAAGCCCAGCGCAAAATGAAAACTGTTTTTGATCAAAAATCACGAGTTCGCACATTTGCGCCAGGGGAAAAAGTGTTGTTATTTCTCCCCACCAACACTCACCCCCTTTCTGCTAAATACTTCGGTCCATACGAAGTAGATTCAAAGGTCAGTGAGGTCAACTACATGATCAAACCTTATGAGGGTAGGGAAATGGTAGAAGGTAACTATTCCCCTCCAACTCACCCCATGTCACCTATTGTTGTTGAGCCGGACGAACAACACTGTGAAACTGACCATAAATTGAGTGGGTGTAAACTAAATAACTCCACTGTGTTTGATAACATTGATGAAAAACCTAAACATTTAAAAATGTCAGAGAGCAATGTCATCAAGTCCATTATTCTAGAATACCCTATGTTATTCAATGATGTTCCTACTAGAACACACTTGATAGAACATGATGTCATTTTGAATGAGAATGTTTCTCCAATAAAACAACTCCTGTATAGAGTTAACCCTAACCAGTTAGCTATTATTCAGAAAAAGATCCAATACATGTTAGATAATGATATCGTCACCCAAAGCTGTAGCTATTGGAGTTCACCATGTCTCATAGTTCCAAAAGCAGATAAGTCAGCCCGTTTTGTACTGATTACCGCAAACTAAATGCAGTAACTAAAACTGTATTGTGAATTGTATTGATGACAAGGACATTGGTAGACCTTGAGCACTTACACATATTTGTCTTATGTTAACTTATGTTTGAAGAAAAAAACATTATGCTATTTCGGCTACCAAAGAATTATTAAGTTTTCTAAAGTCTATAAGATGTAATTACTTAATAATTGATATCAAGATTTTGTTGTTGTTGGATGCTCATTGTTTTTTATTTTTTTGTTGGTTGATTAAGTAAATTGACTAGTATTTTGAATAATATTCATATCTTAATGAAGATGAAATGTTTAAACTAAGAATTTATGTTGTATACAAAAAGAGTGTGCAGAGAAATTGATGACGCAATTAGGAAAATGTCACTGATATCATAGAAATTGTATTTATAAATGAATTTTCTATAAACTAGCTTCATTCTGTCACTTACAAAGTTTAATTTCTTAAATTTAACATACATGAATGTAATTTTGATTATACTATAATTATAGTCGTAAGTTTATTAAATCTATAATGCTCATTAATTGTCGCAACTTATTGTCGCGTAGAGATTTATTTTTTTTTTTACCTTAAGAGGTGATGTGGTTAATTTGCATTAGAAAGAGAGAGTAGAATGATACTGATAGAGAGATAGAAAAAACGTGAGAGAGAGAAGGAGAGTATTGTTTGATTTTAGGAATTGGGGTCACCAGTTATCTAATGTGTAGTTAGAAAGACGGCCAGCAGGCTTGAAATTGAAAATTAAACTGTCCTAGAGCTGAGACCGTAATTGGGTCAAGCATACACTAGTGAACAGTGGAAAACTTATGCTACAGAGATAGTATGATTTTTATGAATGGAAAGAAATTTAATTTCAATACGGGAAGTGTCGCCGCGGTTGAGTTGATTGTCGGTTGAGTTGATTGTCGGTTGAGTTGATTGTCGGTTGAGTTGATTGTCGGTTGAGTTGATTGTCGTTTTTATTGTTATGAAGTTATTGACCATGACAAAAGATGTCTAGTTCAGAGTTAAATGGACGTGGGTTGAGTTAACTTTAAAATAATGAAAATTATTGCATTATATTGATTTTTCAATGAAGAATGAGATTGTTGTTTTCTGTCTAGACTTAAGCTATGATATTTCTTGTCTTGCCAGAGTTAATCTGAATAATGTATTACTGTATTTTAATTTTTTCCCATTTTGTTTTGACCTCGGTCATTTTGAGTGTGTATAAAAAAAAAATTGTTTTTCACGCTTCACCGAGTTTATTATTGTACAATGACAAGGGAGAATACTGATAACTTCTAAAGTTATGCCCCTTTTATTTTGACCTAAAGGGTTTATGTTAAGTTGAGTTTTTCTCTTTTTATTAAGTTAATTCTACTATTATGCTGTTGTCAGTGTTGTGCGTTATCTTTACACTGCTGTGTTTAACTAATAATGTCACACTTTCTTCCTTATGTTCTCATAAGTTTTACCCCTATTATTGTCACATACTTTTGTTCCTGTACCTTGAGATATTTGTATAAAAAAAAAATATTTAGTTTAAGATTAACAAAAATATTTTTTTTTATCCCCGGATAATAGGGTGTTACGAACCTTGCCCTCTTTACCCCAGCTATCCCTTATAGCTGACCTCTACGTTCATTGGTTTAGGCCAGTGACTGGCTAATGTGTAAACGTGTCACGAGTGGACACGGGGGTGTTTGCTTACTTTTTAAGTCGTCGAGCTGTGCAGTTGTGTTCCAGTTGTCTTGTACTTGTTTTTACTGAATTAAAGAGTTTTTGTTCATTGAAAAGCTATGTGTTTGGCTTGAGAATCCATAATAATTCATCTACTAACCATACCCCTAGATCAAGCCGTTACAATAAAAGATTCACAGCAAACAGAACACGAAATGGAAGCCTACTGTCGTCAGCCTAATACAAAGGTAGAAACGTGCAAGGTTATCCAGTGTGCTGATGAACAAAAGAAAAATAACTCAGAAAGTTCTTCAATGAAAGAAATGTCACCTTTTATATCTAAAGGCTGCATATCGATCTCAGATAATAGAGAAAGCACAACAAAGGTAGAACATGTTAATGTAAACCAGTGTGCTGATAAGAAGATAGAAACTTCATTTGAAAAGAAGATAGAAACTTCATTGCAGTCATACTGATAATCATGACAGGAACCCAAGATGGACCGTAACATTTGATCAACCTTACATCATTAACAAATTCGTCATATATAACAGATGTAAGAATTATATATATATTTTTTTAAATATTTGTGATGCAACCCCACGGATTGGTACTAAAGTAGGCAAAATACGAGTTCTAGTTTTATGTGTTAAATGTAAGCTAAGTCGTGTTTCTATATATAGATGAAAAAATTCCATAAACTGTTAAACATATATTAATTAGTTCAAATGTACTTACTTTTTTACGCCGCTACCCCTCTCACGGCATAGGCCGCCAACAAGGGCTCTCCTGTCAACCCAGACCTGTGTGAATCTATACAAGAGCAGTGCTTTTTTTTTGTGACGGTACGCACTGGTACGGCGTACCGGCACCTTTTTCAATGTGGGGAAAAAATAATTACTTTTCTTGTATTTTAACGTTTATTATTAATTTATTATATTTTTAATTGGTTAAAATTGAATTATTTTAAAATTGCGCGCAATAAGAGTTAAAATATATAATGCGAAACAGCTTTAAAGGTTAGGCAATCCATCACTGACTACCGGCACCTATTGTTTTTTACAAAAAAAGCACTGTACAAGAGTAACTAATTTTGTAGACGTCGGCTTCTAAATTACGGCGCAAGCTGTTACGGGGTCGACATTTTTTTCACTTGCCTTGTGGTTTTCATGATGAGAACTGTCTGATGGTGTTACAATACAGTTTTCTAAGTCTGTGCACAAATTATCTCGATGGATTTTGCACATATATTGAAAACTAGGCTCTGAATAGTGTCCGGAATTTTAAAAGAGATGCACTCGATGGGAAAGGTCGAGGCGGAGACAAGGAGTTGTCCTTCTCCAGGTAAGAACTGGACTTTGTTTTAAGACCATACCAAGGTAGAAAAGCCTCAGGTGCTAACAATATAGACCATACCAAGCTAGATAGGCCCCAGGTGCTGACAATATAGACTCCATACCAAGCTAGATGGGCATCAGGTGCTGACAATATAGACTCCATACAAAGCTAGATGGGCCTCAGGTGCTGACAATATAGACCATTCCAAGCTAGATAGGCCTCGATATTGATGCTGCGGAAAATCATTTGTGTTATAGTTGTGGTATAATGAGGCGAGGATAGCTTTACAAATTTCTCTGGATGTTGGGTGAGATCGAACAGCTTTAACAAAAATAGGCTGACAGAAGCTTTGTTTTTCTTTGTGGTTAAGCTGACAATATCGTTACCTTGTTTGTGTTTAGGCTGATAATAACTCTATCGTGTTTGTGTTTAGGCTGATAGTAAATGTATCTTGTTTTTCGTTAAGCCGTCATATGTCTTGCCTTTAAGTGTTATTCGTAAAAAAAAAGTATTATTATCACAAACTATTAATGTTTATATCATTATTATTTTCAGTTGACGATGTTCCCGACCGTTTACAAAATTTTGAACTTGAGGTTTACAATAAAGACGGAATTCTTCTATTCAGTTATCGAGATAGAAAAGACGTAACGAAACAAGTTTATACAATAGTATATCCTGATGTTGACCCTGTTTATGAAGTCACAGTTCGTCAAAGAAATTATTATTATGGTTTTGATGTACCATATGTGACGATCAATGAATTCGAAGCTTATGGAGGTGAACATCTTTTAATTTTAAAGAAAATCTGAGAATAACTGCTTATATATATGTATATATATATATATGCATAACCGAATAAATGTTTATACAAATAAACTAATTCTTAAACAATAATTGAATTGATTTGTAACAGTAACTTTTACGATTGATGAAAAAAATAATGATGATTATAGTGAAATGTTTTAATTTACATATTTTACAGAATGTCTGGATGGTACCTGGGGTTTAGGATGTAACAACATATGCAATAGTTCATGTAAATATTCCTGTAATAAAGACGATGGTGCATGTAATGCAGTTTGTATTCCATACACTAACCCACCTAGATGTTTAGTTAGTAAGTCAATGAGTGAAATAATAATAGAAAGAGTTGAGAGAGAGTTGTTGTGTGTGTGTGTTTAAATGCATATTCGGATAATGCGATGCTCGAAGTACAATTGAATTTCGTTTTTTGTTTGTTTTGTTGTTTTTTAACTTTAATTCAAGTTTATCATTTACTCGTTTAACTCTCCTTGTATTTTGTTCTTTCAAATTTTGAATAAACTACCTAGGCATTATATTAATTTTGTTAAAGAAGGTCTAAATTCTAAACTGTAGAATTACTATTTAAAAATACACTTGAACCACATTATTCATCCTTTATCGGTATCACGTTTCTGACTATAAACATTTTCTTAAATGTAATAAAGGATAATATATTTATCTGCTGTAATAAAAAAAATATTATTGTTTTCGGGGCAAAGGTTGTATACAATAGTTAGAAGATTTCTAAACACTAAAATAAAATATGTATCATAGGTTGTATACAATAGTTAGAAGTTTTCTAAACATTAAAATAAAATATTCATCATAGGCTGTATACAATAGTTAGAAGTTTGCTAAACACTAAAATAAAATATTCATCATAGGCTGTATACAATAGTTAGAAGTTTGCTAAACACTAAAATAAAATATTCATCATAGGTTGTATACAATAGTTAGAAGTTATTATGTCTAGAAAGATACGAGAAGATTTTATGGTGTAATACTTTATTCCCTTTTTGTGATACAAGTTTATTTGATACCGTCGTCCTCAGTACAATCTATCCAGCAAGTTGCTGGATATTAGTGTCGATTTCAATGCAGTAGATTATGATCATCTCCTGTCGACAATTCTAAATAAGGCAGACATTTCAGGATTCAGCATTTATTGATTTCAGGCATATATCACTTGTCATTGTTGTAAATTATGAGTCGGTCTTTTTACAAACCCTCCCTTTACCATTGGTATATCACATGACTCACATATCACATTGACAATAGCCATCATAAACATACCTATTGAACGCCCTTAATAAATCGCAGTTATATCTTTTAAAAAATATTTAATGCCGAGAATGCTATATTATGAGTAGACTTCATAATATAGCTATCGCAATCATTTAGGCTGGCACTTATGATCTCCTATTGATAAACAAAGTTAGAAACATTGTCTTCGTTAAATACAGTATATTTAGGTTTAGTTTACAAAATATATATAGTGCTTAGTATTTGTTTCTTTCATTTTTACGTAAAGGATCATCCCTCCAATTGACTCAAGAGAAACCGGATAAGGACAATTGTATAAATGTTCTGATATATTAAGCACTTTACTGTTATCAACAGATTGTGATACAGGCAAATATGGACAAAACTGTTCCCAAAGCTGCAGTGATGATTGTCTGGGTCAACGATGTGATCCAGTAAATGGACATTGTTTGAACTGTCCAGATGGACGGTACACGCCAATTTGTATCGGTATGTAGTTTAAATAAAAATATGGATTATTATCAATCTTGGCGCATTTTGAAATAATTTTCGAGATTATAGTGGTGAGATTTGAGGATTTAAGTGCATATTATGTAATCAATTTTATTGCAATAACTGAACATCTAAACAATGCAAGACCAATAATACAAATAAATCAATAGAATTTGTAAATGGTGTATTGAAATAAAAACATTCTGATTTTTTGAACACTCAGTTTGTCCACTGGGAAGTTATGGTGCTAATTGTTCACAAGAATGCAGTGATCAATGTTTTGAAAGTCACAAATGTGATCCTGTTAATGGAACTTGTTATAATGGATGTAAAGATGGCTACATTGGATTATTCTGTTCTGACGGTTAGGTTTCTGACAATGTTTTATTTATAAATAAAGTACATGAAAAATAGTATACTAATGTTTCTTATCTTAACTGTAACAGACACTCCTATGATACAGAAGATTATTGCGTCTTACGCTTATCGCTTATCCGTATGAAATAAGTCTTACATTTTGAATAGTGTTTCAAATAATGTTTAAGTTATCTTACTCAATGGCTTGATAACAAAGAACCAATTCTATGACCAAAAGATCCTTAAAAAAAAGAAAACTTACAGGCCATATGCCATTGTTTATGCTTTTTTGAAAAAAAAACTTACTATCTTTGAGGTTATGCTTATTTAAGCATGGCATAAAAATGTTTTTGTGTTGTCTTTTGTCAGATGTGCATATGTACTAGTAATGAATATTGCAGCTCTTTTCTGAGTTAGTTCAAATTTTTTAATGTTTTCTTTTGTTTAATGGCTCTCATACATAAGATGCGTTTGAAAGTATAAGACTGTAGATCTAATGTGAGATAACATTTTTAGATTTATGTTTCTATTGCCTTTTTAAAAAGTTCCAATTTATTAAGTCCAATGTTTAGTTAGTATATATACATTTTAAATTATGTGATAAATAGGTGAATTCCAAGATTATTTATTACGACTCCAAAGTATTTAGTTTTTTTTGAGATTATAAAAGGACGTCTACCATTTTAAAAAGTATTATCTAACCAATGTATAACATATCATTAATTTATCTAACATAGCTATGTATATAAATGTTACTAATAATTTATAAAGAAACATTAGCTTAAAAACTACAAAAAAATATAATTTTTAGTGGGGCACGTTGGTCGAGCTATAGCGCGTTCGGCTGATGAAGAAGGTTCTGGGTTCGAAACCTGGTGTCGGCTAAGTTTGGTTCCCAGGTTGCCGTGTCTACAGAAATGAGTGAACGCTGCTTCACCGGCCCTAGGGATCAAGCTGGTACCACTGGACACTTTAATTTCTTAATTTAAATTTATGATAAAAAGTATTAGAGGAAGCGGGGGGGGGGGGCGGGGGTTAATAAAATGATAATCAAGATATAGAAATATTAAAAATATATTTTGATAATTTTTTGAACTGAAAATAATTTTATTATATCTATACAGTGTGTGTATTAAAAAAAAATTGTTTTTATTCTCCCCAGGAAATCAGTTATCAATTCCTCACTTTTCTGTTTCGAGTTTGGTTTCCATTAGTGTCGGTATTTGTTCAGCAACTGTACTAGTTATTGTTATAATCTGGTACGTGTGGCGAAGAAAGTTAAGAAGACAAAGACAATTTGAAATAGAAATAATGTACCAGAAAGATGGATTAATTTCTGACAGTTAAACTTGTGTAGCTGAGAACTGTAATTCAAAAATTCTACATGAAAAACTCAAAGAATCCCAATGTGACTGATGAAAATATTTAACCGTTGAATTTCCAATTATATAGTATGAAGCTAATATATTTTTAAAAAATTAAAAAAATGTATGTGAACATTTATTGTTCATTTTAAAATAATTTCAATCTTCTAAAATGTTGTGTATATATTCTTATTAAAGTGCATTTAGCACACAAAGTATGTCATTCCAAGGACTATAATAATAAGGACAGCTTGCTTTAATATTTCTGCCATTTGATGACTCGAATGACTTCTTTTCGGAATTCCCGATTCCCTTTTGTACTGTATACTTCCGTTTTATTTAATCGCTATGATTTCTCAATAAAAAAAAATTATCATGAAAAATCGTATAAAGCGAAAACATTTAGGCACACGTAGGAACGTAGTAATCATTTAAGGATGCGCACGGAATAAATAATTTATAAATCATGTTAATATAAGCTCTAGAAATAATGCAAGCGGTACATCTTATTATAGTATTTGGTTTTTCTAATTATACACACATACAACACGTTCTTTTCAATATAGCACATTTCTTCTAGCTTCATTTTACAGAATACAATTATTTTATGGTTTATTTTACGTTTTACTACCTGCATCTTCTTTTTGTTGGTGTCTATATGCATTTCATGTATTTTATTTGTATATATGTATGAACATATCTAGAACCAACTCAATAAAACAAATAAAAGATACTTTTTTCTTGTATGATAAATGGTGTAATAGTGTGTACGAATGTCTGGTGTGTTTGAGTACAGATGGTTGTTGAATATTGTTTTAATTACCGGTATGCTGAAAGACGGAATTTGTGTAATCAAGTCAAATTACCACTTATTTGGATCAAAAGCAATCTTATCTTATATTATTGTGTCAATATGTAAGAAAAAAAAAAGAATTACAAAAAAGCTAACCACATAAAATAAAGAACAAAGAACAAAGTGAATTAAACAAAACAATGTAGATCATCTCTGGGGCTTTATAAACATATTAATGTAGAGCTGACTTCAATTATTATATAAAGAGTAAAAATGAAATCCCTTTTAGAACGTGTTAGTCCATTGACAAGTCTTAACGTGTATGCATGCAAAAAAGGACGATGGATAAAAACATTTCCGGTCGATTTCAATCATTTGTTTCGAAACATGTCTGTGTGCTGGGTTACTGGTTGTACTCAAATTTGTTGGGGATTAAAATTTATTTCATTTCCAAAAGATGTTTACAAAACAAAACAATGTATTGTGAAAGTCAGAAGTAAAAGATCACCTTTTTATAATATAAACTTGTTGCTTAATGCACAGGAATTTTTGTTATTCGTTTTTATGATTGTACGCATTTTGTTTTTCAATAACCAAGAAAACGAAACTCTTGACTAATTGTTTTTGTAAATAAATAAACATTTAACCTAACGCGACTAACACTTGAGTATTAATTATCGCCTAATCACTTTTGATGTTAAAAAAGGATTCCTCATAACTAATATTGTATCATGTGTATAATTCTAAAAGACTAGAACTGGACGTCGAGGTTAAAATCAATTGCCAAGCACCAACAAAAGCATGCTTTTTTTGTTTATTAGTTTAAAAATAGAACAGGAAGTTCACGATCACTCCAGTTCAAAAGTTCACGACTCATTAAGACTTGTCGTTGGACCAAGTATAAAACATTTAATTAAGGTGAAAAAGAAGGAGCGTTATAGAGAAAATCATGAACGCAATTGATATTTATTAACAAATTAAGGTATCTGAGGTAATCATCTTTTTTTTATACATTCATGGCAAATTTCTAAACTTGTACATTAATGTTTAATGTCTACACACTTTATTTACCATTTTAATACCTACTAAAATGTATATTTATAGATCTATATGAATCTCAGTCTAATTGAGATGTCCTGTTATATTTATCAAGAGATGTAAGTAAATTACTACGGTTGAGTAGAATAGACACGCTGTAATTATATGAACAGTGTAGTTAATGGAATGTTTGAAAAAGTACATATCAATTCTGTATTCGTATAATATTTATAACATTTTCAACTATCTTTTAACGTTTGATCATTTTGAAGAAAACGGTTAATTTAATTAATTATCTCCCTGTAATAAAATTAAAATCTAGTGATGCCAAATAGATTAGGTTCTGCAAACTCATCGCTTCTGGAAGATCCCCGTTTCTCTCTGACGACCGTTGGCCTTAGAGCCTTCTCAGTATCCGGTCCGAAGGTGTGGAATCAACTTCCCATTCAACTGAGGCGAACAAGCTCTACTGTTACTTTCAAACAGAACTTAAAAACTCATTATTTCACTATTTACCTTAGATAACATTTAACATGCTTTAGAAACTTACTGTCTTATTTATGGGTTGGGTCGATTAATACTACATTTATTTGTTTTGTCTTTTTTAATCATTAATTTAGCTCTGTCACCTGGCCTTGGGTAATATCCGTATTCTTAGTTGTATGTTAAACGCGCTCTGAGCTTACATTATGTTTTTTGGCAGCGCTATTCAAATATTATTATTATTATTATTATTATTATATAACTAATATTTCTTATTAATTTTTATAAAGATACAGCATTTTGAGATGTAGTTAGAGGTCTAAAATCAATTATTTGAGTCGAATTAAGCATTTTTTAAAACATTAATAATTGCAACAAATTACGAAATAATGCTAGTATATAAGCATCTTATGTCAATAACAATAATAAAATAAATCAATTTGTTTTAGAATTAATTATATTAATTATAAATTAATTGAGATGGGCATAAAACACTTTTGAAGTTAATTCGTTTCTAGTAACTATTAACCTTGACCTTGAATCAGTGGCGTAGCCACATTTTAACGCTAGGAGGGAGCGAAGTTTTAAGAAAAAGGCCCCATTTTTAGCACTTTATCCATATTAATGTAAGAACTATGAATTAGTACTCATCACATTTTATAAGAATTACCGACTGCCTTAGGATACACATTTCACTAAATAATCATCTGATAATTACTGTAACCATGTGTTTGTAATATATCAGAATCATCACGTCCTTGGTCAGTTCAAAGACTTTCTAGAAGTCGAACATATTATTCCATCCAGACGATGAATTGTAGTTCTCAACCTTTGTCAGTGGCGCGATGAGAGAGAGAGAGATCCGGCCGCATCTTGATCAAACATGGGGGGCTTTGACAGACGGATCTTGTAAGTTAGAAAATGGCACCTGCTCCATAGAGAGTAGAACTGGATAAGTGAAACCAGACATGTTTTTCATTGTTCACTTTTCCGCTTGGCATTTCGTCGCGCCAAATAGATCTCTATTCAAACAGGAAGACCAAAACTCTGAAATACGAACAAACGTAACGTTGCCCATTTAGACACATGTTAGTAGTAGAGGCCATATTTCAGAAGTGTCAAGGAGTGCTATGGACGAAGCAGCACTTTGCACATCTGTGTGGTCAGTTATTCTAGGCAAGAGAGGCTCTTTACTTTGCGCTTCAATCCTACTCTCCTCCATTAGACTTTCTTTTTCTTTCTTTAAATCGCTCCACTGTTTTCTTGAAAGGAACCCAATTTTCAGTCTTGAAAAGGTCGCACTTTTTATCATCTTAAATGTCACACTTTTTAAATTCTTAAATAGGTAACACGTTTCTTTAAAGAAAAGCCCAACATTTGTTCTTGTAAAGGTCCCTCTTTAATGAAATAATAATAAAATGATAATCAAGATATAGAAATATTAAAAATATATTTTGATAATTTTTTGAACTGAAAATAATTTTTTTATATCTATACAGTGTGTGTTAAAAAAAAAAAAATGTTTTTATTCTCCCCAAGAAATCAGTTATCAATTCCTCACTTTTCTGTTTCGAGTTTGGTTTCCATTAGTGTCGGTATTTGTTCAGCAACTGTACTAGTTATTGTTATAGTCTGGTACGTGCGGCGAAGAAAGTTAAGAAGACAAAGACAATTTGAAATAGAAATAAAGTACCAGAAAGATGGATTAATTTCTGACAGTTAAACTTGTGTAGCTGAGAACTGTAATTCAAAAATTCTACATGAAAAACTCAAAGAATCCCAATGTGACTGATGAAAATATTTAACAGTTGTATTTTCAATTATATAGTATGAAGCTAATATATTTTTAAAAAATTAAAAAAATCTATGTGAACATTTATTGTTCATTTTAAAATAATTTCAATCTTCTAAAATGTTGTTTATATATTCTTATTAAAGTGCATTTAGCACACAAAGTATGTCATTCCAAGGACTATAATAATAAGGACAGCTTGCTTTAATATTTCTGCCATTTGATGACTCGAATGACTTCTTTTCGGAATTCCCGATTCCCTTTTGTACTGTATACTTCCGTTTTATTTAATCGCTATGATTTCTCAATAAAAAAAAATTATCATGAAAAATCGTATAAAGCGAAAACATTTAGGCACACGTAGGAACGTAGTAATCATTTAAGGATGCGCACGAAATAAATAATTTATAAATCATGTTAATATAAGCTCTAGAAATAATGCAAGCGGTACATCTTATTATAGTATTTGGTTTTTCTAATTATACACACATACAACACGTTCTTTTCAATATAGCACATTTCTTCTAGCTTCATTTTACAGAATACAATTATTTTATGGTTTATTTTACGTTTTACTACCTGCATCTTCTTTTTGTTGGTGTCTATATGCATTTCATGTATTTTATTTGTATATATGTATGAACATATCTAGAACCAACTCAATAAAACAAATAAAAGATACTTTTTTCTTGTATGATAAATGGTGTAATAGTGTGTACGAATGTCTGGTGTGTTTGAGTACAGATGGTTGTTGAATATTGTTTTAATTACCGGTATGCTGAAAGACGGAATTTGTGTAATCAAGTCAAATTACCACTTATTTGGATCAAAAGCAATCTTATCTTATATTATTGTGTCAATATGTAAGAAAAAAAAAAGAATTACAAAAAAGCTAACCACATAAAATAAAGATAATACAAAGTGAATTAAACAAAACAATGTAGATCATCTCTGGGGCTTTATAAACATATTAATGTAGAGCTGACTTCAATTATTATATAAAGAGTAAAAATGAAATCCCTTTTAGAACGTGTTAGTCCATTGACAAGTCTTAACCCTTTCAGACCGAGTTACCGAATATTAGGTAATTAATTTATTTCCTCAATGCCGAGTTACCGAATTTTAGGTAATTGGACATAGTGCTAAAAATAACAGCCAATCATGGTCAAATATCGCATTTACTGCAAGATAGTCATTGCAAATGGTGGCTACCTTGAAGGATGGTCCATTTCAGTGTTTTTTTATTATATTTTTCTCAAATTGACCATGAAAAGATACGGGAAGGGGGCGTGTCCCCCAATCTCCTTGCTCTGTGGAATTTTCTAAATGTTCTTGATGAAGAAGATACTTAATTTGACAAAACATACAGAATATATAAGGTAAGGCCCTTTCTTCCAAAGTTTCGACATCAAAACAATAGGCCTACTTTAGCCTTGATGAAGGCACTTAGGCTACTAGCACTTTACTAACCCTTGTATGTTTATCTTTTTTTTTTTGCCAGGGAGGTCAGGTATGGGGGCGAGTTAGCTTGGGGGGGGGGGGTCAGGTCTAGTAGGGTTAACGTGTATGCATGCAAAAAAGGACGATAGATAAAAACATTTCCGGCCGATTTCAATCATTTGTTTCGAAACATGTCTGTGTGCTGGGTTACTGGTTGTACTCAAATTTGTTGGGGATTAAAATTTATTTCATTTCCAAAAGATGTTTACAAAACAAAACAATGTATTGTGAAAGTCAGAAGTAAAAGATCACCTTTTTATAATATAAACTTGTTGCTTAATGCACAGGAATTTTTGTTATTCGTTTTTATGATTGTACGCATTTTGTTTTTCAATAACCAAGAAAACGAAACTCTTGACTAATTGTTTTTGTAAATAAATAAACATTTAACCTAACGCGACTAACACTTGAGTATTAATTATCGCCTAATCACTTTTGATGTTAAAAAAGGATTCCTCATAACTAATATTGTATCATGTGTATAATTCTAAAAGACTAGAACTGGACGTCGAGGTTAAAATCAATTGCCAAACACCAACAAAAGCATGCTTTTTTTGTTTATTAGTTTAAAAATAGAACAGGAAGTTCACGATCACTCCAGTTCAAAAGTTCACGACTCATTAAGACTTGTCGTTGGACCAAGTATAAAACATTTTATTAAGGTGAAAAAGAAGGAGCGTTATAGAGAAAATCATGAACGCAATTGATATTTATTAACAAATTAAGGTAGCTGAGGTAATCATCTTTTTTTTATACATTCATGGCAAATTTCTAAACTTGTACATTAATGTTTAATGTCTACACACTTTATTTACCATTTTAATACCTACTAAAATGTATATTTATAGATCTATATGAATCTCAGTCTAATTGAGATGTCCTGTTATATTTATCAAGAGATGTAAGTAAATTACTACGGTTGAGTAGAATAGACACGCTGTAATTATATGAACAGTGTAGTTAATGGAATGATTGAAAAAGTACATATCAATTCTGTATTCGTATAATATTTATAACATTTTCAACTATCTTTTAACGTTTGATCATTTTGAAGAAAACGGTTAATTTAATTTATTATCTCCCTGTAATAAAATTGAAATCTAGTGATGCCAAATAGATTAGGTTCTGCAAACTCATCGCTTCTGGAAGAGCCCCGTTTCTCTCTGACGACCGTTGGCCTTAGAGCCTTCTCAGTATCCGGTCCGAAGGTGTGGAATCAACTTCCCATTCAACTGAGGCGAACAAGCTCTACTGTTACTTTCAAACAGAACTTACAAACTCATTATTTCACTATTTACCTTAGATAACATTTAACATGCTTTAGAAACTTACTGTCTTATTTATGGGTTGGGTCGATTAATACTACATTTATTTGTTTTGTCTTTTTTAATCATCAATTTAGCTCTGTCACCTGGCCTTGGGTAATATCCGTATTCTTAGTTGTATGTTAAACGCGCTCTGAGCTTACATTATGTTTTTTGGCAGCGCTATTCAAATATTATTATTATTATTATTATTATATAACTAATATTTCTTATTAATTTTTATAAAGATACAGCATTTTGAGATGTAGTTAGAGGTCTAAAATCAATTATTTGAGTCGAATTAAGCATTTTTTAAAACATTAATAATTGCAACAAATTACGAAATAATGCTAGTATATAAGCATCTTATGTCAATAACAATAATAAAATAAATCAATTTGTTTTAGAATTAATTATATTAATTATAAATTAATTGAGATGGGCATAAAACACTTTTGAAGTTAATTAGTTTCTAGTAACTATTAACCTTGACCTTGAATCAGTGGCGTAGCCACATTTTAACGCTAGGAGGGAGCGAAGTTTTAAGAAAAAGGCCCCATTTTTAGCACTTTATCCATATTAATGTAAGAACTATGAATTAGTACTCATCACATTTTATAAGAATTACCGACTGCCTTAGGATACACATTTCACTAAATAATCATCTGATGATTACTGTAACCATGTGTTTGTAATATATCAGAATCATCACGTCCTTGGTCAGTTCAAAGACTTTCTAGAAGTCGAACATATTATTCCATCCAGACGATGAATTGTAGTTCTCAACCTTTGTCAGTGGCGCGATGAGAGAGAGAGAGATCCGGCCGCATCTTGATCAAACATGGCGGGCTTTGACAGACGGATCTTGTAAGTTAGAAAATGGCACCTGCTCCATAGAGAGTAGAACTGGATAAGTGAAACCAGACATGTTTTTCATTGTTCACTTTTCCGCTTGGCATTTCGTCGCGCCAAATAGATCTCTATTCAAACAGGAAGACCAAAACTCTGAAATACGAACAAACGTAACGTTGCCCATTTAGACACATGTTAGTAGTAGAGGCCATATTTCAGAAGTGTCAAGGAGTGCTATGGACGAGGCAGCACTTTGCACATCTGTGTGGTCAGTTATTCTAGGCAAGAGAGGCTCTTTACTTTGCGCTTCAATCCTACTCTCCTCCATTAGACTTTCTTTTTCTTTCTTTAAATCGCTCCACTGTTTTCTTGAAAGGAACCCAATTTTCAGTCTTGAAAAGGTCGCACTTTTTATCATCTTAAATGTCACACTTTTTAAATTCTTAAATAGGTAACACGTTTCTTTAAAGAAAAGCCCAACATTTGTTCTTGTAAAGGTCCCTCTTTAATGAAATAATAATAAAATGATAATCAAGATATAGAAATATGAAAAATATATTTTGATAATTTTTTGAACTGAAAATAATTTTATTATATCTATACAGTGTGTGTTAAAAAAAAAAAATGTTTTTATTCTCCCCAAGAAATCAGTTATCAATTCCTCACTTTTCTGTTTCGAGTTTGGTTTCCATTAGTGTCGGTATTTGTTCAGCAACTGTACTAGTTATTGTTATAGTCTGGTACGTGCGGCGAAGAAAGTTAAGAAGACAAAGACAATTTGAAATAGAAATAAAGTACCAGAAAGATGGATTAATTTCTGACAGTTAAACTTGTGTAGCTGAGAACTGTAATTCAAAAATTCTACATGAAAAACTCAAAGAATCCCAATGTGACTGATGAAAATATTTAACAGTTGTATTTCCAATTATATAGTATGAAGCTAATATATTTTTAAAAAATTAAAAAAATCTATGTGAACATTTATTGTTCATTTTAAAATAATTTCAATCTTCTAAAATGTTGTTTATATATTCTTATTAAAGTGCATTTAGCACACAAAGTATGTCATTCCAAGGACTATAATAATAAGGACAGCTTGCTTTAATATTTCTGCCATTTGATGACTCGAATGACTTCTTTTCGGAATTCCCGATTCCCTTTTGTACTGTATACTTCCGTTTTATTTAATCGCTATGATTTCTCAATAAAAAAAAATTATCATGAAAAATCGTATAAAGCGAAAACATTTAGGCACACGTAGGAACGTAGTAATCATTTAAGGATGCGCACGGAATAAATAATTTATAAATCATGTTAATATAAGCTCTAGAAATAATGCAAGCGGTACATCTTATTATAGTATTTGGTTTTTCTAATTATACACACATACAACACGTTCTTTTCAATATAGCACATTTCTTCTAGCTTCATTTTACAGAATACAATTATTTTATGGTTTATTTTACGTTTTACTACCTGCATCTTCTTTTTGTTGGTGTCTATATGCCTTTCATGTATTTTATTTGTATATATGTATGAACATATCTAGAACCAACTCAATAAAACAAATAAAAGATACTTTTTTCTTGTATGATAAATGGTGTAATAGTGTGTACGAATGTCTGGTGTGTTTGAGTACAGATGGTTGTTGAATATTGTTTTAATTACCGGTATGCTGAAAGACGGAATTTGTGTAATCAAGTCAAATTACCACTTATTTGGATCAAAAGCAATCTTATCTTATATTATTGTGTCAATATGTAAGAAAAAAAAAAGAATTACAAAAAAGCTAACCACATAAAATAAAGATAATACAAAGTGAATTAAACAAAACAATGTAGATCATCTCTGGGGCTTTATAAACATATTAATGTAGAGCTGACTTCAATTATTATATAAAGAGTAAAAATGAAATCCCTTTTAGAACGTGTTAGTCCATTGACAAGTCTTAACCCTTTCAGACCGAGTTACCGAATATTAGGTAATTAATTTATTTCCTCAATGCCGAGTTACCGAATTTTAGGTAATTGGACATAGTGCTAAAAATAACAGCCAATCATGGTCAAATATCGCATTTACTGCAAGATAGTCATTGCAAATGGTGGCTACCTTGAAGGATGGTCCATTTCAGTGTTTTTTTATTATATTTTTCTCAAATTGACCATGAAAAGATACGGGAAGGGGGCGTGTCCCCCAATCTCCTTGCTCTGTGGAATTTTCTAAATGTTCTTGATGAAGAAGATACTTAATTTGACAAAACATACAGAATATATAAGGTAAGGCCCTTTCTTCCAAAGTTTCGACATCAAAACAATAGGCCTACTTTAGCCTTGATGAAGGCACTTAGGCTACTAGCACTTTACTAACCCTTGTATGTTTATCTTTTTTTTTTTGCCAGGGAGGTCAGGTATGGGGGCGAGTTAGCTTGGGGGGGGGGGGGGTCAGGTCTAGTAGGGTTAACGTGTATGCATGCAAAAAAGGACGATAGATAAAAACATTTCCGGCCGATTTCAATCATTTGTTTCGAAACATGTCTGTGTGCTGGGTTACTGGTTGTACTCAAATTTGTTGGGGATTAAAATTTATTTCATTTCCAAAAGATGTTTACAAAACAAAACAATGTATTGTGAAAGTCAGAAGTAAAAGATCACCTTTTTATAATATAAACTTGTTGCTTAATGCACAGGAATTTTTGTTATTCGTTTTTATGATTGTACGCATTTTGTTTTTCAATAACCAAGAAAACGAAACTCTTGACTAATTGTTTTTGTAAATAAATAAACATTTAACCTAACGCGACTAACACTTGAGTATTAATTATCGCCTAATCACTTTTGATGTTAAAAAAGGATTCCTCATAACTAATATTGTATCATGTGTATAATTCTAAAAGACTAGAACTGGACGTCGAGGTTAAAATCAATTGCCAAACACCAACAAAAGCATGCTTTTTTTGTTTATTAGTTTAAAAATAGAACAGGAAGTTCACGATCACTCCAGTTCAAAAGTTCACGACTCATTAAGACTTGTCGTTGGACCAAGTATAAAACATTTTATTAAGGTGAAAAAGAAGGAGCGTTATAGAGAAAATCATGAACGCAATTGATATTTATTAACAAATTAAGGTATCTGAGGTAATCATCTTTTTTTTATACATTCATGGCAAATTTCTAAACTTGTACATTAATGTTTAATGTCTACACACTTTATTTACCATTTTAATACCTACTAAAATGTATATTTATAGATCTATATGAATCTCAGTCTAATTGAGATGTCCTGTTATATTTATCAAGAGATGTAAGTAAATTACTACGGTTGAGTAGAATAGACACGCTGTAATTATATGAACAGTGTAGTTAATGGAATGATTGAAAAAGTACATATCAATTCTGTATTCGTATAATATTTATAACATTTTCAACTATCTTTTAACGTTTGATCATTTTGAAGAAAACGGTTAATTTAATTTATTATCTCCCTGTAATAAAATTGAAATCTAGTGATGCCAAATAGATTAGGTTCTGCAAACTCATCGCTTCTGGAAGAGCCCCGTTTCTCTCTGACGACCGTTGGCCTTAGAGCCTTCTCAGTATCCGGTCCGAAGGTGTGGAATCAACTTCCCATTCAACTGAGGCGAACAAGCTCTACTGTTACTTTCAAACAGAACTTACAAACTCATTATTTCACTATTTACCTTAGATAACATTTAACATGCTTTAGAAACTTACTGTCTTATTTATGGGTTGGGTCGATTAATACTACATTTATTTGTTTTGTCTTTTTTAATCATCAATTTAGCTCTGTCACCTGGCCTTGGGTAATATCCGTATTCTTAGTTGTATGTTAAACGCGCTCTGAGCTTACATTATGTTTTTTGGCAGCGCTATTCAAATATTATTATTATTATTATTATTATATAACTAATATTTCTTATTAATTTTTATAAAGATACAGCATTTTGAGATGTAGTTAGAGGTCTAAAATCAATTATTTGAGTCGAATTAAGCATTTTTTAAAACATTAATAATTGCAACAAATTACGAAATAATGCTAGTATATAAGCATCTTATGTCAATAACAATAATAAAATAAATCAATTTGTTTTAGAATTAATTATATTAATTATAAATTAATTGAGATGGGCATAAAACACTTTTGAAGTTAATTAGTTTCTAGTAACTATTAACCTTGACCTTGAATCAGTGGCGTAGCCACATTTTAACGCTAGGAGGGAGCGAAGTTTTAAGAAAAAGGCCCCATTTTTAGCACTTTATCCATATTAATGTAAGAACTATGAATTAGTACTCATCACATTTTATAAGAATTACCGACTGCCTTAGGATACACATTTCACTAAATAATCATCTGATGATTACTGTAACCATGTGTTTGTAATATATCAGAATCATCACGTCCTTGGTCAGTTCAAAGACTTTCTAGAAGTCGAACATATTATTCCATCCAGACGATGAATTGTAGTTCTCAACCTTTGTCAGTGGCGCGATGAGAGAGAGAGAGATCCGGCCGCATCTTGATCAAACATGGGGGGCTTTGACAGACGGATCTTGTAAGTTAGAAAATGGCACCTGCTCCATAGAGAGTAGAACTGGATAAGTGAAACCAGACATGTTTTTCATTGTTCACTTTTCCGCTTGGCATTTCGTCGCGCCAAATAGATCTCTATTCAAACAGGAAGACCAAAACTCTGAAATACGAACAAACGTAACGTTGCCCATTTAGACACATGTTAGTAGTAGAGGCCATATATCAGAAGTGTCAAAGAGTGCTATGGATGAGGCAGCACTTTGCACATCTGTGTGGTCAGTTATTCTAGGCAAGAGAGGCTCTTTACTTTGCGCTTCAATCCTACTCTCCTCCATTAGACTTTCTTTTTCTTTCTTGAAACCGCTCCACTGTTTTCTTGGAAGGAACCCAATTTTCAGTCTTGAAAAGGTCGCACTTTTTATCATCTTAAATGTCACACGTTTTAAATTCTTAAATAGGTAACACTTTTCTTTAATGAAAAGCTCAATATTTTGTTCTTGTAAAGGTCCCTCTTTTTTTTTTAAACAGTGGCTATATTAAAATTTTAGTATTCTTGAAAATAAAAAAGCCACACTTTTTATCATTGATAAAGGAACAATGCTTATTCTAAAAAAGGCCAAACTGTTCGGAAAAGGAGTGGTCGCGCAACCCTCCCCACCCCTGGCTACGAAACTGCTCTTCGCTAATTGTAAATGTCAGTAAAATATTACGTCACTTCTGAGAGGTCAAGTGTAGCAAGTGTAAGTAACCTCTTTGTATGCTTTTGTACAGCTATCATGTGCGATAAAATCTGTTCCCATGCTAAACCACAATCTGAAAGTAGAACAAATACCTCGCAGTTGAAAATAGCTGATGATATTCCTAAGCGAATCGGCACATTTTGTTTCACATTTTTCAGATATATATTTTTTTTAAAATCCCGCCACTTAAACAAGATCAATATCTAAGTATTGCGATCAAGCCAGTGATGCAAACACGAGTCCATTAATTTGGAAGTCTAGCTTTTGTTTAGATAACTCCACTTTGAGTGATTAAATCTACTTCTAAAAGGCAAATCTTTATATCTTAATTTGCCTTAAATTAGAGAACTTGTCAAATGTATTAAATTTATTTCACGACATTTATTTCACGACAAGATATATCCAGTTTCAATAAAAATCTATTGTAGTGGTCTAACACTTCAAATATCGTTATACGTTATAAAGTGTCGCTATGCCATTCAGAAACATTTTGCTTTGCTGTAGAAAAGTTGTATATTTCATTTTATTCTTGACGGGACTCATACAAAATAATAAATTACGCCTGACTTTAAAAAGTTTGATTATTACTGATTATGATCATATCAAATGAAGAAATCAAATACATCCAAATATAACATGATAGGAGGAATGCTAACCAAATCTATAACCATAAGGTTGATTCCTATAGATTATATCCGTAAAAAAAATAAAAAAAAACTAGTTTAGCACCGTTCACCAGTTAATGTGTTCATGGCTTACTAAGGAACATTGTGACCAGTATAATATGTATTCAATTCAAATATAAACATATTTGTGGACAAATGAATACTGCGTTTTTAAAACTTTGAGTAATAAGAGAAGCGTGTTTAATGAACTCGTAGTAATGGTAAAAACGTGGATTCGAATGCAATATACAGTACATAATAAACTTATTGTACGTAATTATAAGCAATGTTGCAATTAAATAATGGACTCAATATTATTCGCAGGATTGGCGAAAATGGATGTAATTTAAAACACGCAAACAGCTTGGCAACAATATGTGAACTACGGAGTCAACTGACAGCCTAATTCTAGTTTACGGAGCTATGTCTGTTATGAGAAATGTTGGTAACATCTGCTATCGTGGGAAATGGTTCAACGATATTGACACATTTGAAATGTCAATGACTTGTCTCCCTGTTATAATTGTTATATCGTGCCTGGGATCAGTAGCACTACTAAATAAAAGTTCATTAAGCGCGAAAAAAAAGTTTTTATTATGTCTTTGACACAATTAACCTTATTATCAGTCTGGAAATCTGTTTTGATAATAATAATACTGTTCATCATTTTTACTATAAAAGTACTATAAAAGTAGTTCTCTGTACTGTATGTGTGTTATATTGTAAACCATCATTAAAGACTCCACAGACCTTGTATACAGAAGGATGGGCTTATTTCAACATGTGCAAATCACAACTTCAATACTAATTATTACTTCTGTAAACATTTACTGTCAGGGTGAGTTCACTTTTTTAACATTACATTTAAAAAGTACAGTAAAGAATAAATGGTTAACGCACGCAACTGGGATAATTTCTTTTAATAATAATAATTTGTTTTAACTTTATATAGAAACATAATACTTTTTTTCACTTTTGTTCTAGTGTTAAACTACTGTGGATATTGCCTTTCCCAAAATAATTATTATATTAATAATATAATTGATTTTATAATTATATTAATACATTTGCATTTTATTACACTAATTATTTAGTATCCGTTTTTAGAGTTTGTATATATTTTGGGAAATCTTTTATAAAAAAGATAGTTAGTTTCTCTAAGAGAGACGGCTGCTGAAGTTTTGAGCAAGCCAATATGACTGTAATATTAATATATCTAAACGTTGAGTGTTATATTTAATGAAGAATTCATTAAAGCATTTAACTAAGAACACAGATTGTATGTGCTAATATTCATTACTCTGCCATGTGTTTGTATTGAAGTTATTAAAATATTGATGTAAATAAAACAAATACATCGTTTCTTAATGATTTGTTCTCAAGTCTCAAGTCTGCATATCATATGTCATATGACTAGGAAATTGAACGATAATCAACTCTGAATGAAATTAAAATGTTAGCATGCTTATTACACGCTAACAATACTACAAATTAAAATAAGCACTAACAACTACTTCATAAAAAAATTGACAACGGATTTTCGACCATTAACATGGTGGCCGAGCGGCTGTGCGTTCGACTGGCGATCCGAAGGTTATGGGTTCAAATAATGGTTCAGGCTGCATTCCCGGGACTGGAGGGTCTCCCTGAGCCTACCCAGCTCTGATGGGTACCTGTCATTAGTGGAAGTAAAGCAAAGGCGGCTGGGCATTGTGCTGGCCACACATCCCTTAGTATACAGTGACACAGAAACAGGTGAACGCTGCTTCACCAGCACTATGATCAATTTGGACCGAAGGGTATTTACTTTACTTATTGAATATTTTGACTTATATATTTGTGGAAAAAACGTTACCCTAGTTAGGATATACAATAAAATATAGCTTATTTAATCTAAATGTTAACATTTTGTGTCATTCTTATTGGAGATATCACCTTTATCAAGTATACTACTCAATTTAGATTTCACAAACATGACTTAAAAAATACAATTTTTAAAAACATTCTTAACAATCAGTTGTACCAATGTTATCATACATAGCAAAAGGCAAAGTCTATTAATAAGAACTAAATGGGGAATAACTCATAAGTACTTTTCAGATTGTCTTATTCTAAAAACATTGATTAATTATAATCGCAATTTCTTTATTTAGCTCTTGTTAATTTCTATGTGGATTTTTTTACCCAAATGATAAACATGTACCTACAATTGATAACCCTGTGAAAACAATTTTGTTCAGTGTCGAAATATTATGATT